>OX382266.1:39157483-39757483 GCA_947507595.1 Pyralis farinalis | reverse complement strand
GAAATGTAAAAACAAATCATGGTGGTAGTCCATATAGTGAATTTAAAAGGAAAACTATCACGACCAAGCAGGCTTTACAGGTTGACGAGTAATAGTCGACGAACTTATAAAAAGTATTTTCTTTTAAGAAATCGTACAAATGTCATAGAATATGGCATTGCACTTACCTGCACTAAGCGTGTTGTTTCCTAGTTTCTAATTTGAACGGCCAAGTAGTGGAATCCGAACCAACGGAACATGTCTCTTCTTATTTTAACACCGACGCTCTCTTTCAGACAAACTCCGCTTCTAATATCATTATTTCGAATATGGTCTACAAGCCTTACGCCATAAATATTGCGCATTGCTCGCATTTCGACCGCGCTTATCTTACTTTCATGCTTTCTCCGCCATAGCCAGCTCTCGCTTCCATAAGTAAGCGTTGGGATCAGCACTGCATTGTGTGTAGCGAGCTGTGCCTTCTGCCTCAAGTTTTTACTGCCAAGAAGTGTTCCCAACGCTCCATTCACGCTATTCCCAGCACACACTCGTCTTTCCACATCAGCGGTGTACTGCGATCCCTGCTGAAAGTGCATCTAAGACATATAATCTCATCCACTTGTTTCAAGATGTTATCATCATCTTTCTTGTTATACAACGTCGGGAGGCATACAAGCATACGGCTTACCTTATGTAAAGCAGTTACCGAAGCTTATTAATGCTTGTAATAGATTAAGTATCACTCGCACGATGCCTCCTTTGCTGCATACACAGCAACTCCTTAGGAGTTTACTGATGACCTCACACACACACAGGAACACAACAACCCTCTAGGGAGTTGTTATTTGGCTGCAGTTTCCTGTGAGGTGGAGGTAGTTCCCCAGACGGGCTGCTTTGATGAGCCCTACCTCACTTAAAACATCCAAACATCCATGACAAACAGACATGTTCATGCACACAAATGTTTGCCTTGTGAGGGAATGAAGCCCACGAGCGTTGGTGTCAAAGTCGCGCCATTCACGACTGAGCCACCGAGCTCGTCAAAATCATCAACCGTAATCCATTTTTTTTACATTAGTTCTGGTTTCTTCTCTTTCAAATACCATCTTTGTTTTCTTCACATTCAATAGTAAGCCTTTCTCCATTCATTCGTCTTTCATCATTGTAACCACTGTTTGTAGTTCAGATGGTGTTTCTTGCATTAGCGAACTGTCTGTTGTATGCAGATGATGCCGTGTTATTAAACACGGCATCATCTGCATACAACAGACAGTTCGCTCATGCTCAATCCTACATTCGTTGACTTTATTTTCAGTAGACAACTATCGAGATACAGAATAAACAGCCTAGCAGATAGTATGCAACCCTGTTTGACACCAATTTTGACATTAAACAAAGGTGATAGGCCACCATGTATCCGCACACATGCTGAGCCATCCTTGTAAGTGGACTGCAGAGCACGGAGCAGGGAACCGTCAATCCCATATCTCGGCGATATGTCCAACAGTTTCTTTCGCACAACCCTATCTGAAGCAATAATCACAAAACCGTAGAAAATCTTCTGGTCTATGTCCAAATGCTTCTCCATGATATTGCGGAGAGAGAAGAGACTTAATCCGTGGATCCCCTACCATTTCGGAATCGTCCCTGTGTCTTCTATAACATTCTATTGGGTTTCACCCTCAATCTCCATTAATTTACCTTTCCATATACTTTTACTGCTAAGCTGATCAAACTGATGGCCCTATATCTGGCGCAGTCCAGGCGTGACCCGTTGCCTTTATACAAGGGCAATATGACTGCGCGTCTCTACTCCATTTGGTCCCTTCCAGTTCTCTAGCATAGATTGCTCAAGTATCAGAAGACGTCTTGGACGTAAGTGCCACCTAGTTTGATCATCTTAGCTGTGATCAGAAAAAATCCTGCTGACTTTCCATTCTTCGAGACCTCGATGACGTCGTTGCATGTTAAGCCGCCGGTCCCAGCTGTTGTCGATAGATGACAGTTTTTAAGCTAAGTCAGTGGCCCTCGGGCGGCTTGAAAACACCAGCCTCCGCCAATCCGCATTTGAGCAGCGTGGTGGAGTATGCTCTAAACCCCTTCCGTTGAAGGAAGACCCATATCCCAGTGGGATGAGTAAGGGTTGATGTGGATTCCATTTTTCAAGCTTCGTATATCTCATCCATAGTAATTTATTAGCCTTCATCGGACGCCGTCAATGTGGAGTAAGCATCAGACTCACTCTCATTGCCGGCGTCCGATAGTCGTTCATTTCTTCAAAATATTCACTCCATCATTCTAACACTTCCTGTGTGTTTGCAATAACGACACCAGTTTTAGACTTTATCTTGTCCATTTTGGATGCCGACGAACCACTCCGAGACTTCTTTATCTCTCTTCAAAAGAGTTTGGTATTTATCTCGAAGTTTTTCGCCAGCCTCTCTTCCTCATTCATAGTTTGTCTTTCACGCTTCTCTTTCGCTAAAGCCTTGGTTTCATTCCTGCATAAACGGTACATTTCGTTCTTCTTCTCTCTTATATTTTCATTTAAGGGCATAATCCAACCACGCTTCCTCTTTCTTGCTACGGAGGATTCAACATCCGCATTCCACGCCGGGCTCACCTACAAAAAAATAGAGCACCTACTTACCGATGACGACGTTGGCTGGCTCCGTGCGGTATCGATACCAGCCACGAGTCGTGAATTTTCCTAACAAATGTGACGCCCTGCGTTAATTGACATTGTAATGTTATATGTCGTAAACAAAACGAAACCGCGTCGTCGAGCCGAGCGGACAGCGCCGCCCCCGCCCGCCGCCCGCCGCCCGCCGCCCGGCGACAGAACAAATAAACTTTGAGGAACACAAAATTACCGAGGCTCGGTTGGACCTTTACATTTAATAACGGACCATACGTTCTAAACTAGATTGTGAAGACTGTACCACAGTATATGTAACGCAGAATCATTGATTGCAATAGTTTAAAGGAAAAGGTTTTGCCCGTCTGAGGAAGTACCTCTATTTCGCCGGAGGCCGAGACCGAATAACAACTGCCTGGAGGGTGTCGGTGCTCCTGTGAATGTACGACCGACTTCCAAGGTGTTGCTGTCTCAGCCGGGGTGGCAACACGAGAGTGATACTTCTCGAATTGAAAGCATTCACAGGCAACTGTAAGCACTTTACATCAGGTGTTATTGTTTTGTTATGTTTAACAACGTTGGAATGCCAGCATACATATAAAATTATTCATCGTTTGGACCTGTATGTATTATGTATGTATGCCTGACGTACGTTAGTATAATCCCTAGCGGGGTAGGCAGAGAGAATGTTTCTACTGCCTACGATACATATCCGGCGGCGTCTCTGCCCGCCGCGCCGCGCCGTGTTATCGTATATGTAACGAGAGGTCTGTCCGCAGCGTCCCCGCGCCGCAGCCGCACGCCGGCGCCGGCCGCCGCGCGCCCGCCGGCCGCGCCGTGCCGCCCCGCGAAGGTGAGTACCGCTTATCATTTCGTGGCTGCGACAAGTCTTCAAGAGGGCGGCCTGCGACCTGTTGCGTCGTGCGGTCGTGCTGCGTGCGCTGCTTATTTCACGTGTCGTCGTTTAATCATATATTGCTTGGACCATTTACTACTGTTGTTAATTGTTCCATCTTTTCCATCCATCCGTCTAGATCTTCGTGGAGTGTATGCCAAACATTTATGTGTTCTCAACATTGAATATACATTACTCAACATTTACTTTATGATGCCAGTTTTAAGTATGTAACGTAACAGAAAGAGAGTACTCTGGTTCAATCATACTAGGCGACCGGCGAAATTCGTACCGCCTCAGAATCAATAAATTAACTTATTAGCTGAAGTAAATTCAGTTTTTTATTAAGACAAAATGAATAGTCCAAATGAATTAAGTATAATAAGTATTCAAAAATAGAAATGAGAAGTATTTTAATTACTTAAATTAAAACTAATGTAATTCACGGCTGCAAAGCATTTGCTTTATAGAAGCAAATGAAATAATTCGCTTACCATTGTTGTACTACTTTATTTTAAGCTATTAGCTTAGGTCCATTCGAGGCGATTCCCTTCGTTGAATTGACTGCCACGATAACGTCCAGTTGCGGGGGCGCGAGGCTGATCCAATGAGTTAAACATTCTGTTCTGCGGGCGGTCGCTTCGTCTTGGTTTGTTACATAGTCGATAGATTCGAAGGAATGCAGTAGACAAAGACTTACTTTTCAATTGTGACACATCACGTGCGGTAGTGTGTTAGGAGTCTTTGATTAAAAGCAAAGCCTGATTATGTACCTCTTCATTCACTTCGAGATCGGGATTACCTAAACTTACACAAATTTCATGTAAAATGGTATTATGACATACATATATCTGACGAGCCCGGTGGCTCAGTCGTGTATGATGCGACTTTGACACCAACGCTCGTGGGTTCGATTCCCACACAAGGCAAACATTTGTGTGCATGAAAATGTCTGTTTGTCTTGGTCTGGATGTTTTAAGAGAGGTAAGGCGCATCAAAGCAGCCCGTCTGGGGAAGTACCTCCACCTCAGAAAACCGTAGCCAAATAACAACTCCCTAGAGGGTTGTTGTGTTCCTGCGTGTGAGTGAGGTCACCCGTAAGCTCCCAAGGAGTTGCTGTGTAAGCAACAGAAGAGACATCGCGCGAGTGATACTTAATATATCGCAAACGTTAATAGGCTACGGTACCCGCTTTACATTAGGTGGGCCGTATGCTTGTATACCTTCCGACTTAGCATAAGTAAAAAAAATATATACGTTTTTGTTCCACAATTTCAAATGAATATCGTTTTCAAGCAAATTGAGCTGTCGACATGAACGTGGAACTCGGGGGACGCTGCACCATTGACATTTCTAAGTGACTCAAATGATGTCGGCCGACAAACATTCATCAGCAACAATCGCAAGTAGAAGCATTCGCCACTCTTTGAATAAACTGTGTAAATACGATCAAAAGCATCAGCAGGACGCACGTCCGGGTGATCAGGAACCACATTGCCTCGCTCCCGACCTTGAAGTATCTGATGAGCGTTCCAAGTATCATATCGTGGCATTCAGAGGCAGCGTTCGTTTAAAAGAATCGCCTCGGCAAATCTAGAAGAAACTGGTCAATGTAGTCGCTGGAGTATAGCTCTCGCCAAGATGAACAAAAAAATATTCATTGCTTGCCGATTCGTTCTTGAGATATCATAAAAAAGGCGTTTCTTATAAAATGTATGAGAAAATGAATTTTCTTTATATTTTTTTTTCGTTAATATTTTCCATATTTTAATAGTTATTCTGCTATTCGGGGCGGAGACAAATCCAACAAAAGAAATATCATAAAAATCGTTCCAGCCATTCTCGAGTTATAACTTTGTTTTATATATATAGATTTTAATGACATACAATTAATGTGACAAACTTTGCAGGGGACGAACCACATACTCGTAAATCGTGCTTATTACGAAATACGTTAACTAATGAGTTTCGAAAGGCAACACCAGCACGCCATTGTTTTTATACGACATCGGGAGCATACATAACATACCAGCATAAAGACCAAAACGACAATTATTCCACAGAAGAATCCATCAGGGAATCGGGCCGGTATACACTCACAGACAGCCCCAACTGTTATATCCATCTTAAAAGAGGCAATGATTTTCCCTCGTCGTCGGTTCTCGTCGAGCGCTCGCAAAAGTTTTATTGTCAATAAACCGACACAAAAATCTGAATAAATCGCCAAGCACCCTTTTAACAAACGACGATGTCCGCTCACGTTTATTGTCGTTTTTATGTGTTTAATATACGGCAGGCGGCCGCTGCGATTGGATGCCGGCCCGGCCCGGAGCTGCCGGCCCCGCTCGGAGTTGCCGGCCTCGGCAGGCCGCGGGGGCCACTCTCTCGAGGAACACGTGCAAGTGAAGTGAGCCGCTTCACGGACAAACGGTGCGCCCGTGCCGTCTGTTCGCGACATTCACCATTGCACGCAGACGCAGGTGCCCATTGTGCATCAGACACGTCGTCGTGTGCACACTGGTACCCACTGTAAGAGAGCAAATTGGTACTTTATGAATGGTTTATGATGATTAGTCACTCCTAAAGCGCAGTACAATTTCGTGAACAGTATTTTTGTTCTATTTATCCATCGATTCTAAAAACGAAAGTATGCTTGTGAGGGAGCTGTTACCCGCGGCTTCACCCGCGCGGTCAAAGAGAATCAAAGCGTGTTGTCCTGCGGGAGTAAAATATTTTGCCACGGTAAAAAGTAGCTCTTGTCACTGTCGGGTCGTCCATACAAAATAAATCTCTATACAAAAGAAAAATACATCAATCCGTCGCTCGATTTTGATTTGAAAAAAGGACAATCCGACAAATAAATACACTCTTACATTCATAATAGTACGAACCCCTCTAACACATTTGGATGAACTCTATGACTATGAATTCTATGACCCTCTATGCTCTAGATCTATTTCACAGGAGCCGTGCATTTGTCCGGAATAAAAGTGACACATGGTTTAACTTAACTATTTATGCGTCACATAAACAATCTCATACAAAAATAGCTATCCTAATCTTTGCATCCTAACGGTTGTCATCTTCCAGCAGCCCTAGTGCCTCGCATGCAGCCCTAATGTTCGACCCCGCTCACTGTTTCCAGGACGCTGAGGCTGGTCGGGCCTCGCACTTGGTTGAACAACATACGTAGGCAGTAGCATTCGAAATTATTTATATTCACTGTATATATACATCCAAGTGCGTCGCCAGCCCTTACACCTGGCCAGTTCTCCACAGGAATCTCCTGAACACGGCCCTTCCACTCTTTTCTTGAAGCATTCCAAGTATAATAGCGGGGAATCTCTGGGTAAAACAGAGTCTTTGCGAAAGGGTCATCCCACAGGAATACACCATCTGGATAAAAAGTAGCATTTATATCCCAGTGATGTGTTCCTGCCGGATAGTAGTAAAATAATAAATAAATAAAAAAATAAATATTGTCGGACAAATTACACAGCGCCATCTAGCCCCAAAGTAAGCGAAGCTTGTATTATGGGTACTAGACAACTGATAAACATACGTAAATACATTTTTTTTTTTGTAAATACATACTTATTATACATAGAACATACCCAGACCAAGACAAACAGACATGTTCATGCACACAAATGTTTGTACTGTGTGGGAATCGAACCCACGAGCGTTGGTGTCAAAGTAGCGTAACAACGCGTTTCACCACTGCGCCACCGAGCTCGTCTTAGAGTCGAGTAGTAGGTGAAAAGACGCTGAGACGTGCAAGCGAAATAAAACATCCATATTTATTCAAACATCTAAACTATCCCACGACAACTAATTACCGGAATAAAAAGTAGCCTATGTGTTAATTCAGTATCTCATTTATCTACTTACTAAATTTATTACTACTATTACTAAATTTCATCCAAATCTGTTTAGCCGTTGGGGCGTGAAAACGAACAAACGTCCAAATATCCATACTTTCACATTTATAATATTATAGGATTTATTTTACATTTTTACTCGTAGTTATCGTTGTGTTATTGTATCTAAATGTTTCTCAATCTGTACATTTTATTAAAAGCATTGTTGGCTGGTCGTTTGCCCGACAATCTAGTACTGTAGTTCTATAACAAGGAGACCTTCTAGTCATTTGGCTCTACTTAAGGCCACGTACGCTTCAGCAGCAGCGAAGAGCCTTGAACCTATACAGACAACGGCGTGGTCGACAGTACACCTTGCATTTCGTGTACTGTGCACGTCCAGCATATATAATTGGCAACATCCTTCGTTCAGCAGTACCGTGTCTACATTTCGCTGGAAATTGTACAGACTTGGGTTGAATAAGGTGCAGACCATCTTTATTGAACTCTATAGGGACGGATGGTATGTCAGTATCGTACGTTTGTGCTCTCCGGAAGCAGGGCCATGTGATTTCTGTAATATGTCCAATAGCATCATTCAGCAGACCTTTAGACACATCTAGATTACAACGCAACATCACCTCGGCCCCAACGAACATTTCTAACTCCTTAGGTAGCCTTGTAGCGTACTTGTTTTGTATATCGGATGGTATAATATTATTTAAATGTATGTAGTCATTTTCTCGAGTACTACCTACGAGTATGTTAAACGCAGCCGTCAGTTTATTCGCATTCTTCTCGGCAAACTCTTTCATTTGATGTCCATGTTATAGGAGTGCGTAAAATACCTATTCCACGAAATTGGGCGGTTCGCCATATTGGATTTAGAGAAAAATATTTTTTAGCAAACCCTTTCATTTGATACCCATATCAGGGAAATGCACAAAAAATAACTAGTCCGCCATGTTGGGTCGTCCGCCATACTGAATTGAGAATAACATCACTTCACTAACAAAGTATTGTCATTCAAACTAAACGTGTATGCAAAATGTTATCTCAATCGGTTAAGGATAACTGCTTAAAAATTCAGTTGCAAGATTTGACCCGAACATACAAACATTGCAAGTTAAAATAAAAGCTTGTAAATTACGGACGAATATTATAAATAGTATTTTTTTTTATATTAATGAGCGTTTGCAAGTTAGATTGGTATTCGACTGCAGTCTAGTTTAGTACATGGTGGTTTGTACAACACGTCCGTTGACACGGCGCCGCGGCGCTCGCCCGAAGGCAGTCCGGCGCGCTCGAGTGCCGTGCGCGTGTACGGCGGACCGCCTACGTAGGGCCACTCGTAGCGTCATCGTTTTCGGCTCCGGGACGTTCTCGGGCTCAGTGTAACAAATAACAACTTTCATAATTTACAACAACATATATACTAGTTTTTTTTTATCTACAATTGAATCTTATCTATGTTTTTTTGTTACTTTATCTCATTTTTTTCTCGACGTGTGTCAATTAATTTATAGCCGACCACCGTGTTGATATGGTCAAATATTATGCACCTAAACATGTTCAATGTTGGCGTTATGGAATCCGAACAAAAACAAGTGTAGCGGCAGTGGACGGTAAGTTCAAATGATGTAGGAGAGACGCAGAAGGCTCCGGGCCGTGCGTGCAGCAGGGCCGACACCGGCGCCGCCGCGAGAGGCGCGGGGCTCCGCAGCGACCCATTAAAGCGAAGTGAACACGTCCGTTAATCTGGCGCTCATTTGCCGGCTCACGGAACTCATTACGGCCATATTTTGTCAAGAAATCGGCCGTGAAATCACTTTCGATAAAATGAACAACATAATAGAGCCGTTAGTGTCTGTACTTTGTTTTACACATATTTTCCTGCACACGTCTGGACCGGAAGTCGTCTTAATTTGTTGTTTAAAGAAGGCGCGTCGCCGAGTTTGTACGTATTTTGTATTGTAATAATGACGCAGCTGGAAAAATGTGAAGAGTCACCACTCTGGTGTGCCGCACACGTGGCTTCAGGAAGAATACAAAGCCTCACGGTTAATGGAAGTCCGTGGTATCGCAGCAGCTACATCGATAACGAATTTTATCAACGACAAGAAGCTGGCGGCCCGCGTGTACAAACCTACGTGCAGCCCCCCCCCCCCCTCACTTCACGGCTACGAGTGATGACACGCACGCACTTTGAATTTATAAACCTCAACGGCGTGTTTGGAAGACTAGCAATCGAACAAAGAATCGGTCGGTATTTAAGCGGTCGTTGATACTTAAAGTTCCACGAAAACAAATCCCGACCTACAACGACATTGTAGTCGTCTGCGTGGGTACCTCTGTCTCACCTATTTCTACCGCCGAGCAGCTATATTTATATAGCTGTGTTCCGGTTTGAAGGGTGAGATATGGCAGAGAAATTACTGGGTACTGTGATGAAACAGCCTTAGGTCACAAGATTGGCAGCGCGCGAGTAACATCCCCGTGGTATTGCGAGCGTCAGTAGGCTGCGGTGACCGCTTACCACCTGATGCGACACTCGTAATTGAGGTAATTTGAATAGCTCGCGTGCTGGCCGGCAGTGCGCGGTCGGCCGCGCGGGCTGGCCGGCAGTGCGGGGACGACCGCCGCGCGCCGGCGGGCTACGATCGGTACAAACGACTGGTTCCGACATTGCACTGTGGCTAATGACAACACCGGTGACGTCGAGTGTTCGGGTTTGACTGCAATGTTCACAATTATGAGTTAAGTCGCACGACATCATAATTTAAAAGTAAAATGTGCACGCTAATAAATATGTCGGAGGCTTTTTTATTAAATTTCAATTAAAATTACATTCCGTTTTTTTATCTCTGTATCTTTATGGCTGGTATTTTGTGGGGTAGGTAGACCGAATTGAGCACCACACGATGCGATCCTTACACACTCGCAGTTTTAACAAATAGCTGTTTTCATTCAGGACCGATTTTTCAGCACCGCAGACCACGGTGAAGATGCATTAAGAACGAGACGGGAATACGAAGTTAATCTACTCCGCCGGGAGTTACGTTATAAACAGAATACAATTTTCTTTGCACCACATTATCTTTGAATTAAAACAGTACCTATGCAAAGAAAATGGCATACTGTTCATAATGTACTCTGTGACTAACGCTCAAAGAGTTCTCCGGATGAATTTCACGAGGAAGTACTTTCAGAAACATGTGATGACACCCGTTCCAGTTTAGTCAGTAAAAAGATGTTACATCATGAGATTCCAGCTCCTTTCGCGACGGCAGGCTGTGCGACGGAATCGGCTCGGGTTTTGGAAAGTAACTGGTCGGATGTAGTAATGCTAAAGAAGCGAGTGAGGCGTGTAAGGACCGAGTCATCTCAGTCCCGGTACTCTCTGTCGCCCCCGCGATGGACTTGGCGTGCACATGTAATAGTAGTAACAGCGGCCGGTCGAGTGAGGGCCGAGTCCTGAGACGTCGTGTAGCAACGAATGTCTTCATTTGCCTCGAGGGCACTTAAACACATTCTACTTGTTTTATAAAGTGAGAGTAGCTTGACTACATAAATAAGTTTGTTTGTGAATGATTTTCCTTCACTAACAAACTTACCTATGCAATTCCGTAACGAGCGGCGAGTCCTACTCGCGCTGGTATTGAAATTAGGATGAATCCTTAAATCTGGCTCGAGTTTTTAAGTGAGACAGTTTCATGAACAACGTACGGATTGGTAAGACGGACGCCGAACAAGCTCGCTACTAGTTTCTTTAATAAAATTATATTTCTTCAATCGCCCATTACAAGTTACGATAAATAAAAGTCATCATATCTTTACAACGACAATCATGTATGTTACATAACGTCGGGAGGCAAACAGCGTGCGGCCCACCCGACGTGAAATAGTTAACCTAGCTTATGAACATTAGTTATACAAGGAGTATTGCTTCCTCGTTGCTACCTCTGCTGCTAATATAGGAACTCCTCAGGAGCTTACTGGTACTTAACCCTCTCACAGGAACACAAAAGCCAGGGGCTTGTTTTTGGCTTCCATCTTCGGGCTGCCGACTTGCTTCGACGCGGTCCAGCTCTCAAAATGTTAATAAGCTAGTAATTAAGGTTATAACAGTATAGTTGACTTACGTTTTGAAGATAGTATCGGGCAAGGATTGAACCATTTCAGGCAAATTATTATAGATTCAATATGGGACGAAATGTACCTAGTCCGGCCATAAGTTCTCTTAAATGAATATGCATTTATTTTTTTATGAAGTAATATAATGTTAATAAAACTTATATGTTTATGGAAATCTCAGCAAAAAAAAAAATATTAAAAAAATATATATATTATTTGAAATGACCACTATTTTATGATAATGATACAGGTCTTTAATCCGTCTGGTCACGACTCTATGGATTTACGCACGGTTTCCGGGAAACTTGGCCACGGCTTGCTCCTGAGATTTCTTCAGACACAATGTCGGCGTGTCGTTTCGAGCAAGCCATGCCCTTTAAAACTGACCATAACTTGTAGTTTAAGGGGTTCAGATCTGGGCTAAACGAGGGTTAGTCTTCAGCTCTTATAAATTCCGGAACGTTGATTTCGAGCTCGGCTTGGGTAGTTCGTGCCTTGTGACCAGGTGCAGAGTCCTGCTGGTAAGTCCACGGTACATTTAAAAAAAAAACTGGCTTTAACAGCAGTAACAGCCTTTGTAGTTTTAATAGCACGTCGTCACTCCGATCTTTTATGGTCTTCAACAGAGGAAGTGTTGGTGTATCTGTCGATAGTAAGATATACGAACATACTGATACCGAGCTTTTGAAGTGTCTTTAATACGACCGGTGGCGCCGTACCCACTTTGTGCAAGGCAATCACTACAATCATATTTTCTTTAACACCCCATTCTATATTGTAGTTTGATAATGAACATGAAAAAAATATATAAAACGGCGGGAAATCGAAAGAAATTTTAACATAAACGCGTTCTAAATTCAAAATACTCGTAATTAAAGAGTTGAAAAAAAGATAAGTTTGTATGCAACAGTATTTATAACCAGACTAGCTATTACATTACCGTAAGGCGAGGTACGATGATTGTTTCCGATGTTTGGTGCATCCGGTGATTAATGAAAATAATGTCAGCGATCGGCCGCAGCTCACGTCACTAGCTCTCTGTGTTCAATGTAAATTAATTTAATATCGGGCAGATCGGTGTCTAATTATCCGTTCGTTGTCTAATTAACACATTCGAGGCCACTGCATCCACCTGTATTTGATATGAAGTGTTATTCAGTTAAATGGAGCCTCGAGATATGTCTTCAAAAATAGAGTTAAAACAGTGCTATTGGAGGAACAAAGGCGGGGTTAGATATAGCTTTTCGTCGTATTCTGGTCGCTCTGGTGGTGATTGTCCTCTGGGTTGCTTGACTGGGTCTTGAATGGGTATGGGTGGCTTTGTGTGCTGTGTGCCCGTCGCTGCTGGTTTTAATTATATTAATCCATTTTCACACTCATATATACACTGTTCATAACTTCATATCTGCTTGTATGTATTTACCTACAGTTGTGAGTATTTATGCATGGATACGTATTGTTGATGTAAGAATTACGGTAGATGATGAAGTGTTGGAACAAGTGAATGAGTGTGTATATCTTGGATGCGCTTTCAGCAGGGATGGAAGGTACACCGCAGATGTGGAAAGACGAGTGAGTGCTGGGAATAGTGTGAATGGAGCGTTGGGAAAACTTCTTGGCAGTAAAAACCTGAGCCAGAAGGCGCAGCTGGCTATACACAATGCAGTGCTGGTCCCAACGCTTACTTATGGAAGCAAGAGCTGGGTATGGCAGAGAGAGCATGAAAGTAGGATAAACGCGGTTGAAATGCGAGCGTTGCTCAAAATCTGTGGTGTAACGCTTGCAGACCGTATCCGCAATGATGAGGTTAGAAGCAGAGTTGGTCTGAAAGAGAGCGTCGGTGTTAAAATAAGAAGAGGCATGCTCCGTTGGTTCGGACATGTAGAAAGAATGCAGGATGAAAGAATGACGAAGCAGATATACAATGCAAAAGTGGAAGGATGTAGGAGCCGAGGAAGGCCAGGACTTACCTATCATGATCAGATTGGTCGTGTTCTATCAGAAGGTGATGTCAGGAGCCCTAGAAACCGGCGAGCGTGCATGAAAAGAGCAATGAATGTGAAAGAAGCGAGTGAGGTATGTAAGGATCGAGTCGCGTGGCGCTCGATTCTCTCTGCCTACCCCGTAAGGGATTTGGCGTGAAGTTATAGATAGATACGTATTGTTTATATATACATATAGTATAACATAACATCCGTGTCGTTATTGCTGCGTGCGTCTCCTTAATTTTCAGGCAGTTGCTGAAAATCAGTGGTTTGCTCTTTGAGCAAATATTGCACTGAGCCGCTGCCTTTTGTATCACTGCGACACAATTTATTGTACAATTACTATTGTATTTAGTGTTTACTCATTGTTTGCCTGCTAATATTTACTGGTGTGTGTCATGGAGATACAAATAAATGACTTATCTATCTAATCTAAATCATGTATTTGTATTAATAAATGAAATATATAAAATGATTTAAAACTTTATAATTTCGAGCCGGTGTGTACGCAGGGTTCATGTTTGTGACTAATTGTGATAAATAAGAACTTTGCACAACACGATATGCAATAAACAATTTGAATTTGAAACACTTTACTTATAACCTTCTTTATATTGACGGTTTTCAAAGAAGGTTTATATATTGCCGGCTACTCGCGAGTGATGTCCCTGACGTCACAGGTTGCGGCAACTTTTACAGCTTCCTTCCCCACCTACTAATCTCTCGCAATATGAGTACCTATTAACCCAAACTATAATATATAAAATATAAACTATATAAGAATACCTAACGTATTACAAGATATGAGATTTTATTAACTAATTGCTTTTTAATATCACATTGTACGTAATCGAAGCAAAATGTTGTATCTTTGTTACAATTCAGTGGAGCATAACACCTGCGCCGAGCGCACTCGACGGGAGCCCGGTGCGCTTCTACCTTTGAACATTTATTTCGGGAGAACGAGAGTTGTGTCGAGAGTGGCCCGGCGCGCTCGGCCGGCGCGCTCGGCCCGCGCGCTCGGCCCGCGCGCTCGGCCCGCGCGCTCGGCCGGTGCCCGCTCGGTTTGTGACGACGGCGACGTGGCACCAGTCGGGTCTGTACCCAGCCGACCGACATTCTATTCATACACAGAATTGACTGGGCATCGATGTGTTTATGTAATGACTCAATCACAGCTTCTCTCTGGCGTCACTGTCATCAGCCTGTATCTACGCACTACTGTGTGATATGATCTTCGGTGGACCACGGCAGCTGAACGTCGCTACACCTAAGGACATTTTTTTCAGGCCATAGATGTGTTTTGTCTGTTAAGTCGCTGTCTCTCGATTACCATCAAATGACGGCAAACATGAAAACTTTCTTCTGCTAATTTCTTCAAATTTAATTCGCTACGAGTTTTCATCTAACGACAAGTACGGTGCTGCACGTCTGGACACTCATTTATCCTTTGGCTACTTTTGTAATCAAGTGAAGATATATTCTACGTTCTCCATGCCAGTATGCCTTCTCTAGGATTTGTATTTATTTGCGTTGTTCTAAGCATCACACTACCGTGTATCGAGTGCTTAATAGTTTAATTTGGATCTCAATGCGTTTTTCCTCAGTTCATTCCCCACTACTACAATGAACACGATGTTTGATGTGGTTGTTTGGGACGTGCGGCGAGCCCACCGGGCGCAGTCTGCTCCTCTGCAACTCGTCAGTCAGTTCTGTGCCCCGTGTACGTATGCCCTTTGCAACGAATGCCTACAATATTCTCAATCGATACGGTACTGTCATATGCTCATTCCAAAAACAAATAATGATTAACAAAAGTAGGCAATAAATGTTTTAAATGAATAGACGAATGCAGCTTTTCTCATGTCACGTTTCTCTATATCTGATGCTGTACATTAGTATATCCCCCACTGCCCGCGTGTTATACTATACACCTGTAATGTTCTGAGGATGTAAACGAGCAATCATGAGTATATTATCGAGTAGAAAATCTATTTGCTGACATTCTGTTTATAAAGTATGCCGACGAGGGTCGAGTACCTGTAATGCCACGTATACTCGCGTAATGCAGCCGGAGCGAAGGGGGCCCGCGGCCGCCGCGTGTCGCCGTGCGCGCCGGCCGCCGACAGCCGGCCGCCGACAGTCGCTGAATATTCATGCGAGTGCCGCCTCTTCCCGCACTTAGCCTTCTTTGAGCGCCTTCTGTAACCTGCCTTATCAAAATTCCTTAAATAATTTTGCCACTTTCACCAATTCTTACTGATTCTACAGTGTTCCAAAGCCTTGTATTTTACATAACATTAATATATTTAAAGAGATGTTGCACGCGCCTGTAGCGGCGATTATTACGGGAATGGCGTCATAACCGGCCGTGTACACACGCCCTTATCTACGAACGCCACGCGCTCGGCGTTTGCCGCCCGGCCGCTCATAGCAGCCGATGGATGGATCATACTTGTCGAGGGCGCGGCTCTTGTGAGTTCGGTTAACACAATTTTCAAAATCGGTACACGGTTTTATAAAATCTCGAACGTATTCATATAGAATATTCGTATAAAATATTAATTGAAAAAGCATTGTCTTATCTTATTACTCTACTTACAATAATAAGGGTTATTGTTTAAATTATATTATGACAGATGTTAGAGTTGCGTGATGACAAGTTGTTACCACAGATGATGCTCAGAACAGTATATGTATGTTTCATGTGTCGTCGAAATACATTTATTTTGTTGTAATATTGGTAACGACGCATTGTCATGTCATTGTACGCATAGTCGTAGAACACACACAGCCGTAGCAAATCTACACATGATCATAAAAGTTCACCGTGCAGTTACCAAGTTTGTTACGCAGTCGTTGCAAGTTCTACGCATAGTCGTAGAACACATGCAGCCGTAGCAAGATCTACATGTAATTATAACAACTTCACCGTTCAGTTACCAAGTTTGTTACGCAGTCGTTGCAAGTTCTACGCATAGTCGTAGAACACATGCAGCCGTAGCAAGATCTACATGTAATTATAACAACTTCACCGTGCAGTTACCAAGTTTGTTACGCAGTCGTTGCAAGTTCTACGCATAGTCGTAGAACACATGCAGCCGTAGCAAGATCTACATGTAATTATAACAACTTCACCGTGCAGTTAGCAAGTTTGTTACGCAGTCGTTGCAAGTTCTACGCATAGTCGTAGAACACATGCAGCCGTAGCAAGATCTACATGTAATTATAACAACTTCACCGTGCAGTTAGCAAGTTTGTTATGCAGTCGTTGCAAGTTCTACGCATAGTCGTAGAACACATGCAGCCGTAGCAAGATCTACATGTAATTATAACAAGTTCACCGTGCAGTTAGCAAGTTTGTTACGCAGTCGTTGCAAGTTCTACGCATAGTCGTAGAACACATGCAGCCGTAGCAAAATCTACATGTAATTATAACAAGTTCACCGTGCAGTTAGCAAGTTTGTTACGCAGTCATAGCAAGTTCTACGCATAGTCGTAGAACACATGCAGCCGTAGCAAGATCTACATGTAATTATAACAAGTTCACCGTGCAGTTAGCAAGTTTGTTATGCAGTCGTTGCAAGTTCTACGCATAGTCGTAGAACACATGCAGCCGTAGCAAGATCTACATGTAATTATAACAAGTTCACCGTGCAGTTAGCAAGTTTGTTACGCAGTCGTTGCAAGTGCTACGCATAGTCGTAGAACACATGCAGCCGTAGCAAGATCTACATGTAATTATAACAAGTTCACCGTGCAGTTAGCAAGTTTGTTATGCAGTCGTTGCAAGTTCTACGCATAGTCGTAGAACACATGCAGCCGTAGCAAAATCTACATGTAATTATAACAAGTTCACCGTGCAGTTAGCAAGTTTGTTACGCAGTCGTTGCAAGTTCTACGCATAGTCGTAGAACACATGCAGCCGTAGCAAAATCTACATGTAATTATAACAAGTTCACCGTGCAGTTAGCAAGTTTGTTACGCAGTCATAGCAAGTTCTACGCATAGTCGTAGAACACATGCAGCCGTAGCAAGATCTACATGTAATTATAACAAGTTCACCGTGCAGTTAGCAAGTTTGTTATGCAGTCGTTGCAAGTTCTACGCATAGTCGTAGAACACATGCAGCCGTAGCAAGATCTACATGTAATTATAACAAGTTCACCGTGCAGTTAGCAAGTTTGTTATGCAGTCGTTGCAAGTTCTACGCATAGTCGTAGAACACATGCAGCCGTAGCAAGATCTACATGTAATTATAACAAGTTCACCGTGCAGTTAGCAAGTTTGTTATGCAGTCGTTGCAAGTTCTACGCATAGTCGTAGAACACATGCAGCCGTAGCAAGATCTACATGTAATTATAACAAGTTCACCGTGCAGTTATCAAGTTTGTTACGCAGTCGTTGCAAGTTCTACGCATAGTCGTAGAACACATGCAGCCGTAGCAAGATCTACATGTAATTATAACAAGTTCACCGTGCAGTTAGCAAGTTTGTTATGCAGTCGTTGCAAGTTCTACGCATAGTCGTAGAACACATGCAGCCGTAGCAAGATCTACATGTAATTATAACAAGTTCACCGTGCAGTTAGCAAGTTTGTTACGCAGTCGTTGCAAGTGCTACGCATAGTCGTAGAACACATGCAGCCGTAGCAAGATCTACATGTAATTATAACAAGTTCACCGTGCAGTTAGCAAGTTTGTTATGCAGTCGTTGCAAGTTCTACGCATAGTCGTAGAACACATGCAGCCGTAGCAAAATCTACATGTAATTATAACAAGTTCACCGTGCAGTTAGCAAGTTTGTTACGCAGTCGTTGCAAGTTCTACGCATAGTCGTAGAACACATGCAGCCGTAGCAAAATCTACATGTAATTATAACAAGTTCACCGTGCAGTTAGCAAGTTTGTTACGCAGTCATAGCAAGTTCTACGCATAGTCGTAGAACACATGCAGCCGTAGCAAGATCTACATGTAATTATAACAAGTTCACCGTGCAGTTAGCAAGTTTGTTATGCAGTCGTTGCAAGTTCTACGCATAGTCGTAGAACACATGCAGCCGTAGCAAGATCTACATGTAATTATAACAAGTTCACCGTGCAGTTAGCAAGTTTGTTATGCAGTCGTTGCAAGTTCTACGCATAGTCGTAGAACACATGCAGCCGTAGCAAGATCTACATGTAATTATAACAAGTTCACCGTGCAGTTAGCAAGTTTGTTATGCAGTCGTTGCAAGTTCTACGCATAGTCGTAGAACACATGCAGCCGTAGCAAGATCTACATGTAATTATAACAAGTTCACCGTGCAGTTATCAAGTTTGTTACGCAGTCGTTGCAAGTTCTACGCATAGTCGTAGAACACATGCAGCCGTAGCAAGATCTACATGTAATTATAACAAGTTCACCGTGCAGTTAGCAAGTTTGTTACGCAGTCATAGCAAGTTCTGTATGTAGTTTTCTCTTTTTAAAAGATCGCATTTGGATCACCAAGACTGCGCTATATATCTGTTGTCATAGACTTGAAGATTACATAGAATGTATATGACGATCGTTCTAACAACAAATAATATTAGTGTATTTATGTTTATCACTTCTCTAAAGTCATTACCACGTGTACGTATTTTTTGCTAATATATCCTTACGATAGATACAAAAATATTTAGATAAAGAGTAACAGACATGCACGATCATGTACACACATGTTTTTTTTTCGTTTCCATAAACCTTTGTAGTCATTGGTGCCCATTCAATCACCGGATACGTAAAAAATATAGAGAGAAATGAGTTCTCCTTCTATAGACGGAGCCATTTGAACGGAACCAGTTTGATTTCACTCGCTCCCAGTCTCATGGCTGTCCGGTGACGATCGCCTGCTGACCCTTGGTTGATATTTAGCTTTCTCTAGCACTGTGGCGAGCCGTGGCTAGCCATTTTAGCTTAATTATCCTTTACTAATTATAAGTCTAAGGGCTTTTTTATGTAAACGTCAAAAGGTAAACAAATTTTGAGTTGGTATATTGATTGTATATTCTTTATTACGTAATGTCACATTCTCATTTGCAGCCGGTGAGGAGGTTTCAGGGCGTAACATTCTGGTATATTTGTTGTTATTTTGATTTTTATTTACACATCAATTATGACTACGACAGCCGGAGGACTCAAAATTCCCGAATAAATGAACAATTTATTAACAATTTTATTAAAAAAAGTTACAATAGTATTTAATTATTACTATTTAACCGTTGCCCGGTTCGAAGTGTGAATCCAAGTGGCCGCGGGCGGCGGTCACGTAGGCCGGCGCGGGCTGCGGGAGAGCGTGAGCTGGCTCAGCATTACGCCATCGTATCATTTTATGTGCATGCGTTTATGTCGTGGTGTCAGTAAGCAGGTTCGATAGAATAGCGGAATAATAATATAATAATAATATATCTTTATTTCTTCTCTCACATAGAAACTATATAGGTTTACATTAAATTAGATTAGGTTACAGATAATAATAGTTACAGTTACAGAAAGTGACCTACGTGAGAGACTGGCCTCTCCAGCACTGAACCAGGTGTATACTAAATAGGTAACAACTTGATTTATATTTAATTGATAATTTTTAGAGAATATGTTTATGAACTGTTAAAAATTTCAATTATATATAAAGAAAAAGAAAATAATAAGATACTTATCACGAATCCAGGGGTGTAAGGTTATATGTGCGTCATGGGTGCCTGATTTTGGAAAATTGCGGTTATTTAAACTAAATATACGTACATACAATAGAAATAGTGGGTAATATAACACATCTATCACATTTCCAGTTTTTTTTATGTTCCAAAGGCATTCTACGAAAGCGTCCGAAAGATTCATGGCTGGTAGATATATCTTGCGTTATACCTATGACTAGGTAAATAAATTCGATACGAAGTCAATTTTTGCCACGCGGGCTACATCTTATTAAATGTAATTTAGGAGCGGAGAGCCTTCTATCGTCGGAGCGAACACCCGGGCGGTAGGAGCCGCTACCGGAGCTACATTGCTAATACCTCGACCACCGTGCTCGTCCAAATAAAAGGAGTTCGGGATAATTCACTTTTATTTCCTTATACTGTACAACACAGGATTAGTACAGCGGGCCTCCTACACGAGTTACTCAAAGAGGTGCTTAAAGGCGACCGAACGGACCACGGCTCCACGAGCGCATCATACACCACTACTCACTGGACAGCGTGCGGCCACGAGAGTGCCGTACTTTATACAAATATATTAGATCATATGAGTGTGCTATGGAACAGTTGTCACATATATTTATAAGTGAACTAGTACCACAAGGCTAGTAGTCGTGGATTAGATCCGTTGGTGTTTCTGTCAGGGAACATTTCGAGTGTGTGTCTATTGGGCGCATTCTCGCATGCTATTCGGCTGCCCTGTCTGCGAGCGGGGTAAGCCTGGCTCCGAAATAGACGACGTGTTATCTATGCACCGAGTGCAATAACTCACGTTAATGTAATATTTTTAATTACTTTGCAGTTTACCTGTCCGGCATAGGAGCCGGGCCGTGCCGGCGTGCAGTCCCGCGGTGTGCCGCTCAATACTTCTTCAATCAGGGCAGGCTCTCGTCGCTCCACGTAATTTATTTGATATCGAGTCGAGCGCAATATGGAACAAGCCCCCGCGGACTGTTTCGCTAACCCCCCGGTGGCCCGCCGCGGCCGGCGCGGCCTACGCCCGGTCATCTGATCACAGTTTATGTATCGCCATAATTGGTTTTTCAATATACAATATTAGTATAGTCTATTGACATTAGGTAGCGGGCCGCGCGCTCTGGACGGCTGGGAATGACAAATGTTTTGTTAATAAGCGGAGTAGCTCTGTTGCTATAAGTCAGACGATCATTACGTAATTTTCCCATGAGAGTGAGAGATGAGATTTTTCATTGATTGGAAGGTGTGAAAAGGCACGGCTGTGTATAGGGTCGGTCGTCACGCGCGAGATAACCTTGCCTGGGGATAACCAGTTACCGGTTATCCTTATAAAAGAGGCATAAAAATGTAATGAACGTGGAAGTGTAAGACGATATCGAGGTATCTCCGAGTCGATAACACGTGTGAAACTGAACGGATATAGACGGAACATGGCGCGCAGCGTCTAGTTTCATGCGGACGATACATCCCACAGCATGGGCCGACTTGTAATGATCGCACCCAAAATAAACAAGACACCTGTCTTTTCGTCTTCTTAAACAATGTAGAGAGTTGCAGGGAGTCGATGGATGCAGGTGGCACAGGATCGCGACGAGCGGCACTCTACAGGCTTATGTTCAGCAGTGGAGGAATACAGGCTGAGATGATGGTGAAACGATGTATATCGTATCAGAGGCAGTGTGTGCCGCGACGGAAGAGCACGAACATCGACTGCGCTACTTTATTAAGGCTCAGATGTTGCAAGAAATGAATCTATTTATGTTATGACATAAAAAGACGTCATAAACACGGGATTCGCGGGCAGGTGACCATCGGTCTGATTGTGAGTTCAAGTCAAAAGGAACACGTCCTATCCTAATCATATCCAAACACTTAAATTTTTGTATTAATATACAACTTAATAGTTAGTAGTTAATAGTTAGTTTTTCTATTAAACAACCTCTGGAGGCATACAAGCGTACGGCTTACTTAATGTTAAGTGGATGCAGTAGCCTATGAACGCTAGCAATACCTCTTCTACCACAACTCCTTAGGAGTTCACTACTCTACTCACTGCTCACTAGTGAATAACCTCCCTCACTCGCAGGAACACAACCCTAACAAACCCTCATTTTTCTTCCTCATGTGATTCTTTTCTGGGTATCCGTTATCGTGTAAGGTTGGGACGTGAAGTAAACACGGTGTCTCGAGTATGAGTGTTTATTATAAGTAAAATATGTTTAATATATAATAGGATAGACAAAAGGGGTATTCACACTACACGCCCCTTATAGCGAAAAAAATAATAATAATATTCATTATTATTATTATTTTTAAATACATTAATATATAGTTCTTACAACTATGATACAAACATTTTAATTATATTATATCATTTTTTTTTTTAATACAATAGCGTAATAATAAAATGAAACATTATTTTATTAATAAAGTGTTATTTAGCTAAAGTACATTTTCGTGCGATTTTTATGTACAATTTCAATTTTACCGTCTTTTAAAATTGATACATTAGGATTTAAATCCTCCAGGACTTCAAAAGGACCTGAATAAACATTACAAAATTTGTTACCAGATTCACTTTTTACAAGTAATCTATCTCCTCTTCTGTATGTAACAGGATTTAGATATTTATCAAACACATTTTTTCTCTTAGTTTTACTTATGACTAAGTTATTACGAGCATCAGAATGAGCTTTGTGTAAACGGAACTTAAGTTCTAAAGGATCATCACTTAATACATTGCTCGGTACGTTACATGACTTTCCGAATACCAGTTCGAAAGGCGTATATTTTGTTTCGGTGTGAACTGTGGTATTAAAAGAAAAACACCAAAAGGGTACCCAAGTACTCCACAGTCTCGAATTATTGTCGGTTTGCATTCTAAGATATGCGTTTAGAGATTTATGGGAGTTTTCTAAGGAACCTATACTTTCGTGATGGTAAGCTGTTGATGAAATTTTGCTAATACCCAACAACTTACAGACCTCCGTCATGGTACTAGATATGAATTCTGTTCCCCTGTCTGTTGCTATTTCACGCGGTATACCATACCTGAGTATAAAATTATTAACAAATGTTTTTGCCACCGTGACACTATCTTTCGTCTCTAAAGGATAAGCTTCTACGTATTTTGTGAGTTCACACTGTAAAGTGAGAATGTAAGAATAATTATAATAATCTTTTTCTAATGGACCTACAATGTCTAAATATACCTTATCAAAAGAGGAATTTGTTGTCGTTGTAACTTGCATAGGTTGTCTAGTGGGTAAAGAGTGTTTTTGTTTTTGACATTTTTGACACCTCTTTACAAACTGTTTAACATCATTTTCCATATTTGTCCAAAAGTAACGTCTCTTAATATTATTCAACATGCGCCTCACACCAGCATGACCACTAGTGGGCAACAAGTGATAGTCATTAATTATAACTCTTTTGTCGTCATCTTTGTCTACTCTTATTACATCTTTTATTATACAAATACGCGGCCCGGACCACGTTTTATCATTGGTTATCTCTTTATTTAACCATTTAATAACATTAGCGCTTTCTTTATTTTTTAATATATATATTTCGTCGACGTTAATTTTATTGCAGAGCAAAGCTAATTCTCTCACGAACGCGTCTCGCGCAGAACATGATAGAGATTTAGGGTCTGCGTATATTTTCATATTCGTAGGTAAATAAGTAAATGTACCTATTACCGTAGGACATCCCTCGTTAGTCTTACTATATGTATATTTTTTAAGTATTAATTCCGTGCAATGACTCGGTTTCTTTAGCATTTCTACAACTTTTGGCTGGCCATTCCAATCGTTAGTAGCGATGTTATCCACCGGTTCATTGTATTGTTTTGTCCTCTCCTGTTCTTTCATCTTCTTTCTTGTCATCACACTCATCACATTTCTATTCATCTCTTTTAATCATTAGACGTGATAATTATGCGAGATAATGCGTCTGCAGCCACATTATTAGCTCCTTTCACATACCATCATACATTTCAATGTTTGCAATAAGCTATTTAGTGACCTCTTCGTCACCCGTCATAACCGGCAATAATGAAATTGCTGTTTTTAACTCGAACTTCTCCATACTTCTAGTTTGATCTATGCCCGTAGGTTCACTAATAGTGCTATTAGTATTATCTGCGTCCGATACTGAACAAAATATACTTATTCGATCATATAAATCCTGAACCGCTACACATAACTCACTGATATACTCAATGTCCTCAACTTTAATTTCCTTATTTTCTACCTTTTGCTCTACCGTTTTAAAAATACACTGAAATTCATTATAATATGTCGTGGCTTCCAAACCTTTATCAGTTATAACTTTAAGAGTACGGCGACTAGGGCCTAACTTTGTTAAATATTCCTTTATATGTTTAAGTTTATCATGCAATATTTTCAAGTTCTGAAGCCATTCCATAATCTTGTTTAAGTAAAAGTTATTTATATTATCATGTTTTACACAATGATTTAACTTTTTTTTTATATGTATATTTAATTTTGAGCAAATTACGCTAATGAAAAAAAAAATGTAAAGATAAAAAAACATGTTAGTGTAAATAAAATGTTCATACTAATTATGCATAATGCTCATACGATATTATTATTAAGCATGTGTGTAATGAATAATGATTGACCTTGTAGATGTCCAACTTACGTACTGAACCGCACTTTTATACACTGCCGCAACACTTCTACGCACATAATACGCACTTTTTCAGCCGCACTACATTACACCATTTCGCCTGCCACCCTGTAGCTTTCCTTTCCATTATCGCTTCGCTTGCGCCAAGACCGACGGTGGATCGCCTGGTGTGCTATCTCTCTCCTTATTGTCTTTGTGAAACACCGCTTGTAGGCGCGGTATACGCCATACAGCATTGCCAGGGCCCCGAGGAGCAATATTACCAGCAATATGACATTTGTTGAGCTAAGGTGGTAGCTCAGCTCCTGCTGCAACGTGGTAGCCTCGTTAGTGCCACCTCCTGCCGCACTTTGCGCAATAATTACTTCCTCCTGCTTTGAAGAAGTACTGCCCATTTTGCAACTTGAACTTTGCACACACGATTAAAAACACTGTCTTTTGAATCAAAGTCACTGAGTAATTTAATTAAGTTCGTCATTTCTATTGTACCGTTCGCTACATATGGAATATGGAATGTGTAACGCGATGCGCGAGTGGCCGACCGGGCAGGGTCGCCATGTAAGGTTGGGACGTGAAGTAAACACGGTGTCTCGAGTATGAGTGTTTATTATAAGTAAAATATGTTTAATATATAATAGGATAGACAAAAGGGGTATTCACACTACAATCGAAGGAACACTAAAGCTGTCGTGGTTCACTGTGAGAGAGACGAAATGTTCGTAAAGAGGACACACATGAGCCAAAACTAGATTTATTGTTAACTGTAGCGCGGACAACGACCGGCGTCGCTTCCACCGCGCTCCCCTTAAAACTGATTAACACAGCTGATACATTCTCGTGCAGACGTGCACACGTGGTGACGTGGTGACGTGCACACGCGCACGCGTGGTGACGTGTGACGTGCACACGCGCACGCGTGGTGACGTGTGACGTGCACACGCGCACGCGTGGTGACGTGTGACGTGCACACGCGCACGCGTGGTGACGTGTGACGTGCACACGCGCACGCGTTGTGACGTGCACACGCGCACGCGTGGTGACGTGTGACGTGCACACGCGCACGCGTGGTGACGTGTGACGTGCACACGCGCACGCGTGGTGACGTGTGACGTGCACACGCGCACGCGTGGTGACGTGTGACGTGCACACGCGCACACGTGGTGACGTGGTGACGTGCACACGCGCACGCGTGGTGACGTGTGACGTGCACACGCGCACACGTGGTGACGTGGTGACGTGCACACGCGCACGCGTGGTGACGTGTGACGTGCACACGCGCACGCGTGGTGACGTGTGACGTGCACACGCGCACGCGTGGTGACGTGGTGACGTGCACACGCGCACGCGTGGTGACGTGTGACGTGCACACGCGCACGCGTGGTGACGTGTGACGTGCACACGCGCACGCGTGGTGACGTGTGACGTGCGGTCGCGAGGGGGCGGGGCATGCGGTCACGCTCCTTTGGTGCGCCCGGTCACTAACTAAATTAAAAGGTAAATTGTTTCCTACATTACAGACATGCACTTATCATTTTTGACGAGTGCAATGCTACTTTGACACCAAGCCTTGTGGGTTCGATTCCCACACGGGACAACGTTCCTGTTTACGAGCATCTCTATTTGTCTTGATTTGGGAGTTTTTAAAAAGGTAGAAACAAGTTTTTTAAGCAGTTTGACTGTGAAAGTACTCCCAACTCACAGAAAATTGCAACCAAATAATGATTTTCTGGAATATAATTGTGTTTGTCAGTGAGTAGGATTATTAGTAAGTTCCTGAGGAGTTACTGTGTTACCATCAGAGGTGGTAACGTGCGCGCAATAATATTTTACAAACGTTCACAGGTCAACATAACTACTCTACATCAGGTCGGTCGTGTGCTTGTGTGCCTCCCGACGTTGTAAAGTTCTATAAATACGAACTTAACAATATTAATGACAGACCATTCGCTGATGGCCGCCTTCGAGCTCCGTCACGGACCAGGTTGACGTAGTGCTATCAGAGCTACATTCAATCGTCAGGTTTCATCACGGTACTACAACTACAAGTGGATGACATTCAGTTCATTGTTATATATCATGTTACAAATTGCAGAGAGTATGTAACGAAAAGTCGGAACTTATTCGATAAGTTTCAAGGCAGGGATTCAATAACGGTGAATAGAGCGCGCAATATGGCGGACGCGATAAAGAAGGAGCTGGCGATATTTATAGCAGCGGTCGGTCCGCGCGGCGAAGACTGCGGCCTCGCCGCCGTCGTCTCGCTGAGGAGAGACCGCACGGCAGTGTGAAGTCGTCCCAAACAGCCACATACAATGAATAAAAAACCATTATCCTTTATGTGGTCCCTGTCTGTTGTGGCATCTGGTTAATACGTACAAACGCTACCGTGGCTCAAAGTTTCAAAGTAATCGTCGGGACGTTCGTGTTTTAGCTTTTGAATAAACAAACATTTACGTATTTCAATTTATAACATACATTTAACGGTTTCGTATTAAATTTATTTCTTGCAATTTGACTTTCGCAAAATAACGCCTGAATCTATGAAAAAAATATTTCTAGTCTGTATTTATATATATTTCTAGATTCAATTTTTTAGTAAGCAAAAGCGGATCTTTAGTGTTTGGGAATTATGTACAATAGTTGACTATACATAAATATTCCAAAGTTTTAGTCGTCATCAAAGTGACGAGTGAGAGTCGTTACGATAGCCACCGAGAACAACGCGGTCACAGCGGAACACTCGCAGTCCGCGATGCAACCATGCAGTACACTGACACTACTCGAATAGAACTCGATGACAATTAGCAGGCGCAGAGCTCCCGGATTAAAACTGGCGAGGCACCCGACTGAAGTGTCGAGTGATCACCGAGTGAAGGCGCGTGTCCGCCGTTAGCGCGGCGACGCCCAGTTCCAAGGCCACGCTACAAATTTGTGTCTCGGACGGTGAGCTCCCTCGCCGTACACCTAATCCTGTGTAGTGATCTCTATGAATACATGACGGAAATCATCACGTTCGCACAGAGCTGCGCCGCCGTACGATTCTAACAGTAGTTTACAATCTAAAAGTTGAAAGCAGAAGGGTCGTACGGATCTCATATAGCTTCTCTTGCGTCTTGGTGACATTAATCTACTCGTACAAGTGTCTGTGACCGCCACGTGACACGGGACACGCGTCCTGTGCTCGAACGATACGACAACTTTAAACTGCGCTGTCCAGGCTGCTTATAGAGATGGACAAAAAAAATTACAATGTTTCAATTTTTACAGTATTATTCAATAAATCTAATACCTTTTCTGCTATTTTACTGAAGTTTTACATTGATCTAGTCGGGCCGCACGACCAGTTGTGATAACAATCAAAAGGACGATAATGGCTCTCGGAGTACTCGCGCGGTGGCCGAAGGAAGCCAGAGTTTACCTTTGTCAACCGATTAGCAGCACTCGCTTGGGTAAAACCTAATATAAATCCTGGCTTTACAGGAAACGTAGACTAACTTTTTTGTTTTACTAGTGACTGTATTGTTGCAGTACGGACCGAGCGATGATAATGATATCGTCGCTGCTACTTTAAGGACGCGCTCTCTGCGAGGTAATTGCGATGCGAGCGAGCGCCGAGGCCGGGCGCCACAGACGAACTCTGAATATTCATAGGAGCGCCGCCTCCACTAGCCGTCTTTGAGCGCTGCGCAGCCATGAATAACATCTTCACCGCCTAAAAATTCATAGAAATATTCTTTATCGTGTGGACCGGCCGCAGTCAAATATGTTAATGATATATTTTAAGAAATGCTCTCGGCTCCACTGCCGGCCGTTACCGCTTACGACGCAGTGTCTGGGTGTGCGCGAGCCGTTTGCTGGCTGCCTTGGCTATTCAGAGCGGAGTCCTCGCGACCCACGCAGCGCGGAGCAGGTGGCGGTGGTTTGCGCGGTGACTGGACACATTCTACTTGTTATAAAATGTACACGTGAAGGAACTGCTACAAAAAATGACAAATTATGTATTTACCTATATATTACAATGTTTTTGTCTTTTTAAGACCTTCATAAATCAATGAATCGACTTAAATATACTTTTGATATTCCTATAACACAACTTAACTGAACCTTAGACGGAAATAGCAGAAACTAGGAGGTCCGCACATGATAGACGGCAGACACACTCGACTGAACTACTTTTATTATCGAAGTCATTAAAACACCGTAACGTGGGAAAATCCTTTTACTTAGTGGAGAGAAGAATTTTAAACTTCACAAGATATCGACACAGTCGTTGCCAAAACCCACCGCTTGGAGTTAAACTAATGAACATGATCCTCGGATTATGAATGAATTACAGTTTGAGATGTTCGTTTGTGATCTCACAGCGACACTAATGCTCTAATCGGCTTCCAGTATGAACACCCGCCTCTCGCTCGCTGAACACATTTAGTCGGCGTAACTGTCGTTTGTCGATCGTATCGGGGACTTCGACCGCGATAGATCACGCGGCGGCGGGCGGGGCGCGGGGCGCCCTCTGTTAATTGATAAGTATCTTATCACACACTTATCAATTACGGACGGTTCTAACTGCGCCCGCCACCCGCCGCCCGCCGCTCGCCGCCCGCCGGGAGACCGCACAGCGGCGGTGGCCGGCGACCAATTCCAACGATACCGATCTGATCGACGCTCGCTGATCACATTTTAAACTACTCCGGCAACGTGGTAAAGGGGAAGGAGTGTCTCGCTGTCGTTTTAACATGTGCATGGTGCACCCTACCGACTAGCAAGCGAGTGACGGGTTAAGATGAGGTAGAAGAAAGTAAGGCTACCGGTTTCGGAGAGGGGGCGAGGTCATGTCTCACCTGTTGTATATGGACGACCTCAAGTTATACGCATCGAATGAACAAAATTTGATGAAAGAAAGAAAGAAAGAAACTTTATTACATAGCGCACTACAACACTAGAAACATTACAGTTCATCAAACATCAGTTAACAATATTGCAACACTTTTAATACAATAGCATTCAACAATGTCAGGTGTGTCGCAGCGGCCAATATAAAAAGACCTCACTCAGCACGAGCCATGGCGCAAGCCAGGCGCTGGTATTCTGTGAGACCTTATGTAGTATCTGTCACGTACAGTCACGAACCGCGCAGAATCAACACGGCAAATAATAAAATAAGTAAAGTTAAAATAAAATAATTATCATTGCAATTTAGCAACTATGTATACAAAAAGAATATAAATATATGAAGAGGTTCATGAGTGTGTAAGAAGCGAGACCATGTTTGGATCGGCGCACCTGGCATTCTATCTCCGCCTATCCCAACGGTAAACAGGCGTGATGATATGTATGTATAAATAAATAATAACATTAAAAAGTAATAACAAAAAATAAAAATAAAAACTTGAAATGATAAAAAATAATAAAATGTAATCAAGTGGACGCAAAATACTCGTAGCAAGCAAGCAGTCATTTCGCCTTTCGAGCATGCACGCATAAACAAGATCGTTACCGCGCCTTCTTTCAGATGAGTCGAGAATATCTTTCACCTTTTTGTGACCTTAACAATACACTCTTGTAGCTACTTCTGAATGCGCTTATTGTGTTTAATCTACGAATAGGCGGCGGCAAATCATTCCAGCACTTGGACGCAGCGAACTTAAAGCATCCTCTAAAGGCCGCGGTACGATGTCGTGGCAGAACGAGACCACAATCTGAGGCGCGCGTTTTATATGAGTGTACATCATGCGACCACGTTAGCTTGTCGGCAAGATAAGGTGGAATTTGATATTTGATCACGTTAAACAGAAGACAGAAGAAGACTCTTCTAAAAGTAAGTCAAGCATTTAGTAGTGATATTAAAATGGAATTCGGTGTAGATGAATGCGCGATCCTGCATGTGCATCGTGGTACAGTCATAAATACAGAAAAATTACAACTTTCAGAGACTGTGACTCTCAAAACCCTTTCTGAAACCGGAACCTATAGATAACTTACTAACTTACGTATGGCAGAATGTTTAGGTATTCAAGGGAGGGAAACTAAACAATCAGTAGAGGAACGCTTCTTTGGCCGACTTTCAAAAGTACTGAAAAGGCTTTTACACACTTTCGGCACGCTAAGATAGATAGACTCAAATCGAACTCGACGTCCGGATTGCAAAGTCCGCAAACTGCTAACCTCGTATCGAATGTATCATCCACGCTCATCTGTGATGAGATTGTACATCCCGCAGAATTGTGGGGGTCGCGGCTTCCTCAGCGCCAAGAACCTATACAACCGCGACGTGTGCTATCTGAGATAATATTTTCTACACGTTGAGAGTGGAATGCATCGAGACGTTGTGGCAGTTGACAAAGGACTGACACCGCTCTCCTTGGCCTGGCTGGCACTTCATGGGCACGATTGACTTCTTGGCATCCATTGCTTGGTTGCGATTCGGTGCCCATCGGATCGGATGTCGGAAATGCAACATAAAGGACGGTACGGCAGACATGTCTGTTTGTCTTATTTTGGATATTTTAAGAGAGATAGGGTGCTTCAAAGCAGCCTGTCTGGGGAAGTATCTCCACCTCACAGAATACCACAGCTAAATAACAACTCCCTGGAGGGTTGCTGTGTTCCTGCGTGTGAGCTTTTAAGGAGTTGTTGTGTAAGCAGCAGAGGTGGCATCGCGCGAGTGATTCTTAATATATTACAAGCGTTAATAGGCTACGGTAACTGCGGTGGGCCGTATGCTTGTATGCCTTCCGACGTTGTATAAAAAAAAAACCGGGCATGCCACCGTTCTGGAGAATCTATCAGATATGTTATTTCCGGTTGTTCTTACCTCGCCAACGGTGAATATTGGTAGAGACACAACCAGGTAGCCAAGGTTATCCATCAGCAGTTTGCTCTCCGATATCATCTCGTGACCTCTAAGGTGCCGTATTACAAGTACGTACCTGTGCCAGTACTCTAAAACAGCCGTGGCATGTTCTACTGGGACCGGTCTATCATCACGGACAGGACTATTATTGCTAATAAACCTGATATCGTGCTGGTAGACCGTTTAGAACGAAGGGTATTTCTTGTTGATATCACCGTCCCTTGTGATGAGAACCTCGTGAAGGCTGAGAATGACAAGTTATCAAAATACTTGGACTTAGCTCACGAGGTTACCACCATGTGGGACGTTGATACAACAACAATTGTCTCGATAGTCGTGTCGGTCAATGGTCTAATACCGAAAAGTCTCGACCAACACCTCCGAAGACTTTTGCTAGGTCCCTGGGTCAAGAACCGGATACAGAAGGTTGCAATTTTAAAAACTGCACTTATTGTGCGGATTCCTTAATATGTCGCCCTGACCACTGACGCCTTAAATATATGTCTATAACTTTATGAAGAAAGAACCTTTAATCACAATCCGACTTTTCAAGAACTTGTAAAAAATTATGTTAAAATATTTAAACGAGCCTGTTCCAATGCTAAGTCTATATATTTAAGAAATAAAATTAAACAAATATTATTAAATCTGTTTGGAACATGATAAATAATGAGACGGGTAGAGCGAAAGTACGTAGTCGAGACTTTCGGTTAAAGATAAATGATATAGATATAGAAATAGTATTTCTATAAAATTATAAATTTCTATTTCTATATAGATATCAAAAATGATGTAGAAATTGCGACAGAGTTAGAAAAATATTTTTCTAACATTCCTCTTATTACTACGAGAAATCTTAGGTCTTCTTCTATATCTGCTGAACTGGTTCTCAAACAGAGCGTGGTAGAATGCGACACAATATTTGAATTTTCAGCTGTAAGCCCAAAAGATGTTTTGAACGCTTTGTTGTGGGGTCTATCTGTCAAAACCATTTCTTCTATTACTATTTCAATCGCTCCACATTTAGCTACAATTTTCAATTGTTGTGTGGCATCTGGTGTATTTCCTGACTTGATGATATGAAAAACTCTAAAGATCTGTGGGGCCTATCTGTCAAAACCATTTCTTCTATTATTATTTCAATCGCTCCACATTTAGCTACAATTTTCAATTGTTGTGTGGCATCTGGTGTATTTCCTGACTTGATGAAACATAGTAAAATCACTCCATTATTTAAATCTGGTGATAGTTCGGACCCTTCGAATTTTCGACCTGTTACCATACTGCCCATTCTCAGTAAAATTTTTGAAAAACTAATGCTTAGCCAGTTGCTCGGACATTTCAATACACATAATTTGCTTCATAGGAGACAGTTTCGATTTACGAGAGGTTGTTCAACTATAGACGCAGGGATTCATTTGCTTCAAAGTATATTCGCGGCATGGGAAGGTTCGCAAGATGCCTTGGGAATTTTCTGTGATCTGTCTACAGCGTTTGACTGCGTGCACCATGACACTCTTGTCAGAAAATTACACCACTATGGTATCAGGAACAAGGCTCTCGAACTTCTGTCTTCTTATCTGGGCAATAGGATACAGAAGGTCGATGTTAATGGTAAAAGATATTCGGGGTCCCCTGTAGTTATGGGAGTCCCACAGGGGTCAATTCTAGGTCCATTCTTATTTTTAGTATATATGAATGACTTATTATGTAAGGGATAAACATGAGATTGTACTGTTTGCGGATAATACCTCTTTGACATTCAAAATTAATAGACGATTAGGTAATCATGACGAAGTTAATGATGCTCTCTTTAAAGTTATTCATTGGTTTAGTAGTTTAGTTTTTTTTAGTTTTCATTTTATCTGCTTTTAAATGATAAAAAGACTAAAGAAATTAAGTTCTCAACGCCTAATGTAAGACAGGTGGCTACCAATGCACATGTTAATGGAACTAATTTAGCCCCTGTGGAGACAACTGTGTTCTTGGGTATAATAATTGACTCCGAACTACAATGGGGCCCACAAATTGAAAAATTATCAGGAAAACTAAGTTCTGCAGCCTATGCAGTGAAAACTATTAGACGGCTCACTGATGTTGATGCGGCTAGAATAGTTTATTTCAGCTACTTTCATATTATGTCATACGAAATTCTTCTTTGCGGTAACTCCGCGGACATTAACACCATTTGCAAAAGAGAGCCATAAGAGCTATCTACAAACTTGGTCCCCGGGAGAGCCTTAGAGAAAAATTCAAAGAAATAAATATTCTAACAGTCGCATCGCAATATATCTATGAAAATCTTTTGTATGTCCATAAAAACATAGACTCATTTTGTAAAAAGAGTGATACTTATAGCATAAATACTAGATATAAGCATAATCTTGCGTTACATGCAAGCCGTCTCCACAAAAAAGGTAATTCTTTTATGGGACAATGTATACGGTTCTATAACAAACTTCCCAGCAATATAAGAGAATTGTCAATAAACAAATTTAAAATTTCTGTTAAAACCAAATTGTGTAACAGGGCATATTATAAAGTATCTGCTATATTAATCATAAAAATGCCTGGGATTGAGTCGGTCCAATTATAATGTAATTAATAAATTATGTAAATTTGTTTGGATACCAAAAAAGGGATGCTTGAGTTTTTTTTGGCAGTATTTTTATCAGTGCTCACCTAGTTATAAACTGCACGGTAGAGAAAAAAATTGTGACGGTTCCAAACAAATGTAGCCATTTTTATGGAATAAAAAGATTTTGACTTTGACAAGAAGCCTGTAATACGGTTCGCTGGCTCTCACTTCACGAAGGCGTGGTCATGTTACATGAATTTAACCATAGAAAACAATTATGTAAAAAGGAAAAGAAAACTGAATACTTAACTTATAAATATTCCATACTTATAATCACTAGGTGTGCGTTTTGTGTATTTATAATTTCCTCGTCCCGGTCCCTAAAGCAGGTTCTTGTCATAATATAGATCAGTTTAGGCCAGTGGCGGTATTATCTACTCCTCCCAAAGTATTCGACTCTGCTATACAAAAGAGTATTATAGAACAAGTAAGCTCTCAACTTTATGACCAACAGCATGGTTTCAGGCCGGGTCGCAGCACGACAAGCAATTTATTGAACCATATGGCACGAATAGTACCAATTGTAGATGAGGGGGGCCAGGTGGACGTCGCGTATTTTGATTTCCGTAAAGCCTTCGATGTCGTTGACAACGATGTGCTTTTAAGAAAGCTGGCTGGTGTTGGATGTACTCCCCAATTATTAAAATTCTTAGCTAGTTACATGCGAGACAGACAACAGTATGTCGATTATGCTGGATGTCGGTCTTTGCCGTATTTTGTTAGATCAGGGGTGAGTCAAGTGTAAGAATTTCCATACATTATACTACTTTATTTGATTTATAATAGTTGTAATAATTTATAATGCAAGTGTATTGACTAGTATAATTATTGGTGCGTGTGTTGACTGCGCCCAAGGCACTTCCGTTGAGCGTACAGTTTAGCTGTTGGAATTCCCGCCTTTTGAGACCGTCGGGGTGGAGGGGGTGCCATGCGCCCAGTCGGCAAGGATTCTGAGACACGAGCTCGCGGAGTAGAGACCTACATGGTTTTTCAAGCCCATAATTATAGGTCAGGAGTAAAACGATTGCTGTAGATTATTAATTAATAATTAATAAGGGCTTTTGGAAGAGAATAAACAATACATACTGTTGCTGCAGTGTATTATTTTTTCAAGTATTACACAAGGTAGTAACATCGGGCCGCTCGAATTCCTCATAATGATCAACGATTTACCTAAAGTCGTCGAGCACTCCGAATATCTGTTGTTTGTGGACGACCTAAAATTGTGCCTTAGTATTAACACGGCGGCAGACTTCGAGCGTTTGCAGGGCGATATTAATCATGTAGTTTCGTGGGCTCACGAGAATGGACTCCAGTTTAACGCATCCAAATGTGTCACGATCACTTTCACAAAAAAGCATAGACCGTTGGAATTGGAATATAAAGTGGGAGAAGTTACTATGAAAAGAGTGGCGGAAGTAAAAGACTAGGAGTTAATTTTACAGCCGAACTGTTATTTAAGAAGCACATTAATAGCATCGTAAAAAAGGCTTTTAGAAACTTGGGATTTATTCTTCGTAGAGTGCATGGCTTCACAAATATCAAAGCGATTATATCCTTGTATAATGCGTTAGTCAGAAGTCATCTAGAATGTAACGCAGTCATTTGGGCTCCGCATGAAACTAAATATAGTCTCATGCTGGTGCATATTCAGAATAAATTTACAAGATACTTATATATGAGGCTCTATGGTGCCTATCCATATTATCCTTTAATGTATCCTACCCTATTTGTTCTGGGTATGGTAGGATACACTGAGTTACGCGTGCGGAGAGATTTGGCCCTAGCCTTGTACATTTTCAAGCTGATTCGTGGTAAAAATCACAACCCTGAATTACTTACTTTGGTTAGGGTATGTATTCCCGACAGATACGTAGGGCGCCGCCGCCGGCCCCCATTACTGTCGGTGCCTAGAGCTCGAGCCGAGCTACAGCGCAATGCTCCGCTGACGCGCACACTACGCACCCTCAACCGAATGGCAGAGAGAACAGACCTTTTTTCCTGTTCTTTGAACGAATTCACAAGAATAGCTTTGTTAATTTTATGTTATAGTGATTGATTATTTTGTCCTGAATATTTGTCTATCGTATTAGTGTTAACTGTAATGGCAGACTTAAGCAAAGCTAAATAAATAAATAAATAAATTTATTCTTGTTTGTAATTTAATGAGCATAACCACGTTTGAAATTTTTGCTTGCATTTAAATTTGTTGTTATAATATATGTTTAAAGCGCTATTTATTTTGTTGGACAAGTAACCACCTAGATAACAAAAACATTTTCTTTTGTTTGATTTATTTGTATTAAGTACGACACATATTTTATGGATTCGTCTAAATTGAGAATTCTCTCGATCTTTATATTCTACGAGTATCAAAGAATTCTGTCTCAACACTGTGTGCATTACAAATAATTGCCGAACCGTCAATACCTGCCAATGTTGATAAAGCAATTTCGTTGAGTATCTATCTATAAAGGAAAAAAACCAGCTACCTCAAGATCGCCCTTTGAGCGATTTCGACTCTTTTAATATTAGTCTTCGGCATTCCTCCCCAGGAAGTGACGCGATATGATAGGAGGCTTTGTACAAGAGAAAAATATACTCGTTGAAGGAGTTGAAATCCATGACGTGATGCAAATTTTTAATTATAAGTTTTCTAGCTCTAGTTGGGAGCAAGTTTATATGATTCTTGAATGAGAGTTGATGATCTAAAATTATTCCAAGATATATAATAGAATTTAATATGTTGATACTGTTGATTGTAGGCGCTTGGTGGAATTTTGAGACATCGCGTTAATGTTAATACTTTCACTTGTACAGATTCCACTTCACAATTTTATGTAATAATGTTTTTTACAGACCGGTTTCGCCGTTACGGCATTATCAAGGTATTTTATACAACATATGTTATTGATATAACATTAAAAAACATTATTAAATAAAATTGTGAAGTGGAATCTGTACAAGTGAAAGTATTACATTAACGCGAGAATTTAATAATTCAGTTGTTTTGCACGAACAAGAATTTGTGTTGAGAGCACAGACGTGACAGATTAATGGTTTATTCATCAATCGATTTAATATTTATATTATTCATTTAAATTTAATATTATGCATCGAGAAAGCAATAAATTTGGTTTTTGTCCGAATTTAATGTTAATTTATTATATTGCAGCCATCTATTAATTTGATTAAGATCAGTTTGGGCAACACCTTGAGCACCTTCCCATGTATTCGCTAAAAAAAGGAGACATGATCGTCAGCGTAGGAGATAATGTGACCGTTATTAAGCTATAATGATGAGAGGTCGTTAATATATACAAGAAACAGGAAGTCCTTTCACTCATGGTTTACCAATTTGAGTGTTCGGTGTTGTATCGGATAAATAATCCTAAAAGAGAGCTAGTTGGTTTCTCCTAACACCATAAGACTCCATCTTCGGGAGTAGGATTGGAACAGAGACTGTATCGAATGCCTTGCTTAGGTCGAGAAAAGTACCGACAACCTTATTTGCTTTGTCAAGATTATCGACAATATAGTTAACTCACTAACAGCTCCTTCAGTCGATTTATTTCGCCGAAATCCGAATTAGTTACTTCATAATATATTTCCGTTTTCAAGGTAGTTTTTCTCTAAGGTCTTTGAAAATGCCGGAATAGGGCGACAGTTACCGACACAGTCTCTGTCACCAGATTTGTATAGGTATGGGGTGGTTAAACGTTCTAGGAAAAATATCGCTATTCAGGCTAAGCTAGGTTAAGGTGTGTGAGTGGGGAACGATGAATTTTAAACATTTTAATGAATTAATTTGGAATGTTATCCCATCCCACAGTATATTGATTTTTCAGCTCATTGATAAGTGATTCCAGTTCCTTGTCGTCAGTGCTCATTAGTACAAATAAAGATGAGGTCTGGTATTGAACAGTAAATTCCGAAAAGAGTATTTAATTTACTTGCGTAAAATTTTCAGCGAGGTTTTGGCCTATAATTGGGAAGTAATTATTTATTTGGTTTATGTTTTAGTTGGCGTGTTAGCACTAAATAATAACTCAGTTGCTTGTGATTTTATTTTATTTGTATTTGTTATATCCTTTATTGCATCCCAAATGTTTTTGTTATTTTTACATGCCACGCGGATCGGGAAACGCGCCGCGGGTTGCATTGGGAGAATGTCGAGGGTTCTTGAGGGGATATTGGGAGATCAAGTACCCGGCCCTCAAGGTATTATACAGGGGAACTTATGTTGCAATATTAACATATGCTGCAGCAATCTGGTGCCACCGATTAGAAACGTATGTTTGCCGTATTATCGTGCTGAGGAGTCAGAGACTGACACTGGTTTTCTTTACTAAGGCCTATTGATCAGTCAGTACAGCTACCCTGCCCGTCCTGGCCAGAGTTCTTCCCGCAGATCTGGAGGTAATTCATGCTGGGCATCTGGACGGTGCACGTAGGTCCGCGTCTGGTGGAGAGTTGAGCAGACGGAAACACGAAATTTGAGTAGCTGCAGTTCGCGCCTGACAGAATCGACGTGTCCGATATATCGACATATAACTTGATCGATCATTACAGGTACTTCGAACATTCTCACAATACAGTATAAGTATTTATTACGATAGACGTATCTGTTATGATCGACATATCTGCGGCGGCCGCGCAGAGGGCTGCGAGCGCGGGACGACGACGATACAGATCCTCCATCACTCGTTACAGATTATCACGGAGTGCGAGGGCGACCCTCTCAGAGACGATTGCCCCTCGACCCGGGAAAGGTCGACAATTAATATTCCCGCTCTATTTCATACCATCGACTTTAATATGTACGTACAGAAACTACCGATTTATTTACAGAACCCTAACTGTCCTAGAGGACAGTGCCATAGCATTACATCGCTGTTGTGCCTCAATTGTAATATACCTAGTCTTGCCATAAATACTGAAACAAAGAAAAAAAAATCTATTACAAATAACATTTATTACTTTTACAGTGGGTTAGTTTAATACATAAATATAAAACAATTTAAAATATAAAAGCTTATTCGAAGTGGTCTCCATTGGCTGCCATACAGTCCTTTAAACGTTGAGGCCAGTTATCAATAGAAGCACGCACTCTTTCCATGGGAAAATTCTTTACTGCCAATCGTACGGATTGTTTTAGGGACTCCAAATTATCATGGCGTTTAGAGCAAGTCGTACCCTCTAAAACTGACCATAAATCATAATCCCGCGGATTAAGATCGGGACTAGACGACGACCAGTCTTCAGCTCTGATGAAGTCCGAAACGTTCGTTTCCAACCAAGACTGCGTAGACCGAGCTTTATGACCCGGCGCCGAGTCTTGCTGGAAGGACCATTCTTGGTTATTGAACATCGTGTTGTTAAGGGGCTTCACTACCTTCTCAACAATGGTACGAGTATCTTGATACACTTGTGGTGATGTTTTGATACCTTTTTCACAAAAGTATGGCTCAGTCACTCCTTCATAGCTAATACCCCACCAAACCATCACTGAAGTCGGATAGTGCCCATGTTGCACTCTGTCGACTAATTGGGAAGCTTCCTTAGAGCTTTGAGCATAAATACCGTCATTTTGTTTGTTAAAATGTTGCTCAATTGTAAAAATGTTCTCATCCGTAAACAATTTTTTTCTGTGACCTCCCTTTGCGTACCGCTTCAGTAGTTGTTTCATTTTTACCACCCTATTCTTTTTTAAATTATCAGTTAAGAAATGACCATTACGTCTCTTATAGGCTGCAAGTCCTAAGTCATCTTTTAAAATACGCGACATGGTTCTAGGTGCTATCTTCATCTCTCGAGATAAAATCTTTTGCTTTTGGACAGGATTTCTTCGAATTATTTTCCTTACTGCTTTGACCACCTTTTTCGTACGAACACTACGTGGACGGCCAGATCTTTTTCTGTCACAAACAGAGGAGGTCCCATTGTACCTATTAATAGCCGGGTACACAAACATTTTACTAATACCAAGCGTATGGAGAGTTTTAAAAATTGCATTTGGCTCCATACCTACTTTGTGTAATGCAATCACAGCGATTCGGTTCTCTTTATCACCCCACTCCATTTTAATATCGCAAAATATTGTACAATGTATTGGTGCCAAAATGAGAAAACTCAATGAACAATCATATAAAAATGACAGATTCCAAATTCAAATGTAATATTTTGTATATTTTTAATTTTAACAGTATTATGGCCTGACTAAGTACAACTTATGAGGTGATATAAATATTCATTTTGATCGTTGTCAGAGGTTAATTTAATTCAGAAAATACCTGACAGCCCTGGTAAACAGTTTCACAAAAGAGCTGGCCTCTCGCTAAATATTTTTTGGGATGAGGCGGGCGACGGTCACGTCCTCGCGGGAACACGCGCCGAGCGCGCGCGTGCGGCGCGACACACGCTCTGTATTCGTATATATATATGTATGAACATGTCAATCGTGAAGTTCCCTCTGTGCTGCGTTTCTGTCACACAGAAATCATTTAGTAAATGTAAAACCATTTATTGATTATATATGTATATATTCACGCCATATATCAAGGTAGGTTGAGATTCGAGCGCCATAAGACGTGGTTCTTACATACTTTGCTCGCTTTTTTAACATTCATAGCTCTTTTCCCGACATTTCTGATAAAACATGACTAATTTGGTCGCGATAAGCGAGTTTTAGCCTTCCACGGCTCTAACATAATTTCACTATTAAATTGTATATCGGTTTCGTCATTCTTTCATCCTGCATTTTATCTAGATGCCCGAAGCAACGGAGTATGCCTTTTCTTATCTTAATACTGACACTTTCTTTTAGACTAATTCTCTTTCTTACATCGTCACATTTTATACTTTCTACTTTTCTCTACCATCTATCTATCTATAACTTCACGCCAAATCCCTTGCGGGGTAGGCAGAAAGAACCGAGCGCCACGTGACTCGATCCTTACATATCTCACTCGCTTCTTTAACATTCATTGCTCTTCTCATGCACGCTCGCCGGTTTCTAGGCTCCTGACATCACCTTATGATAGAACACGACCAATTTGGTCATGGTAAGTAAGTAGGCCTTCCCCGGCTCCTACGTCCTTCCACTTTAGCATTGTATATCTGCTTCGTCATTCTTTCATCTTGTTCATCATCTTTCTCTACCATTATTTGCCATTTATTGATTAATTATTATATTCTAAGAGAAACAGTATTCTTTTACATGGTCAGTACTATTTTGTGTTCTATTTAATAGAACCAAGGGTACGATGTGAATACTATTTTAAAACAGGTAAGTCGTTTTAATAGGGAAGTCTTGAGCGTAGCGCTTTTACTAATTATGGCATTTAAATTTGAAACATGATGACTTTATACTAACGTTTGTAAATCAAACTCGTCATGTCTATACTTATCGATTACTCAATCACTTCGCCTGTAGCACGGCTAAGCGGACCAAATGTTACGTGTTTATACTGTTCAGCAAATATCCGCAGCACGGCGACATAGTGAAGTGAGTTTTATTTTGGAGAGACCCTTTCGTCCCGACACTGGCGTTTTTCTTTTTTTAATTGACCAACATTTCGAAAATAATCATTGGCAAAGAAGAAATGTTAATGATAAAGTTGAATAGTTAATAGATTCAGTCGTTACTTTCAATGATGAAGATAAAAAATATTTATTTGCCTTTAGCCTTTAGACTTTATTTGCATTTTATTAATTCTTTGTCTTGGTCTTTTTTCAAATCGTTAATTTATATTACAGAAAAATTATGACAGTGTATAATGGTGACAAGTTGTACAGTGAAAGATATATTAACACATGTGCTGAAACATATCCAGACATCTCTGTCGACGAGATATTCATCGATCCTGTTACATAGAGAATTTTTGATGTGCCTTTTGAACATATTATCAGGCAAGGACAGAACTGTTACAAGTAATTCAGTCGCTGAAATAGACTAAGCGAGCCACATCCGTCAATTGTCTAATTCTCTTAACGGCATATGCGACAGAGCTAAGCTTACTGGCCAGTATATTTATGTGACGACCCCACTGCAATTTTGAAAGGATGAAAAGAATTACAAGAATTAGGGTGTCGTGGGTGAGGTTGTGGTTTCTGCTACGCTTGCTCTCGAGACACTTATCTTAACTTAGAGGCTGCAAAGGGCATGCTGTAGATGGAGGTTGGCGTGGCGCAATGTGGCGGAGTCGCAGTTTCCAAATCGACCGTTGGGTGCTGGATCAATAGCTCTTCCACCCGTACGGAGGAACCCTGCAACGGACACGTCCAGAGGGTCAGTAGCTGGCCCCGCCTTGCCACTCGACTGTCTTCCCGCCTTCGATGCTAGCTGCGGAGAGTAAGATACGCGCCTAAGAGACCGCCTAGCAATCGAGAAAAACAAAACGACAGAAAAGTAGACAGACAAACAGATATCATAAAATATAGCAGGTAAGACTAACATAGCGCTAGCTGTCGCTTGAAGAGCTTAAAAAGATTGTTACGATGTAAAATATGGAGAAACTATTTAACAATATTGACCTCTTTGATGAGACCCAGTTGTTTAAGAAAGAAAATATATTTTTGCAGGAACAATATTAGGTCCTATACCAAAACAAATATAAACAATTATAAAATGGGATTGAAGATCCGTCATCGAAGTACATTAATATGAAATATGTATGCATATAGCCCGTCATGCATTATAATAGTTTCCTAGTCAATAATTACAAAGAATTTTCGTTACGAGTACCTACCGTAAGCAGTAGCCAATTGATTAACATTGAATATGCCACAAAGCTGTAAGAAATATATATTAGATTTATGCTGGTAAGCTCAGAAGTAAAATACATACCCAATTCCTAATAATGGGATATCTCTCTAGTCAGGCGTCGCTGTGGACTAGATTGCACTGGCAACAACTGTTTCGACAGTTAGGTACTATTGTAGAGCCTATTACCGAAGCTAATATATGGCTAACTGGTATCTATTTATTAGCACAGTGACACCAATCAGTCCGTCTTCGGCTATATCCACCCAAGAAATGGACGACATTACGTTGTTCTGAGCGAACGGCTCGGGTCAATATCATTCAACTCGAGAACGAGTGAGTGATTCTGTAACATTCATACAGAGGTCGCTAATCGTATCGTAAGCGTAGTTCTAGAAGTTTCTCAGATGTAAAATTGGTTAAAGAAATATTTTAGAACTGAATGTTGGATTTGTATATTTTTAGATAATTTAGTAAATTTAGAAATCCGATACAGGTTTTTTTCCCGGAGCGACATCTAGCGGTATTTAGTGGTAGAAATCAATGGTGCAATACTGTGTGGTGCGCTTTAAACCCACTAGACTGCGCTAGTTGAGTTGTTAAGTGGTAACGAAAAACTCTTACACCAAGAAATACAGTACCATCAATAAATTCTAGTATATTATTGTCAATGAAAAATTTTGTATTAGCAGAAGCCATATTTGGAATACTAAATTTTACACATTAAGTTTTAGTTCCACCAATTTAGAATAGTATATAGAACACTATTTACCTTGTCAATATTTTCGCATTGGCAAGCAATATTAAAATTTAAAGAAGTGTCATCGGCAAACAGTATATGCGCCATTTTGTGCACTATGCAAAGCAGATCATTTACATATACTTAAAATAAAAAGGGTCCCAATATAGAGCCCTGGGGCATTCCACTGTTAACATTATAGCCTTTAGATTTGACCCCATTAATGTCAACAGTTGTATTCTGTTCTGTAAGTAAGTTGCGATAAAATTATGGGCGTTTAACTCCATAATAGCACAGCTTGAGCAATAATGTCCGTTGGTCGACACAATCAAAAGCTTTGAAGAGATCACAGAAGACCTCAAGAGCATCCTCCCTACATCTTTCCCATGCGCTAGAACATGCTTGATCAATGCCACCCCCGCATCAGTAGTGAATTTACCTGCTGTAAATCCGTATTGTGTACTATGAAAAATTTCATTGGTCTTAAAATAGAGTTGTAATTGATCAAGCATTTTCTTTTCGAATACTCAATTGTGAATACTCAATGATAGCAAAATTGATATGGGTAATTCCCCAGTTCATAAGTTACTAAATTTCATTAAGTCTGGGAACACACCCATATCTATACATGAAATTGTTATATACCGACACTGACAGCTTAGTATACCACATTTTTTGTAAGGATTATTATGGGGATCAACTTAATCCAGGGGCAGTATAGTAATGAGCAGTATCTAAATGGTATGTTTCCATGCAAACATTTCTAAAATTTTCAAATACGTCACTTAAAAGCATTACATCGTTTTTCATATAAAGATTGGAATAGTCAGCCATGGTATTACAATGAAAATGGGTTCATACCTCTTGTGCATGTTTATAATCCTCAATAGAAATGTTATGAGCGGTTAAAGAACTACAAAAACTTTCGATAGGCGGTAATGATGACAACTCTAATGATTCAAAGCAAGTCATATACTCATAGGGAAAAACACCTTTACGTTTAAGTAACCTAAAGTCGTTATTGGAAGTATATTGTTTTCATTTCGTGGAACTGATCATTATTAAGATTGTTAGCTAATGAGTCTAGACTGCATGACAGAAATTTAAATGAATCAATAAATCTCAAACTAATATTTCTACCTTTAACATAAATATTTTTTGAAAAAGAAATATATTTTTCTTTGTTTTGAGGGATAATTTGAACCTCGCCTTCAGCAAAATTTAATGCTTGTACAATAAAATGTGCATCATAATGCTAAGATTGTGAAGAATGACTGTAATGAATTAGCACCGAATTTTAATGAGTGGTGATAATTGCATGAACAAGAAATCGCAAAACGCAATTAACAATGACGTGATTAGACGCGAGCGAATCGTAATGACTGGTGATTAGCTTATTAACTGGATCCCGTGGGATGAAATTTCTATCTCTGGAACCGTAAGAGATACAAGCATGCGGATGCGCGCAATCGTCTCAAACCACCCCCAAAACCTTTTTTATTAATTTTTTTATTTTAGGCGGCGAGCGTCCCCAAATGAATTTGGAGGGGCAGTATGGGGATTCTGGGGTGCTCAAGAATCCCCGTATCCCTACTACTACGGCGACTTTCCGTAACTGTGACAAATGCAGGAACACAACGAGAACACTTCTAAATCACGCAAATCAGCCGGTAGCAACCCTTCGTAAAGATCAATTGTAATTCCCTAAAGTTGATGTAGGCTACATATAATTGCATTATAAGTTTATGCTTTCGAGTTCTTCTAACATTTACTGTGTCTTGTAAGTGTTAGAAGAACTCGAATATGCTTTCGAGTTCTTCTAACACTTCAGGTAACAAAGCGTTTAATCTCTTGTGGGCACTTGCCAACTCTCCAGAGAATGTTATATGAGTGCGGTCTTTTGTATGATGTTTACGTACCTTAATTAAGTAATTGATAGTAATATCCTACTACCTTCGTCAGAGCGTCGGAAGGCGACTCTGAGACATTAATAGCTATATACTATCACCTTGATGTTCCTCGCTGCATCACGTTAACACGTAGGTGTTTAACCTCAATGTTATGTAAAAGAAACAGTCCGTACGGAAATTACTTTCATAACTGGTGTGACTTGCACATCTCGCCCCTCCCCGGCCCACGGGCGGTAACGAACCCGTGAACAGTGGACGTGCGAGAGTGCCGCCTGGTAAGTCAATATGGTCGCCGACAAATGGAGTGTGAACTGGCCAGTTGTTGTACGCATCGTTAGGGCTCAGATCCCGCAGGGACCTTGTTCTTCATGACGGTCTAGGGAATGTAATTAATAACAAAAGTGTTTGTTTTCGGCCATTGACATCTGTGCTAACAGTAAAATATAATACAGGATAAGTATTTATTTTAGTATTTATATTGCAATTTGAAGGTTATTTTTTTAAATTCACCTTACCTGTAACGCTTACGTTATATTAAATAATAATAGCCAACACAAAACTATCTACACTCATATTTAACTGGCAAAATATTAAATAATCTAAGAATATAATATAAAAAATTAATATTTACAAAACCATATATTAACTCTAAAGCAAAACTGCGTAAAATCACTTGTTTCTAAATCACAAAACTTACGCGTGACTATGAGTAGAAGAACGAACGATTTTCGAATGAGCTGTACAGTGCGAAAACGATATAACATTCCCTGCTAACCGCCGTTAAGGTCGGACGTTGTGCTCAAGTTTTAAATAAAAACAGTGCTACCTACTACTGCTGTAACTATAAACGAAATATATTATTTCAAATTGTGTTTAGCCCCAAAACTGGGTAAGTGTCGTAAGTTTTTTTATGTGCCTAGATGTAGTGCTAAGCTAGTTGAAATCATCAAAGTGCAGCGTCATGTAATTACTGTAAGTTACACTAAAATAATTTCATTATGAATACCATCAACCGTAATGTATTTTCTACTTTGTAATTAATTATTATTGGTTCTGTGCCTAAAGTGTGAATGGTTCAATCTCTCTATACATGAACTTTATGTATTGCTGGAAAAATAAAACAATATATTTTGTTAATTGTTTCCTAATTTATCACTATTATATTATGTTCTAAAAATTTAACATGTCTAATTTAATACATGACGCTGTGTAACAATGTATCCTATTTCTTAAATTTGCTACATTTGCTGTATGTGTTTTGCAAGGCTTGTAGGCTACCCTCAGCGATATGATAAATTATCAAATTACAAATAGTTTATGCTACTCGTATGTTAGATTCTCTTGACTGCCTCACCATTGAATACTATTTTATGCAAATCATTACCATCTGCACCTCTTTGTCTCACGTTGCTTCTTGGGTACACTATCGGATGTGGCAGTCAAGAGACCGAATCAGACAATTTGTAAAATGTCCGGATGTCCGTTCCAGGGTTCACCTCTCCTCTGCAACAATTATCCTATGCGCTACTATAACACCATATCCAGGAACGTCATCCTGCTCGCACACTACCACAAGCGAACCACTCCGAAGCATGGTTCTACAAGGACTCCCCTACCTGCCGGCGATCATTTATTAACGAGGACCAAACAGGGCAGTGGTATTATTATTTGTCTATTGTACTATTCGGTCCGATAACTTCAAGTACCCACACCCTCTACAATATTTTGTCATAATAAATACTTTTACTATATATATATTCGTTTTGTTTCTCATCCATCTGGTAGGGATGTGACATACCTTTAAATTGTAAATGTTAATACTTATCATTTAAGGTGCGGCTAAATTGCTTTTATCGCATGTTCTGGTTACTAAAAACTACTATATATCAAACAAACACTCATGCTTCCTTCCATAAATGGTATAAAACGGCTGATGAGGAGTTGAAACACATTCTTTATACTTTGGCTTTGGCTTTTGAGGAAATTATTATAGTATTAGAAAGTAAAAAAGAAGGTGAAAGAAGGTGTCATGTTATCAGAACCGTTTCATATTGCACGGACTATAACACTTTTAGAGCAGCAAATCTTTGCCCGAGGGAAAGCGACTCGCGCCCTCGCGATAGGGAAGAAGTCGGATGCTGTCACCTCGGATCACGCTCGAGGCGTTGCAGTATCGAAGCAGATGCACGATGCTACAAAACGCATTCTTCAATGCCCTTGAAATCATTTCTGATATATTAGCACTGGAATTAATACTTTTTTAGGGTTCCGTACTACAAAAGGAAAAACGACCTTTCCTCAGGAACTTGTGGAGGTATAAAGTTGAAATTAATACAAATAAATAAATAAATATTTGCGGACAAATTACACAGCGCCATTTAGCCCCAAAGTAAGCAAAGCTTGTGTTATGGGTACTAGACAACTGATAAACATACGTAAATATTTTTTTTTTGTAAATACTTACTTATTATACATAGAAAATACCCAAACCAAGACAAACAGACATGTTCATGCACACAAATGTTTGTACTGTGTGGGAATCGAACCCACGAGCGTTGGTGTAAAAGTAGCATATCAACGCGTTTCACCACTGCGCCACCGAGCTCGTCATATCACATACTCAAGTCTGCAATTTCTTGGAACAGTGAAAATATCAAAACTTGTTAATCAACGCAATGGAAAGACAAGGCCGTTTGTGCACAGTTTATGCCGCATATAGCAAAGGAATCAAAAGCTACAGAGTACTAGAGTCCGTTGACTAGAGTCATGAAAATTGGCAAGAAACGTTATTCAAATAAATCAAATTCAAATTGTCTTTGTTTTCAGGTAACAGTGATCCAAGTTTGTTAGTACATATTTGCAAAAAGAGCTTACGACTAAAGTTAGAAATGCTGTTCCATATTCATATCTGACCATGCCAGGCTACAGACATGGTCTCCTGCACTAAGTGACGCATTATCCGTGAATACGGTCTACCTGCCACAGTTTTTAGAATGCTGTTGTGACTCACCCTGATTCTCTTCAGCAAAGATTTATGTAGTACAGCAGTTATGTAGATTGTGCATGTACAACTAAAGAAAAAATCTGAATGTCGTAAATTTGTAGCTACATCGCAAAAAATAAAATATTTTATCAGTGCAATGTTAAGTTTCCCCCTTAAGGTAGTTTAAATATAATACATAAGTAATAAAATAATTTGAATGTGATTTCCAATTTTCAAATTCATCTATGAAGACTCTAATATTGTAGTTATTCGTTTTGGGAACTGATTTTGGGAGGAAACTTACAAAATGGTCGAAAAAACATGCCTTCACCGAGACAGAAGGCGTCTTGATCGATTCACTCTCTTCAACTGTAGGCAATGATTTAGCGCATGTCCTGTATATCGACGATAATCGCCGAGCTTCAGGTCTTGTTTTATTATACGCGACAGAGTCCTAGCGGGAATCTTCATTTCTCGCGATAAGATTTTTTATTTCCTAATGGGGTTTCGGCGAATTCTGGCTTTAACAGTATTAACAGCCTTTGTAGTTCTAACAGCACCCTATTGCTCCGACCTTTTATGCTCTTCAATAGAGGAAGTGTTGGTATATCAGTCCATAGTACGATATACGAAATTACGGCTGATACTAAGCTTTTGAAATGTCTTGAATATGATCGACGGCTAAACCCACTTTGTGTAAGGCAATCACTACAATCCTATTTCCTTTGACACTAAAGATCTTAAGTATGTAAAACGGCGGGAAATCGAAAGAAGTTTTTAACATAATAAACGCATTTCAAATTAAAATAATTAAAGAGTTGACAAAAAGAAAAGTTTGTATGTAACAGTATGTATGTATGGCCACAGGGGCGCCGACTCCGTGGGTGCTCGGGGGCTCCAGCACCCACGGGAGGGAAATAGTGGGTGCGGAGCACCCATGACGCTAGACATCATTATATAACTAAAATAATCCTCATCTCATTATCTGTTGTTCAGGTTCTCATTATCTGGTTATTCTAGTAAGCGCTTGCTTGCTTACTAGAATGTGTGCGACGCGTCCTAATGTGATCTCAGTTCCCACCAGACACTTTTGATGTAGAGCCGTTTTTTTGTTTTGGGAAGGGCAGTCTTTGGGGGACGCCTATGTCCAGCAGTGTACGTCTTTCGGCTGAAATCATGATGATGTACCTAGTCATCAAAAGAGCATGAGCACCCACGAGGTTTTCCAGAAGCCGGCGCCCCTGTATGGCCAGACTAGTTACGAGTATATTACTCAATAATTAAAATCTGACTTGGATTGTCATTGGATTTACTTACGGAAGAAATACCGCAGTAACCGTTTGTGGTTACAGCCAGTTGGCAGCTGTACGAGCATATGCAGGCCGTATTAAACGATGTTTGAGGGGTCCGTACCTTTAAAGGCAAAAATAAAATCCTTATAGGATCATGCGCATGTGTGTCTGTCAAAAATTACTAGATTTACAAACAGTTACGTGCCATGCTGACCTCCTCATGACCGAGTATACATTTCTCTATCCGCTCCACTCCCAGCCATCGCCGCGTCTCTTGTTAGGACATTTCCTAATAACGGTACTAGACGTTTGGTACAACTTCCGCCTCCGTAACTTGAGTACATTGTCCAGGACAGTATCAAACATAAAAACCATTATTTTAAATCTACGTTATATTTAAGACCACATGAATCATGAATCATTCCAAATATAAACAGATCATTTATATTTTTATTAAAATCACAAATCATTAAAAAATCGATGTCGATAAATGCATTACGTAATTTTATGTATGTGCCTGCAGCAGAAACAAATACAGGTACACCGCGCAAAACTACCAAAAATAATGTAAATAGCTTTGAACGATACTTTAACAGAGATTACTTTATGTGATTAACTTGCATTACTACAATTAGTGATGTGCAAACGGTAATCACCGTAGTAAACAACAGATTATCGACAAACACGTATTTTGGGCGGGCGGTCGGCGTTATTGGATAACGGGTAAGCCGCGCAGATGTGTCGAACGGGTTCCGAGAGTAATCCTGTCACGCGCCACGCGACGGCGGCGAGCCGGGAGCGCGACGGGCACGTGACGGGGCCGCGGCGGGGGCGCGGCGCGTCGCCGATATGAATATTCAGGGCAGGCGACACGTGACCGATCGGCGGCGACGCGCCGCGCACTTCAACACGGGCCTGTTTCAATCGCCGACGTCCGACGGCCGCACTAACGGCTAACTAATCAGTGAAATGTACTCTTTCAAATGATTTTTCTCGTACGTTTGCCGAACTCGCCGCTTCAATCAGGCTTCAATTCATTTATAATACCAGGATTTAACGGCTCATTTGTAACGCTGAAGGTGTTTTAATTTTATACCATCATTTTATAAATTAATTTTATCTGGTTCAGATAATAAGATGAATACGCTCTTATGTATAGAGGTTAAACATTTATGGATAAAACGTAGAATGCTCTATTCAGGGAAAAAATATCTAAGATCGAATTCCACGAGTGTGATTCAAATAGCGATGCATTGTGAACTGCAAAGCTTCCTGCAAGATATTAGGTGAAAGCCGGTCTTCCGGTGTGATTCGCGCTCGGCACGAGCTCGCTCGCCGCTGAGCCGGCGACATTCCGCGCCTCCTTTGTCCGCCGAGGCGGCTTTATTGCGCACCGGCGTGCACCCTCCCTTCTCTACATCACATTGCGCACTCCATTCCGTTTATTTGACTCCTTACTTTATTAACCATCTATTTGTATTTCAACTCGTTCTCTCACTCATCAAATAATACGTACATAGGTGTATATTTTTTCTCGCTTCCTGTCGTTGTCGATGGCACCCTTCCCTGCCATTTATCCCGTGCATGCAATATTTATTTATTACAGATATCTCATAATATGTAAAACAGCACAGAGTACCTAGTGAGTGGATGGTGAAAAGTGCTACAGACCGTCTAATGAAGGCATACTTGATTTGTACAATTGTAATTATATTAAGTTCACCACATAAATATAAAATATATAATTACATAGAAACATATACATTCGGTTAATAATAATAATAATTTCTACTTCAGTCTTCAATTTCAGTCTATTTTAATTCACTATAAACGACTCAAATTAGAATTCATTTTTTAGTATGTCACATGTCGGTGAACAAGTAAATGAGGAATATTTAAAAATACAAGTAGGGGTCGGCACCAGAAGCGTGCACGCCGTGACCCTGCCAGTCCAACATTGTGGATTGCAATTTTGGACCTAAACGTAAACCGCACAGATGCGCGGATTAGGGTATCCCTAGGAGGTGACGCGGACCGATCCTCCCTCGTCGGTGCGGGTTTAAGTGTATGCGGCGGTGGGGGCCGCCACCCGCCACGCAACGCCCGACCCAGCGGGTCGAGGAGAACGGAGTGTCGTATAGGCACATGGAATGTGAGAGGTGGATTATAAGATAAGATGAATGAGTTGATAGATATAATGAACGAGAGATGCCTAGATGCTTTGTGTGTGTCAGGCCGAGCGGAAGGGAAGCAACACCGGAAATCTGCCCGGTGGTATGATGGCCCTCTGGTCCGGGGTGGCCGCTGGTATGAAAGATTACGATTTAGTAGGTCCAAGACGCGAGTCTTTATGGTTGCGGTATATGCTCATGTAAGCTTTACTAGTCCCCAGGTGCTCGAGAAGTTTTGGTAGACCGTAAAGGGTGTTCTAGATTTAGCTGATAAGAATGAACGGATAATTATGTGTGGAAATCTAAATGGATGGGTTGGGACCAAGTGAAGCAGTTATGAGGTTGTGTTTGGTCCATACGAAGATAAGAGAGTGAACGATGCTAGTAAGTTACTTTTAGATGTACATATGTATGGAACGAAATCTCCTTGTGTCGAACACGTTCTTCCATCACAAGGATATTCACACTTACATATGGAGACGGAACGAACAGAAAAGTGTGATTGATCTGATTTTGATAGATGGATGTCTCCGAAAGTCGTTAATGGATACAAGCTTTAAGAGGTTCCACTCTTGAAACGGACCACTACCTGGTGAAAAGCCGGTTTGTGGGCCTTTTCAAGAAGTGGCGAACTGGCGAGTGCGTATTCCTTTCGCAGATCATGAAAGAATAAGAAGTGAAAAATTGGAAGATAAAAGTGTAAGGAGTACGTATGTATGTCTAGTCAGTGAAAGACTTGCGAACGCGAGTCTTTCCGACTCAGATGTAGATGAATGTCGGAAAGTTCTGAAAGAAAGTGTGGTAGACAGTGTGAAAGAAGCATGTGGAATGACGTAGAACACTGAGAGGAGATGCCTGGTGGGATGCGGAGGTTGAATCCTCCGTGGAAAAAAAAAGAGAAAAGTATTTCATGCTGGATTACGTATCATCTTTGTACCAGAGTAGTGATGGTATGAAATAAAAGAAGAAAGAAATATACCGTCGATACAAGAATGAAACCAAAACTTTCGTGATAGAGAAACATGAAAGACTACTTACGAATGAGGAAGAGAAGCTGACCAAGAACTTCGAAGCTAATAAAACACTCTTCTGGAGAGACGTAAAGATGTCTCGAGGTGGTTTGTCAGCATCCAGAATAGACAAGATAAAATGTAAAGCTGGTAGCATTCCTGCTAACACCTAGGAAGTGTTAGAACGGTGGAGTGAATATTTTAGAGAAATATATCATTATGTATGGACGCTGGCACTGTAAATGAGTCTGTGTCTGATTCGGCAGTGCCAGCGTACCATGAAGACATTAGCATGGATGTGAGTGATTGGTCGATGCGAAGTTTGAAAATTGAAGTCAGCGGGAATCGATATGGTTACAGCTGAAATGACCAAACTGGGTGGCACCTACGTCAGGGACGTCTTCTGGTTTTGAGCAAATTATGCTGGAGAACCGGAAGGGTCCCGAGCGATTGGAAACGCGCAGTCATCATGCCCATGTATAAAGGCCCCTTGCCTTTGCAAACACTAGTTATAACAATGAAACAGAAACAATTCCATGTCTACAGAGAAATAAAGGCTACTAAAAGCCCAAATCCCATGCGTGCGAAGCCGCGGGCTTCTGCTAGTGTAGAATTAATGACGAAACAGATATACAATGCAAAAGTGGAAGGATATAGAAGCCAAGGAAGGCCAAGACTTACCTACCATGACCAAATTGGTCGTGTTCTATCAGAAGGTGATGTCAGGAACCCTAGAAACCGGCGAGCGTGCATGAGAGGCGTGAAGTTATAGATAGATAGATAGAAGTCTAACACAATTTTTTGATATTTCTTGATAATTACTTCACAGTTTACGTAGATAACACTCCCTGTTAATATTCGTACTTACTGACACTGGAATTTTTATTTATTTTCGCAAATCAGTACTTCTTTTATATTAATTTCACTGTTAATGTACGACACACTACACGGAGAAGGTTTACTTTACAGCGCCCCTAAATGCGGAAGACATGCAAGCATTGCGCAAAATTTGTGGCATAACGCTTGCTGACCGCGTTCGTAATGATGACGAAAAAAAGAGAGTGTCGGTGTTAAGATAATAAAAGGCATGTTCCGTTGGTTCGGACATGTAGAAAGAATGACGAAACAGATGTACAATGCAAAAGTGGAAGGATGTAGAAGCTGAGGAAGACCAAGACTAACCTACCGTGACCAAATTGGTTGTGTTTTATCAGAAGGTGATGTTACATTCTGATAAAATACGAGCTCTAGGAACCGAAGTACATGTCTGGAGGCAGCGCGTCATGTAGGTTCTAGTTTCGCTCTGCCTACCCCGCAATGGACCTGGCGTGGAGATATACGTACACATATTATTTAAAGTCGCACTTGTTAAAAGAACAATAAACTAACGAGTCCGGCCGTGCACGCATGCACACATGCACACACGCACACATGCACACTGTCACATACAAACTGTACCCGATGTCAGCTCTTTAATTATTTTGAATTTGAAACGCATTTATTATGTTAAAAACGTTTCGATTTCCCGCTGTTTTACATATTTTTTTCTTGTTTATTATCAAATTACTTTAGAGCTTTGGTGTCTGGCGAGAAATTGTAAAGCTGAACAGCGGCTGTCGGTCGGTTGCCGAAGGGTGTCGTCCCGGCGTGAAACAGCGATCGGCATGTCGCTGCGATCTTCCTGACCAGTCAACGCACACACAGGTGCAGTGCACCGACGAGGCTTCGCGGACGACGCCTCACTCGGCCATCAATTATCGAAATGTGCATATCTATGTAATTTTGTCGAAATAAAATAGTACAAAAATTACCGAGTCCGGTTACTTCACAACCCCCGCCGCGTCCGCCGTAACACCGAGTAAATCGCTGACGACGCTGTCCTACGAGTGGACGTTGTTCGTAAATGTCCACGCAGTGAATTGTAACGAGTAACCGGGTACCGAGTATTACCTACTCGGTTTTGTCTTTACCGATCCGAGTACTCGGCCGAGTTACTAGGTTTATGCGTCTCGAAGCCAGAAAGAGCAGAGTGCTTGGTATGATAAGTTGCCTCTGTTAAAGTTCCAATGTTAGTTTATAGAATTTATACCGTTTAATACTTCTAAATATAAATTAGCTAAACTAAATATGCTTATTTGTTTCTGTTATCTCTGTAATGGGAAACAATATTTTTGACAATAAATTACATTAACCGAGTACTCGGCATTCGAAACTCGTTACTCGGCCGAGTACGAGTACTGTAAAATGTGCCGAGTACCGAGTACTCCGGCGTATCTCTAGTTTACACAGTTCCTTGGGTGCCGTGGATGATGCAATCTCTAATGTAATGCTTTCGTAGGACTAATACATCGAGTGAGTTACCCCAGAGTGTACCTCAACCAGGCAGTCAGTAGTCCTAATCCCGTTGTTGCGTGTTGTTGTGTTCCTGCATGTGAATGAGGTCACCAGTAAAAAATGGTGAGGTGGCATCGCGCGAGGATTACTTAACGTTTACTTACACTTTTATTCTATTTATTTCACATTTACACTTTACATCAGGTGGACCGTATGCTTGTATGGTTACGACGACGTTGTATATAAAAAAAATATGGTTGATTGCCACTCACGTTCTTCTATGCCATGGTAGTACTCTCTCATCTCACAACGTTCAACGCCAGGCGAGCTGTTGCTATACTCTATATATATAGTGCTATTTGTCGACTCAATTATATGCATACTTAACTTGTTAGTAGTATATTTATTTTATGCCAGCGCAGAAGTTCAATGCGCAGAGCGCAACAAAAGCGGCGCGGCGCAACGGTAAATATATTCTTAATATCAACAACCCAACCCATAGTTGTGTGGTGTTCCTGTGTTCGTGTTCTCTCTCGTGTGAATGACTGCCTGTTGAACTATTCGGCAGCGGCAAGTATGCGCTGTTTGTGCTGCGGACGAGAGCCGCCCGACGCCGACGTGAGCCCAATATAAATTCCAGCTCCGGTGAACGTCTCGGCGACGCACGACCCCGTCTGTACAGGGCAATGTCTAAATGTAATAGAAGTACTCGATCGCCATGTAAACTCGCTCTTCTTCGAGTGCTAAGAGCGACGGCGCCCGCTGGAACTCGGCTGTTCGCTAAAACGACCACAACAACGATTTCGTTATTTGAATTTGTTATTTTCAAAATTAGTTACAGGATACTGTGGTCGAAATTACTGTGACCTTTTTCGACTATGTTACGTGAAGCGCACTGAAATACAGCGTAACTTATGAACAAATCAACTTAGGATCAAAATAACGTATTCATTATTTTCCAAAAATCCTCACTGAATTATTAATAAATTGTACGTATTGTAACATTTTCTTATAAATAATCAATTTTATTATTAAGCAATAGCTTTTTTGTTTTGGATTAATTTATCCATCTATTCATTATAACAAGCTGAATCGTGGTTATCATTAACGTATTAAATACCCAAGCTTAAATTTTATGCTTTTCCTGCTATACCTATATAATATGCTTTCTGTTTTTCTTCTTTTTCAATCGAATTCACTTTTTCCTACACCACTTTATCAACCACATCGTTTTGAGTTCCTCTCTTTCCAGTACCACAGTCATAGTGCTCTTTGTAGTCAATTGTAACATCATATGTTCATCTTTCACTACGAAATTTAAATACTAATTATGATGGGAAATCATGTTTGCAGTTCAGAATTTGTATTTTCAACTGCTCGATATCCTGCTTGACACCAATATTGTCGGTACGCGAAAACACACGACACGACTAGCTGCCGCCCATATTTGTTGGTCATTTTACATTTCTAATCTTCACAGAGCGGAGCGAGATGCTGTTAGTCGTATATGTGGCCAAAATGCAAAGAGCAAAGTAGCTGGTGGATTTTTCTTTACGCAAAAGAATAAACTAAGAAAATAATTATAAAAATAGGTAGATAATTCTCGCTACTCACTACTCTCGCTCGTGCAGGTTCGCCGGAGACAAGTCGTCGTTCTGGCTTGTCTTGTCATCGGCGAGCTTCGTCCTCGACGCTTTAGTTTAATTCAAAACATTTCTGTCAGGTAAATAGTCTTTATGTTGAACCGGTTTGTTATCTGTGGCCGTGTGATTTCAGAACTGTATTTACTAGTTTTCGTGTGATGCATACACAATCGACAGACAAATAAAGAAGGATTAATGCTGCAGGTTCTTCGACTTAGTTCTCAGGAAAGTCGTACCGTTCTCTCATTCTGGTTCACATATTTGCCTCAATTGTGTTGTCTCGGGCTGTCCTCGGTGTGTAAGATATCGCTTCCAATAATGACTGTCTACTGTGATGTACTATAGACAGAACGCAGTGGACCCTTCGCTGCAACAGTCGCTGAAGAATGAGAAAAATACAGTCAATAATATATGACGATGAATAAGGTAAAAGTTAGATGTCTGTCGATGTGTCTCCAGAATAACGGCAGATGCCAACAAAACGTTAACGATCAGTGGAGGCGTAACAAGGGCCGGCTGAGAACTCGCTACGTTACGAAAGACATTTGAAGTTGGAAGGTGAGGAATTGTGTATAAGCACACGACATCGGAAGCCGAGAGAGATGGCTCGTCAAGAGGATCTGGCCGGCTGCGTGGCGCTTATTGTCATGACAGTGTCTGGACAACCGAACACAAAACATAAAAAGAAACTTAAATATCGGGAGTATTTACACGTAACTCAATACCGCGAACAACTTAAATGGCTATCTATTCGCCAACGTAGAAATTTGTATATTCTTTCCTTTCTCCATTTCATACTCTTCAACTCTAGAGCGCCACCTTATCTTAAAGTTTGGTTCAAGTTTTGCTCCTCCTCCCACAACTTGCAACTTCGTTCTTGTGAAAACCCGACTCTGTCTTTTCCCTCTCATTCCTCTAAATTCTTCGATCAATCCTTCACCGTCAAAGGTATTAGGCAGTGGAATAATTTACCAGTGGTTATCAGAATAGCGGATGCTATTGCCATTTTCAAAAAACTAGCAAAAATCATCTTCTCTGATTTCAAGTAGTTAAAACTGACATTTGAAACATATATGTTTGTGTATTTTTGTGTAGTGTATGAAAAGATATGTATATGCGTATATATATAATATATATGCGTATATATATTCTTTTCAAGCTGCAAGCCCTCCCTACTTGACCTCATTCTCATGTATCATCTCCCAGTCACGTAATGAAACATGGCCAGTGTCCGGCTGAGGCTTTTTCCTTTTACGATCTCCTCTACCTTTCTTACAAAGTGCGCACTCCTAAAGCCAAACCTAAAACTCTCCTGCAGCGTAATTTTAGTGGCATGGAGGTCAGTAAGTTACGCGAAGACGCGTATAAGATCGACTGGTTGGACCTTTTGAGGGATTTGCCGGTCGACGAACAAGTCAGTCTCTTTACTGACAAATTGATACAGATGTATGACCATCATGCTCCTATACGGCCAGTAAAAGTTAAGCATCTACCCGCACCTTGGTTGACAGTGGAAATTAAGGATTTTATTGCCAAAAAAAACATTGCCAAAGCTAAGTACAAGGCTAATCCAGACAGATATCGTGAATGTTACATTTGCCCTCGTAATACCTGCAACAAGATGTGTAGGGAAGCACAACGTCGCCATATCCATAAGTTTGTCGAGAATGGGGACCCTGCAAAGGTCTGGAAATTCTTAAAATCTATTGCAGTTGGAAAGAACCATCACAATAATTCTAATAACGTCAATGTAGACGATCTTAATATCCATTTTTCCTCTTCTGCTGTTTTTGATAGCAGCACTAAAACAGCGACACTTAATTATCTTTCATCACTTCCAGCTCCAGATTTTCCACCATTTTTCTTTACTCAATTTGCGGACAGTGATGTTGAGAAGAACGTACGTCAAATGCCGTGGGAGATGACAGCGTTAGTCGTCTTATGATCCTACCGATTCTTGATATCATCCTTCCTGTTATTACGTTGATCCCACTCGTAAATAATTCCATAACATCCGGATTCTTTCCTTCTGCGTGGACATATGTTCACGTAGTCCCCTTACCCAAAAAACGCAATCCTTCGTCTTGCTCAGATTACCGTCCCATTTCTATTCTTCCTTTCTTGTCTAAGGTCCTCGAACGCTTGGTTCAGCACCAGTTAAGTTCTTTCCTTGAGAAACACAAGATTCTCAATCTCTTCCAATCAGGTTTCCGCCCGGGTCATAGTACGACTACTGCTCTCTTGAAAATTACCGAGGATATTCGATTTAATATGGATAATGCTCAGCTTACGGTTTTGGCGTTGCTAGACTTCAGTAACGCGTTCAATACCGTCGATTATGACATTCTTTTGGTACGTTTACGTTCGATCAATATATCTCCTTCTGCAATTGAGTGGTTTCGTTCTTACCTGTATGGTCATCAGCAGCGAGTACGTATTGAGGATACGTTCTCTTCTTGGTGCTCTTCAACTGCTGGTGTGCCTCAGGGTGGCGTGTTGTCTCCTCTTTTATTTGCTTTATTTATTAATTCCATCACATCCGAACTTCGCTCCTACTACCATCTTTATTTATTTATTTATTTAATACATACTTGCCTTACAAGCTAACAGGTGCTGTGCTACCCAAAACGCTTACAAGATTATTGTCTACTTATAACTATTTATTATGCTAAGCTTAAATATTAAATTATCATTTCAAAACAGTATAAGGTTTGAGATAAACATAAAATTATAAAATAAATTACGGTTGCAGTGTTAAGCTCACATGTCATATAAAAATTCCCTAAATTTTTTATATAAATGTCCTAATCCATCTGTAAATAAGTCAATTTCGTGGTGCTGAGCTAGTATGTCCCCGATCGTACGGAGTGTATGCAGACGATCTTCAGATTTACACGCAGGCTCCTTTATCCGAACTTCCAAATGCTATTTCCTCTATTAATGATGATCTCGTATATCTGTCTGGAGTAAGTCTCACGGTCTTTTTGTCAACCCTTTAAATATCTAAAATTTACTGGTATAATTCACCTTTCGTTATATTAGACGGCACACCAATAAAGTTCAGCGATAAAGTAAAGAATCTAGGAATAATTGTTGATAACTCTCTATCTTGGTCATCGCAGATTGCAGAAGTTAGTAGGAAATTGTTTGCTGCGTCTAGCTCCCTCAGAAGATTACGAAATTTTCTACCAGTTGACAGTATAATTGTCCTAGCACAATCCTTGCTCCTTCTTATCCTCGACTATGCTGATTCCTCTTACCTTGATATCACCGAAGAGCAATTAAATAAGCTTGAGCGCCTTCAAAACTTTTGCATACGGTTCATATTTGGACTTCGTAAATATGACCATGTTTTTGAGTTTCGTTTTCAGCTCAAGTGGTTCCCTATAAGACTTCGTCGCAACTGGCACACTCTTTCGCTTCTTTACTCTATCCTCTTTGATCCTACACCCCAACCTATTTAAACGAACGTTTTATCTTTCATAGCGATTCGCATGATCGTACCCTGCGTAACGCACTGTTACTCCGTCTCAAAACATCACACCACTCCACTGATTTCTACACCAATTCTTTCTCGGTTGAAGCAGTGCGCCTGTAGAATGCTCTACCTTTCGATATCTGGAATGCTCATTCACTTCAATCCTTCAAACATCTTGTCAAACTTCATTACCTTTCCCTTAACATTACGTAATTAGCATTATTTTCTTGTATTTTACCTCAGTCTCATTTAGTGTATAGTTTATTCAATGTATTAATCAATTTGATAAATTGTGTGTACATGTGTACTTGTTATATATAACATATGTACGTTTGTGGATTTATTTATATAATTACTTTATTTCCTTTAAGTTATGCTGTGCGCCACCCTACCTTATTTCTTTATTTCTCCTCTAACCTAAGGTTGTCTAGAAGAGATTGCATCGCGATAAGACCGCCGTTGTACTGATACTTTGTTATTGTTCTTTTCTTACGTATTTTTCTTTTAGTGCAATAAAGAGTTGTATTGTATTGTAAATATTTGTCTATATGTGTGTAGTTATGTTTGTAAAAAATTGTATTGTATTGTATATATTTGTCTATATGTGTGTAGTTATGTTTGTATTTATATACCTATCTATCTATCTATAACTTCACGCCAAATCCCTTGCGGGGCAGGCAGAGAGAACCGAGCGCCACGCGACTCGATCCTTACATATATTTGTATACTTGTAACTATTAATATACATAAGTTTAAATTAGTATCACTTATATCTAATTCTTCATTTCCTTCCGGACTAGCCCTACCTTTTTCTTGTAATTTTTTCATTTCAAGCATGCGGCAGGCATTCAAGCATGCGGCCTACCTGATGTAAAGCAGTTATCGTAGCTTATTAACACTTGTAACATATTACGTATCACTCGCGTGATACTTTCTCTACTGCTTACACAGCAACTCCTTAGGAGCTTACTGGTGTCCTCACTCACACACAAGAACACAACAACTCTCTAGGGAGTTGTTATTTGGCTGCGGTTGTCTGTGAGGTGGAGATACTTCCCCAGACGGGCTGTTTTAATGCGCCCTACCTCTCTTTAAACATCCAGTCCAAGATAAACAGACATGTTCTTGCACACAAATGTTTGCCCTGTGTGGGGATCGAACCCACGAGCGTTGGTGTCAAAGTCGCGTCATTCACGGCTGAGCCACCGAGCTCGTCGATTGTAATTTGTTTCGTTACTTTAAGATTGCCTTGAAAATATTGCTTTTAGCCATATGGCCGCCGTGTTGCATAGTGCATTTCTATAATTGTAACAATCTTTTGAATGTATTTCCTTAAATTCTGTATTATGCAAATAAAGTGTATTCTATCTATCTATCTATTCTATCATCAGTCAGTGCAATGAAATCGCCAAGGCCAACCCAGAATTCATCATTTTTCTATCTAAACTGGTTTTATATATTAAAACTCTTAAAGATATAGTGATAAAGGATCATAAGCCGACGACAGTCTTAAAAACTCTTACTTGGAATTTAAGCCATACATTTAAAATATATGTTTTTACTGAGTTTTAGTGAATAAGTAGTTTTAATAAATAAATCCACAAACGTACATATGTTATATATAACAAGTACACATATACCCACAATTTATCAAATTGATTAATATTAATACATTGAACAAAATATACACACACTAAATGAGACTGAGGTGAAAGACAAGAAAATAATGCTAATTACGTGATGTTAAGGGAAAGGTAATGAAGTTTGACAAGATGTTTGAAGGATTGAAGTGAGTGAGCGTTCCGGATATCGAAAGGCAGAGCGTTCCACAGGCGCACTGCTTCAATATTGTTAGAGACTAATCTTGATAGTTCTTATGTACACTAATTTTTGTGGAATGCAACCTAGATTATTATGTTTTTGATTTGTATATTTTATTTTGTAATAGTTGTAATCTGTTGTGGGTAAATAAAAATGACGAAACGGATATTTAACGCGAAAGTATAGAAGGATTCACGAGCTAAGGATGGCGAGGTTCTCCTACTGTGACCAAATGATGTGAAATCGAGAGTAGGGAGCAAGTCATGTGATGCTCATTTCTCTCTGCTTCTCTCCATGCGATGTCCTGTTGAGAAGGTACAAATATAGTATCGATAGTTTTTGTAATAAAATGTTTACATTAACGATTTACCAATGTCGACCGAAGACTGAGGACCGGTTTATCTATCTTGAGATTCTTCGTTAAGTCGTCGATTTTTGTTTTCGTGTTCGCTGGCTACATTATTAGTGGCTCTTGGGCCTCTTGAAAACACAAGTTTCCGCCAATTCGCAGTTGAGCAGCGAGGTGGAGTATGATCTGAACCACTTCGGTTGAAGCGAGTATCCCATTAGTGGGCTGAGTGTGAGTTGGTGTGTTAAAGTAATGAAGAAGCCTGTCGTTTAGTTGTAGCAAATACGAAGCGCTACAATGTAGCAAGTTTGGTACGCTACGACGTAGCAAGAACGAAACGCTACGACGTAGCAAGAACGAAACGCTACGACGTAGCAAGTACGGTACCCTACGACGTAGCTATGCAGTACGCTACGAAGTATCAAGCGCCGGAATCCTACGCGGTAGCACCCATCGCCGTGTTCTTGCCAACACCACGCGAGCGGCTCGTGGGACATGAGGGAATCCCTGGCTCATGAGGGGCTTAACATCAACTAATGACGTTATTCCGAAAAAACGGTTGCAAACGCAGCACTCACATAGCCATGCGCCGCTAATCACTACAAAATTCTAGGTCACTACCTAACATTCTAACATGAGGGTCAATCATGGTCTATGAAGATAGAAGTTACATGGTAGGTAACCTCGGGGTGGTGTCCGTGGCGGGAGTGACCCGAGGTTAGATATTGATTCAGTCGGCAGTCTTACAAAGCCAGCCGGTATTTTATTGAGAGAATTTTCTGAAATATATGTACTATATATGTGTATAATATTTATCAACCACCGGATGAGTTTTGCCTAAAGTAAACATTGCCTTAAATACGTCATTTTATACGTCAATATACGGAGGAAGTCGTAAGCGGCTTGCAATTTGGGCGCCGGCGGGGGGCGCCCCTCGAGACGAGAGCGGAGACAAATATTATGTTATTGTAATGAGGTGCCTACGGCCGTGGCCTGGGCCGCCGCGGGCCGCGGGCTGCGGACTGGGCCGCCGCGGGCCGCGGGCTGCGGACTGGGCCGCCGCGGGCCGCGGGCCGCCACTTATACTATATACAGTTACGGAAAGACAGTTAGATCAAAAACATATCAAACGAGTGGCAAAGGTAGTCTTATACTCTCAGCAGCGGGAGCCTAAATGTATGCAAGCATGCGGAACTTCTCTATGCATCAGCAGAATAACTGCTAAGAGATATCCTCAACATAACTCCTCAAGCTCAGAACTTTAATTCCTTGTAGATGATGTCGTGTCGTGTGGAATCGTGTATATTTTGTCGACATAGTTTCAACTACCGCGCGTTGGCGTTGGCGCTGGTTTCAAAGCGCCGCGCCTCCGCGAGTGAGTACACAACACGCCACTCGACTCGCACAGCGCGACATAAATGGTGCTCAATAAGGTCGGCGGTGCGATGTTACGTAACAGTTTCATTATGTAAATTAACCCTTGTCCTGCTAGATACAAGTAGTTCCACATTTGGCTGGATTTGGTTATGATTATTACAAAAATACAAAACGTATTTGATAAAAAAATATAGACATTCCAATTGGATAGGCGGTAACACTAAACCATGGTGTTCGTCAATGATGTACTCGCCAGCGCGCGTCCAGTGACCCGCCGCCGCCGCCCGCGCCCGCTGCGGCGGGACTCACCTTCCGCTCTGCAAGTACGGTTCACACATGTGTCTCGCACGACACTCACTCGCATACTATTTTTCTATCGCCTGATGAACGACAATATTTCTTGGCGATTATTCAATGCCCTAATAAGGTGAAAAGAAGAAACTTTAAACAAATTAGTGCAATATTGAGAGTCCAGGACAGGACTAGTACAAACTATGTTCGGCAAAACTGCTGTGTGAATATAACGTCATTTTAAATTCTGGGGAAATCGGCCTGCTGAGGCTGTTAGGTCTTTTGTTGCCTTTTGAAGATATTGTCTTAGATGACGTTCGGAAGGCACGGCGAAAATACTCATTGTAAAAAAGCTGTTTATAGAATTAATCTGACTGACAAAAATGTCTGTAAATGATTTAGTACATGCATGCAATATCTTTAAGTTTACCACCTGTCAACTTTATTATAATTAAATTTAATGTAATATCTTTTGAATTTTTCGACGAAAAATGACCTATCCTGGCAAGTTCCTCCCGGAATTTCTGTTTCGTCAACGGTTATTCTCAAATAATGGCAAATAAATAAAAAATGAAACCCATAAATAATAAATAAACAAAATAAGATTATATTAAAACAAATATAAGACGTATCAAAGTGCACGCGTGGCGGGTCCACGACAAATAAACTATTTCTATCTTTTATCCTTGTGCCAAGAATTGACGCCATCATACCTTTAGCCACGTATCGTACCAACTTCATAAACACTGAAGAGAAGCAGCAGTGTTGTCACCAAATTGAGCATGCCCGTCATTCAAGCATTAACCCTTCGAAGCCCGGGTGGTCGTATACGACCGCGAAATGTATGGGAAAACGTATATAACGGGTTCTGACTGCTCAAGCTCCAACCCTTCCGACCAAACCAACCATTTGAAAAGGCAAGTTTTAACTTTGTACAGTCGTCGTCTGCGTGGGCACCTCTGTCTCACTTATGTCTACCGCCAAGCAGCTATATTTATATAGTTGTGTTCCGGTTTGAAGGGTGAGATATGGCAGAGAAACTGGGTACTGTGACGAAAAATTATTCGGTCACCAGATGGCAGCGCGCGAGTAACATCCCCGTGGTGTTGCGAGCGTCAATAAGCTGCGATGATCGCTTACTATCTAATGCGGGCCGCATGCTTGTTTGCCAATCTAGTTTCATAAAAAAAGTTATGTGTACATCGTGTTTGATTCTATTACATGTAATTTGATCTAACCTGGTTTGTGTGCTTCCGCCACCAATTAGTTCATGCGGCCTAGCAATATGCCGACGCTGCCATGGCTGCTCCGGTAGTCTCTGCCTCGGCTGCTGCAGTCGTCCGCCATCTGGAACAGAATCCGCATGCCCCCACCACCACCGTCGCTGCCACGACTGGCCTGGTCGTCGCTGCGACACGTGTTTCGCCTCTCCACGAGGCAACATCAGGCGTTGTAGACGTTAATCGTAAGAATAACAAGCTACAAGTGAGAAATCCATCACAGTGCCTATATCATATACCAAAATTGACATAATATTTACTACGAGTACTTAAACTAAAAACAGTTTCTTATTCATTTATAAACTTATTTATAACATGTAGGGTAGTCTTATAGGGTAGATGGCGCTGTTTGTTTCACTTCAGCTCCATATTATTTTATTAATTAAAAATAATTACTATTAAATTATCAGTTAAAAGTAACGTATTCATTAAAGTGACATTATAATAGTGATGTGTGAGTGTTTGTGGAGGTAAAACAGAATTATATAGTGCAATAACTTGATGTAAACAAAAAAAAACTTAAAAAACTGTTCGCTGAAAAGAATAAGCTAAGGCGACGTTACCTAAAATACAAAAACCCTCGCGATGAATTAGAGTATAAAATTCTCAGAGGCCGCTGTAACCGTTACTCTTCAGAATGTTATAAATCATATATTAAAAAAACCGAAGAAGCTATTTCCACCAATCCTAAAAGATTTTGGAGTTTTCTTAATGAAAGACGTAAGAATACCAACACGCTGCCCTCGAACATGAGCTTTAACAGTAGCACCAAATCAACGGGAAATGATATATCAAACTTATTTGCTGATCACTTTTCTTCGACCTTCTCCAAAGATCGTGTTGGGGGCAGTCAGGCACACTCAATCCATATTGATAAAAACTCATTAAACGTGCCTAATGTTCTTAGCAAAATTTACTTGCAAGAAAAAACAATACTCAAGGCTTTAAAAAGACTTGACGCTGCAAAGGGTGCTGGCCCAGATGGCCTACCAGCATTGTTTGTGAAGAGATGTGCTTCTGTACTTGCTTTTCCGTTGTTCATCATCTTTAACTACTCTCTTACGGTTGGCGTATTTCCGTTAAAGTGGAAGGAAGCTCGGATAATTCCCGTACACAAAAAGGGTGACAGGGGGAATGTTAAAAATTATCGACCGATATCTATTTTGAGTGTTTTCTCTAAATTATTTGAATCCGTTGTTTGTGTGATTTTCACTGCCCACATATCTCCATTATTGTGTCCAATGCAGCATGGATTTTGTCGTGGGCGATCGGTGTCTACGAACCTCGTGTCATTTGTGACCCAGCTGATTGATAATGTTGATAGAAGGACGCAAGTCGATGCAATCTACACAGATTTCAGCAGTGCGTTTGATAAAGTGAATCATTCTCTCCTGCTGCAAAAGCTGTCTGTTCTGGGTGTCTGTGGTGCAATGCATGATTGGTTCCATTCTTACCTGAAATCTCGCAAATTGACAGTGATGACAAATGGTTACTCATCAAAGCCGTATGTGGCTACTTCTGGGGTGCCTCAGGGTTCGCACTTGGGTCCTATATTATTCTTAGTATTTATAAATGATATTGTAAATCATATAAAATATAGTAACTGCTCACTGTTTGCGGACGACATGAAGATATACAAGGCTATTACTAACGCGAATGACATCGATTTGTTGCAGGAAGATTTGGATCGCATAGATGACTGGTGCACCACTAATCAAATGATTATCAATCCCAGTAAATGCTACCATATAAAGTTTACCCGCAACAAGAACTTATTTCGATCATCTTACAGTATAGGCAGATCCGTGCTGAGGGAAGTTGATCACATTCGCGACCTCGGTGTGACTCTCGACAGCAAACTCAGTTTTGTGCCACATTATAATGCAACGGTTTCTAAGTCATTTCAGATGCTCGGTTTTATTAGACGAAACACGTCCGAATTTAAGAATGTCAAAACTTTGATAACTCTCTACAATGCATTGGTCCGCAGTCATCTCGAGTTTGCGAGTGTGGTATGGAACCCATGTTATGCAACGCACGTGAATAGATTGGAACGTGTACAGAGAGTTTTCACGCGCCAATTAGCTTTCATAACACCCCACTTCAGTCACCGTAATGAATATAGTGACCGCTTGTCAAAATTTGAACTGTCTTCGCTGGCCGATCGCCGTGAGGCCCATGACGTGGTATTTCTGTACAAGTTAACGCATGGCGCTGTTGATTGCCAAAATATTTTGAGCGAGATACGTATCGTTGTACCTAAACTCGACTCAAGGCGGAAGCTCACTAAAACCTACGTCATACCTCAGGCACGGACGAACCTGGGTAGAAATGCACCTTTGCCACGAATGCTTTCTAGCTATAATAAAATCAACAACTCATGTGATTTGGACATTAATCATGACTCACTTTTAAAGTTTAAGCGAAAGGTTCAGTTGTTTCATGGCGCTTGTTAATGGTTATGGGATTGTCGTGATTTTTTGACAATTGATACTGTTAAATTTGTTACTTTTGAATTATTTTTTTTTAATTTGTTAATTTCTTGTGAAAGTTGTGTTCACCTATAATTGGGTTGCATGCTGGGCCCAGATTTGTACAATTAATTATATTGAATGCAATCATGTAACCTGTTGGTGTACCTCAATAAATAAATAAATAAACATGTACTTACAATAACACAAGTGTATCAAACCCACTCCCGACTTTTCTCAAATAATTTTAGATACTCGTAATTTGTCTGCGGTGTTATGACTCGTGATGAGTGTCATTGCACAGATGGACTCGAAGGACAAACATTTGCCTCAGCCACGTAGGTGTACTATTATTTACAATATTACAGTGCACTATTTTAATTTTGTTATACTAGCTGATACGCACTTCGTCTTCGTTTTTTTTTCTTTACACTACCTGATAATGTGTTGAATATTCCAAAAAAACATACACACCAGTACATCAGTCGAGTCGAGTCATTTTGAGGTGTCGCTAACGGACGGCCGTATACTGCCCTCCGCTAGCTATGTGATACAAGTATAATAAGCGAGACAAATGTCTGTTCTCAGCGAGACAGGTGACGAAATGGCCGAGTCCATTGCCGGCCGAGGTCGGCGGCAACTTTGTGGTTTGCGGTGTAACAAATGCCACGGTTATGTTCACAAAGTTACTTGTTTGACCTGCACGGGAGCGCGGGAGCGCGGGGAAACGTGCCAATTAGAGTTTGCCGAGTACCCGACGGCCGCCACTCGAGCTCCTTTATCCTTAAATAAAGTTGCACCGACATTTACATTTTAGATATCGAATGTATGCTACGTCCGGACGCTGCTGCTGGGAGTGAGTCTGTGAGTGCTAACAACATCATGGATGAGAACGAATGATCGATAACTGGGTTTGAAAAACGGTAAATCAGAAGGCATATTTATAACAAAGCTGATCAAACTGGTTTTTGAGCAATTTGTGTTCGAAAATCGGAAGCACTGCTACAATTTTGAGAAAACGTTACATAAGATAGCGCGAAAGGATTTTTGGGATATTTTGCCTGAATTTAGGGTTAACGGTGTAGTAGGTAACCTTCGGCGCTGGGGGCGCCGAAAAAGAAGAGCACGAGCGTGCCGTCCGTGGGCGTATCCGCGTAAATCCGCGAAGTTCTGTCAACGATACAATGTTGGTGAAATATATCGATGCCTCGTTGCGCTTAACCCTCTCCAGCATCTACTACGCTTCTGTTCGTCTCTCTCTTTCTCGCTCTCTGCATACACACATATATAGATTCATACAATCCCATTTTATGCATTGTCATCATCGGCTGCCTGGCATTATGGAATGCACCAGGGATATCCGTGAGTATCAGATATACATACTTACACACAGAATTTTAGCCGTGCTCAAGAATCTTGCACTGCCGTTACTGTGGATTTACCTGAAGAGAACCCGGGCTGGTGTTTACCCGTGCTGGGGTTTATCCGGACTGGTGTTTACCCGTACTGGTGTTTACCCGGGCTGGTGTTTACCCGTGCTGGTGTTTACCCGTGCTGGTGTTTACCCGTGCTGGTGTTTACCCGTGCTGGTGTTTACCCGTGCTGGTGTTTACCCGTGCTGGTGTTTACCCGTGCTGGTGTTTACCCGGGCTGGGGTTTCCTACATAAGGCGTTTTATATTTTTTCCGAATATAAAGAGAAGTGTAATCGGGCGACAGGCCTTTAAGTCGCTGTAGCTTGTTATTCCATTTCGGAAGTACCAATAAGCACCCGTCCTTACATATTCTGTTCTGTAAGTGACCGTATGACATTCAGTGATTGGGCAACTCCTGGTATTTACAAAAGTCGGAATAAATTGTATGAACTTTATGAAGAAAGGACCTGTAATCACAATCCGACTTTTCAAGAACTTGTAAAAAATTATGCTAAAATATTTAAACGAGCCTGTTCCAATGCTAAGTCTATATATTTAAGAAATAAAATTAATGGTTCAACAAATATTATTAAATCTGTTTGGAATATGATAAATAATGAGACGGGTAGAGCGAAAGTACGTAGTCGAGACTTTCAGTTAAAGATAAATGATATAGATATCAAAAATGATGTAGAAATTGCGACTGAGTTTGAAAAATATTTTTCTAACATTCCTCTTATTACTACGAGAAATCTTAGGTCTTCTTCTATAGCTGCTGAACTCGTTCTCAAACAGAGCGTGGTAGAATGCGACACAATATTTGAATTTTCAGCTGTAAGCCCAAAAGATGTTTTGAACGCATTTAAATCAATAAATATGAAAAACACTAAAGATCTGTGGGGTCTATCTGTCAAAACCATATCTTCTATTATTATTTCAATCGCTCCACATTTAGCTACAATTTTCAATTGTTGTGTGGCATCTGGTGTATTTCCTGACTTGAAAAAACATAGTAAAATCATTCCATTATTTAAATCTGGTGATAGTTCGGACCCTTCGAATTTTCGACCTGTTTCCATACTGCCCATTCTCAGTAAAATTTTTGAAAAACTAATGCTTAGCCAGTTGCTCAGACATTTTAATACACATAATTTGCTTCATAGGAGACAGTTCGGATTTACGAGAGGTTGTTCAACTATAGACGCAGGGATTCATTTGCTTAAAAGTATATTCGCGGCATGGGAAGGTTCGCAAGATGCCTTGGGAATTTTCTGTGATCTGTCTAAAGCGTTTGACTGCGTGCACCATGACACTCTTGTCAGAAAATTACACCACTACGGTATCAGGAACAAGGCTCTCGAACTTCTGTCTTCTTATCTGGGCAATAGGATACAGAAGGTCGATGTTAATGGTAAAAGATCTTCGGGGTCCCCTGTAGTCATGGGAGTCCCACAGGGGTCAATTCTAGGTCCATTCTTATTTTTAGTATATATAAATGACTTACCTTATTATGTAAAGGATAAACATGAGATTGTATTGTTTGCGGATGATACCTCTTTGACATTCAAAATTAATAGACAGTTAGGTAATTATGACGAAGTTAACGATGCTCTCTCTAAAGTTATGCATTGGTTTAATGTTAATAATCTGCTTTTAAATGATAAAAAGACTAAAGTAATTAAGTTCTCAACACCTAATGTAAGACAGGTGACTACCAATGTACATGTTAATGGAACTAATTTAGCTCCAGTGGAGACAACTGTGTTCTTGGGTATAACAATTGACTCCAAACTACAATGGGGCCCACAAATTGAAAAATTATCAGGAAAACTAAGTTCTGCAGCCTATGCAGTGAAAACTATTAGACGGCTCACTGATGTTGATACGGCTAGAATAGTTTATTTCAGCTACTTTCATAGTATTATGTCATACGGAATTCTTCTTTGGGGTAACTCCGCGGACATTAACACCATCTTTTTATTGCAAAAGAGAGCCATAAGAGCTATCTACAAACTTGGTCCCCGTGAGAGCCTTAGAGAAAAATTCAAAGAAATAAATATTCTAACAGTCGCATCGCAATATATCTATGAAAATCTTTTGTATGTCCATAAAAACATAGACTCATTTTGTAAAAAGAGTGATACTCATAACATAAATACTAGATATAAGCATAATCTTGTGTTACATGCAAGCCGTCTCCACAAAATAAGTAATTCTTTTATGGGGCAATGTATACGGTTCTATAACAAACTTCCCAGCAATATAAGAGAATTGTCAATAAACAAGTTTAAAACTACTATTAAAGCCAAATTGTGTAGCAGGGCATATTATAAAGTATCTGACTACATTAATGATAAAAATGCCTGGGATTGAGTTGATCCAATTATAATGTAATTAATAAATTATGTAAATTTGTTTGGATACCAAAAGAGGGATGCCTGAGTTTTTTGGCAGTATTTTTATCAGTGCTCACCTAGTCATGAACTGCACGGTAGGGAAAAAAATTGTGACGATTCCAAACAAATGTAGCCATTTTTACGGAATAAAAAGATTTTGACTTTGACTTTGACTATATGTTTAGAAATATGCCCTCGACCACACACTGCGTGATCACTCGGTAAAATTCCCCATACGTCGCGTTCCATACGTCCTTAAGGATCGCTGCACTGATTCCATCAAGCCCCGTGGCGGTGTTAGGCAGTGCCTTTACTATCTCCTCCAGTTCCCCGCACGTCGGAGGTAACGCAGCTCGATGGGACGACATGAAAGTCGCCGCAATACAAGCCTGTCTTTGATGAGCCGTGTTCTTTGACCTAGCATCGTCCGGATACAGACCATAGAGATTTTATTTTTTTATTATTTTATACTACGTCGGGAGGCATACAAGCATTCGGTCCACCTAATATAAAGCGATTACCGTAGCCTATAAACGCTCGCAATACATTAAGTTTTACTCGCACGATCCTCTGCAGCTAACACAGCAACTCCATATGTGACCTCACTTACAGGCAGGAATACAACAACCCTCTAGGGAGTTGTTATTTGACTGCGGTTTACTGTAATGTGGAGGTACTTCCCCAGGCGGGCTGCTTGGGTTGCTTTGATGCGCCTTGCCTCTCTTAGATAGATAATTGTCATTGACATTAGTCGGAGGTCGAAACCTCCCACTGGCCGCCCTTTGCCTGGCCACAGTGGCCCTCGATCCCGGACTTAGCAACTTTACGGCAGAATTCGAACTCCGTTCTCTTCATATACCGTCTTCACTATTACGTTGTAAATAGCTCTCGGAACCGGTGAGTACCTAAATGTTATAACAGCGAGTGAGGTGTGTGAGGATCGCGACTCGGGGCGCTCGGTTCTCTCGGCCGACGGTACCTGCCTAGGGTGCAGTTGGCATAATGACTAAGAAGCACATTATTCTAAAGCGTATTTTGTTATCGCATAACGATATTGAAGCGTCATTCCGAATTCCTTGCGTGTTGCTACTCCATCGCACGGCGGCGGAGCACGTCGCTGCAGTAACTTGTTACGTGACGCGGTCGTGTTTTTATGTTGTCGCCCGACTGTCCCGACGAGGAGTCACACGTCGGTTTCTGAGTGTGCGTGGACATCAAACTATTGTGTTATACCGCAGCTTCACTTCTGCTGGTGTCCACTTTAACGACGCTAGTTCGTACATCGTCAAAACTTTTTCAAGTCTCCACCAAAGTCTCGGATCTTTATAATAGAATAAGAACGACGCACAGAAAGTTGATCATTAACAGTTATTTTCGAATAAGATTTTATCTATATAAAAATTCGTACTGGACCAAATTCGGATGTAGTTTAATAACAACGTTTGAATTCTCCAAATCCTTCGAACCGTTCGGGACATCGGGCACATACAGCAAGCAAAGTAAAAAACTATTCGTCAAGTTCGTTGAAAACCTGATTTAAGACAAATCGAAACAGAGAAAAATTCATACTCGACAGTCGTGGCCGATAATGTTTGTATATTAGGTATATATATATACATATTATATCGATCGAGTTTTAGGTCAAATTAAATACTATGAAAACACATAACTGTTGCGTAATTTGTAAATATAATTATACATTGTGTCTGTGTACGAATAGTCCAGTAACGTGTTGTATTCGGGAGAAAATCATTAATTGCCCTTTCGACCACTATTTCATTTTCGTTGGAAAATAATCTCGTATTCTCTATTTGTATAGTGGAAACTCGGCGGTGGGTGGTCGTGAACAGTGCCTATTCCCTGTCCGCGAGTGTAATTGATCGTGAACTCGAACTATTTCAACACTTACTTATTGACACCGTGCGATGACAGTCTTCGATCGAATTGTATTCTTTCCATTGTTAAGTTTAATGCGTCCATACGTCAGGCAACAGCTTTACATAGGTCGGGTACTTGTTTGCCAGCCGGCGTGCGAAAAGAAACAGTATTTAATGAATCGTGTATTTGGCGAGAACCATTTTTTGCCGGCAGCTCTTAATGTTATTATAAAACGACTTTGCAGCCGCGGGCTATTACTTACTCTGTGAAAGGGCACTCTACCATTAATACAATTAAAATTAATTCCGATGGTATAAGCCGGCCTATTTTATCCACGCATTTCAAATCGAGGGCTCGGCTCTCGTTTTAATAAACACGATCCACTGTCTACAAGATTATCACTACTCACTTATTAATATATATATATATATATATATATGTGTATGTGCTCGTGTCCGGAGAGAGGCACGGAGATACGTGTGTCGTGGTGGGTGTGGGCGTACGACTGCTCGTACACCACGCGCTCCGTCCGGGCCGCCTCGCCACCATCAACCTCCGGTGACAGTTGCTCGCTGCCTGGTGTCGGAAACAAATATCAATCTCCAAGTCAGATACGTTATTGTTGTTAAAATACATGACCTATCCGATGATATCTAGGTCGCCTGCTAATCAATAACAATGAGAATAGTGACCGAAATTAAGAAATTCGAGGGAAAATACTGACAGTGGTTATAGATTCAGGCGTTATTTTGCGAAAGCCAAATTGCCTGTAAAATACTGAGCTGTATTCGGTGCCGTGCGTATTGGTTTCGTGCTCTTAGTTTTATTGTGGCAGGCCATGTAGCTCACGGCGACGCTCAAAATATTGAATAAACTTTAACACAAGTTCGATTCCCGATCAACAGAAACAGTCTGTTCAGTCTTCTTAGAGTATTCGAATATGTGTTTACACGTTGGTGAATCTCAAAACAGACATTGGGTCATGAACACATTAGCCAATTATTAACCATCCAAAGGCAAAATGTTCACTAGCTGTCGCTGTTTAACACTATTTATAATGTTCCCGCATCTTTAACAGTATTCATTGTTCATCTCGTAAGGAGCTCCTTTAAAGTTGCAGCATTAGAAGCAGGGATGGCAACGAGCTAGTAGTAGTGCGTGTACTGTAAGTAAATAATTGTGTCTATTGTAATACTTGATTGTTGTCACTCGTTTTTTATGTATCTATTTATAACTTCACACCAAATCCCTCGCGGGATAGGTAGAGAGATCCGAGCGCCGTGATACATAATGGTCAATGATGTTAACTTTGGATCTTGGAAATAAAGTATCTATTGATATGAAACAATTCTAACACAAACAATGGTTGAAATACGACCATAACGACAATAGTACGTTAGAGGAAAACTGTTACAATTTTTTTTTTTTTTTTTAATATTGTCGGACAAATTAGGTACACAGCGCCACCTAGCCCCAAAGTAAGCGAAGCTTATGTTATGGGTACTAGACAACTGATAAACATACGTAAATACATTTTTTTTTTTGTAAATACATACTTATTATACATATAAAATACCCAGACCAATACAAACAGACATGTTCATGCACACAAATGTTTGTATTGTGTGGGAATCGAACCCACGAACGTTGGTGTCAAAGTAGCGTAACAGCGCGTTTCACCACTGCGCCACCGAGCTCGTCGATATTGCATGTATTCAACTTGTTTTCTTTTACTGTTGTTATCTTGTGATAACACTGAATCTCGTCAACAGCTAGTTGCGTCGTCCGGAGGCACCGTCCTCGTCGACGTAGACATTCGTCGCGCGCCCGCGGCACGTTGCTACTACAGCATTTTTGTACTAAATTGTTATAAGAATTAGTTCTAAATTAAGTCAGTCTGTGTTCCGCTTTCACCTATTAAATTACTCTTTGAATATGAAGTTTAGTTTTTAAAAAGCTTCCTCGCGACTCTCACAACTAAAGTAACTAAATAGAAGAAAGAAAATCGGTTGATAAACAGAGGAGTAAATTTAACTGAACTGTTTTTATATAGATTTTTTATTCTTATTACAACTGCACGTCCTTCTCTCACCTGTAATATTGAACGAGACTGCAGATAACGCGAGAGGCCCGCCGCCTGTCTCCCGTCGTTTCCGGTGACGCGTGTCCATGCGTTACGCGCCCATTTCCATGCCCACCCCTTCTGACGATATCCGTCAAACGCGTTTTTGCGTCGGCGACCGATTCTGATCTCGACTGATTACAAATCTACCGGTGGGGCCACAAAAATAGCAATATAAAATGTTTAAATACTTTAATTTTAAGTATGAAGAACAAATATGACACATTTCATTCAGATACTTGGTTTTTAGTGTTTCTACTTTTAAAATCCCTGAGTTGTTTTGCCACATTATGATATAAATAGGGGGTCATGTGCCAGAAGCGTGCTCGTTCGCGACACCTGCCGATCGATTAGATTGCAATTCTGGCCCGAAGACGCACCGATGTGCGGGTTAGGACGTCCCCCGGAGGCGACGCGCACTATCCGCCCCCGTCGGTCCGAAAATAGGTGCATGCGGCGGTGGGGGGCGCCACCTACCACGCAGCGCTAATTCCGACGGGTCGAAGAGAGCCGAGTGCTGCATGGGCACGTGGAATGTGAGAGGTGGATTGAGTGATAAGATGAATGAGTTGATGGACGTAATGAATGAGAGATGCTTAGATGCTTTGTGTGTGACAGAGACTAAGCGCAAGGGGAGCGAGACCGATGATCTGCCCGGTGGGATGATGGCCCTATGGTCTGGTGTAGACCGGGACGATCATGCCAGTGCTGGTGGAGGTGTCATACTCTCCTCTCGCTTAGCCTCTGGCAGTGGCGTGCACTCCATATAGGCAAAAAGACATTGCCTACCCATCAATTTGATAAATAACATCCGATGTTTCTTAATTCTTAAACATAGTTTTTAACTAATATTTATAGTATAATATATATAATAGTATCAAACACAAAAAAAAAACAGCTCCATCTATCGGTATCGGCGCAAATTATTACATTTCATTAAGCAAGATTCATTAGTACCTACCCGCTACATCGATGTGCTACACTAGCGCCGCAATGGGATGGGAGCTTAACGGCACAGGCACAAACTAATTCTGTCTAAATTTACGTATGTGTGCCGGGTTTTAATACGGATAGTGTTAGTGTGCATTCCTGTAATTACATTGCCCACAATAACACAAATAACGCACACAATCGCATAGGATAGACAATGTCTTTTTACCCGAACCATGACGTAAATTACCGTAGTGTCACACGTGCTACGTTTATTTTGTTTATATAAACTAGGCCGCCATTGCCCATTGTTTGTTTAGAAATGGTTTTGAATTGACTTGTGGTAGCAGTAGTAAAATAAGATTTTAAGTTTTACAGTTGATAAAAATGGATAATATTCACTGCGTAAGTTGTTAATCGTAAGTTTAATGCAAAACCGAAAGGCCGCTTCGAATATCTGCAAATTGATATGTTTTTTTTTTTATACTACGTCGGGAGGAATACAAGCATACGGCCCACCTGATGCAAAGCGGGTACCGTAGCCTATTAACGCTTGCGATATATTAAGTATCACTCGCGCGATGCCTCTTGTATGTATATAAAATTATGATATGTATATAAAATCAATCAATCTATAGATATTTGAGGTGGCTAACCAATCGCATACATCATTATTTCCACAAGACTGGGTAACCAAAATCAACATGCTGTATTTTTTTGGTAAGTTAATAGCTTTAAAAAAAATCTGCCTACCCTGTCAAAAATCACTGTGCACGCCACAGGCCTCTGGTGTGAAAGATTACTGTTTGGTAGGGCCTAGACTTCTCTGGGTTTGTATAAAACTGGGCATCACGCGAGTATTTCTGGTTGCAGCATACGCTCCCGTAAGCTAAGCGTGTGCCCAAGAACTAGAGAAGTTTTGGGAATCTGTGAGGGATGTTCTGGATTTAGCTGAAGAGGATGAAAGAGTGATTATGTGTGGAGATTTGAATGGATGGGTTGGGACTAAACGAGACGGCTATGAAGCTGTTCTTGGTCCCTATGGAGATAAGAGAGTGAACGAAGCAGGTAAGTCGATTCTAGATTTATGTATGGAACGAAACCTCCTCGTGTCGAATACTTTATTTCGTCACAAGGATATTCACACGTATACATGAATGACCGAGAGACGGAATGACCAAAAAAGTGTGATCGATTTGATTATAATTGATACACGTCTCCGAAATACTATAATGGATATAAGAGCCTGTATATGTTCCACTATATAGGTTCTCTTTACACTACTGTAAAGGTTCTCACTACTCCACTGTGAAATGATAAAATATAACTTCCCAAAGTACAACTGTTTATTTCCACACACAATATTAATTGCCAATACGGGTGCCGTTATAAGACGGGATATGTATTACTACTTTGGGCGCGAGGAGACGACTAGTTTGTAAATGGCCGTGCCTGGCCCGACACGGCGCAAACGCCGCGTAAGCACATTGTGTCCCTACACAATATCCCCCTTCGAAAAAACTTTTTAATACAAAAAAAATTTTGGAGTTGCGTCGTAACAGACGAACATATACTCGATATGAATTGTATGCCTAGACCTGCGCACTCTGTACTGCGCGTAATGAAATTTGAACCTCGCGTCACGGCGGCGGCGCCGGGCGCTTCACGGAATGTCGCAATTGCTATACCTACATACAATTCATACCGATGAATGACGCAAACTCTCCCTTGCTTACAACTGGACACTAAATATTTGTATCACTCAAAATACAAACGAATATTAGATTATGACCGACATTGATTTCTGTTGAGAAATGCTTACTAATATTACATCGTGATTCACATACGTCGCTATGCGCCTTACTTGTATTTAAGGCTACGCTCACACGTATGCAAAATTATTAAATTTACTGTTTACATCACAACATTTAATTTTCACAACAAAAAATCCTAAATTACGTTAAATCCAAACATTGAAAACATTGCATCATCTAAAGTTCAAATTCTTGCTAAGTACAATTATGCTTAGTTGCAGTCTGCATTCTGAACAACAAGTCTATAGTTTCGTTACGTTGCATTTTGCTATCGCAACTCTGTACATCCTGTGTGCTATGGGCAAACAAGGTATCACTTTACGACCATGATACGGCGGCCAAATCCGCCTGCCTGTCGGCTAAACTGCGCGCGTCAACCGCAGCCCCGCTGCCAGCCGGCAGCTGTGCACCGCTATCACCCGCGACGTTTATTCCTTGCATTTTCTACAAGTTCGGTGTGGTGGAGCACTGACTTTGATTACGGCACTATCTTTGTTCGCGCTCTCCCCGTATTGGCAAATGAGTCGCCCCCTTTTTGTGCACACAACTAAAACACCAAAATGTTCGCAATATTGCTTTTCACAAAATCGCAAAAAAAAATGTTCTTATGTCTGAGGTCACCACTGTATATGTTCCACTATATAGGTTCTCTTTACACTACTGTAAAGGTTCTCACTACTCCACTGTGACGGTGCTAGGGTTTTGTGAAATGATAAAATATAACTTCCCCAAAGTAAGCACATTGTGTCCCTACAAGCCTTTAGACGCCCCACTCTTGAAACGGACCACTACCTGGTGGTAAGCCGGTATGTGGGACTTTTCAAGAAGTGGAGTCATTGGTGATGAGTGCGTATCCCTTTCGGAGTGTATAGACATTCCACTGGTAAGCGAAAGACTTGCAAATGCAAGTCTTTCCGACACAGATGTGCATGATTGCTGGAAAGTTCTGAAAGAAAGTATGGTGGATAGTGCAAAAGAAGCATATGGATGCGCAAAGAGGCATAAAACATTGAAAGGAGATGCCTGGTGGGATACGGACGTTAAATCCTCCGTAGCAAGAAAGAAGAAAGCATGGCTGGATTATGTATCATCTTTGCCCTTAAATGAAAGTATGAGAGAGAAGAAGAAAGAATTGTACCGTCTATGCAAGAATGAAACCAAGGCTTTAGTGAAAGAGAAGCGTGAAAGCCGAACACCACATTTAGCTACAATTTTCAATTATTGTGTGGCATCTGGTGTATTTCCTGACTTGATGAAACATAGTAAACTCATTCCATTATTTAAATCTGGTGATAGTTCGGACCCTTCGAATTTTCGACCTGTTTCCATACTGCCCATTCTCAGCAAAATTTTTGAAAAACGAATGCTTAGGCAGTTGCTCAGACATTTCAATACACATAATTTGCTTCATAGGAAACAGTTCGGATTTACGAGAGGTTGTTCAACCATAGACGCAGGGATTCATTTGCTTAAAAGTATATTCGCGGCATGGGAGGGTTCGCAAGATGCCTTGGGAATTTTCTGTGATCTATCTAAAGCGTTTGACTGCGTGCACTCATGACACTCTTGTCAGAAAATTACACCACTACGGTATCAGGAACTAGGCTCTCGAACTTCTGTCTTCTTATCTGGGCAATAGGATACAGAAGGTCGATATTAATGGTAAAAGATCTTCGGGGTCCCCTGTAGTTATGGGAGTCCCACAGGGATCAATTCTAGGTCCATTCTTATTTTTAGTATATATAAATGACTTACCTTATTATGTAAGGGATAAACATGAGATTGTATTGTTTGCGGATGATACCTCAAACTTAATAGACGGTTAGGTAATTATGACGAAGTTAACGATGCTCTCTCTAAAGTTATTCATTGGTTTAGTGTTAATAATCTGCTTTTAAATGATAAAAAGACTAAAGTAATTAAGTTCTCAACACCTAATGTAAGACAGGTGGCTATTAATGTACATGTTAATGGAACTAATTTAGCCCCTGTGGAGACAACTGTGTTCTTGGGTATAACAATTGGCTCCAGACTACAATGGGGCCCACAAATTGAAAAATTATCAGGAAAACTAAGTTCTGCAGCCTATGCAGTGAAAACTATTAGACGGCTCACTGATATTGATACGGCTAGAATAGTTTATTTCAGCTACTTTCATAGTATTATGTCATATGGAATTCTTCTTTGGGGTAACTCCGCGGACATTAACACCATCTTTTTATTGCAGAAGAGAGCCATAAGAGCTATCTACAAACTTGGTCCCCGGGAGAGCCTTAGAGAAAAATTCAAAGAAATAAATATTTTAACAGTCGCATCGCAATATATCTATGAAAATCTTTTGTATGTCCATAAAAACATAGACTCATTTTGTAAAAAGAGTGATACTCATAGCATAAATACTAGATATAAGCATAATCTTGTGTTACATGCAAGCCGTCTCCACAAAATAAGTAATTCTTTTATGGGGCAATGTATACGGTTCTATAACAAACTTCCCAGCAATATAAGAGAATTGTCAATAAACAAATTTAAAACTACTATTAAAGCCAAATTGTGTAGCAGGGCATATTATAAAGTATCTGACTATATTAATGATAAAAATGCATGGGAGTGAGTCGATCCAATTATAATGTAATTAATAAAATATGTAAATTTGTTTGGATACCAAAAGAGGGATGCCTGAGTTTTTTGGCAGTATTTTTATCAGTGCTCACCTAGTCATAAACTGCACGGTAGGGGAAAAAATTGTGACGATTCCAAACAAATGTAGCCATTTTTACGGAATAAAAAGATTTTGACTTTGACTTTGAAAGACAAATCATGAATGAGGAAGAGAGGCTGACGAAAAACTTCGAGGCAAATACCAAACTCTTTTGGAGAGAGGTAAAGAAGTCTCGGGGTAGTTCGTCGGCATCTAGTATGAAGAAGATTAAGTCTAAAGCTGGTATCATTCTTGCAAACACTCAGGAAGTGTTAGAACGGTGGAGTGAATATTTTGAAGAAATGTATGAATATGCCTCGGACGCTGACAATGAGAGTGGGTCTGATGCTCACTCCACGTTGACGGCGTCCGATGAAGGTATAATAACTATGGATGAGATAGAATGGTGCGATTACTATTGTATTTGGTGTTTGCTCATTGTTTACCTGCTGATATTTACTGTTGTGTGTCATGGAGATACAAATAAATGGCTTATCTATCTATCTATCTATCTATGCGATACGAAGAATGCGATGCGTCGATACGAAGTTTGAAAAATGGAAAGTCTGCGGGAATTGATATGATCACAGCTGAGATGATCAAACTAGGTGGCACTTACGTCCGGGACGCCTTCTGGTACTTACAACCTATGCTGGAGAACTGGAAGGATCCCAATGGACTGGGGACGCGCAGTCATCGTACCCTTGTATAAAGGCAAGGGATCACGTATGGACTGCGCCAGCTATAGGGCGATCAGTTTGATCAGCTTAGCAGCAAAAGTATATGGAAAGATAATTGAAAGGAGAATGAGGGTGAAGTCTGACGAAATGCTGTGGGAGGCACAAGGAGGTTTCCGAAATGGAAGGGGATGTACGGATCAAGTTTTCTCGCTCCGCAATATTGTAGAGAAGCATCTGGCTACAGACCAGAAGGTTTTCTGCGGTTTTGTGGATCTTGAGAAGGCATTTGATAGGGTTGTGTGAAAGGAACTGTGGTGCATATTGCCGAGATATGGGATTGACGGCTCACTGCTCCGTGCTGTGCAGTCCACCTACAAGGATTGCTCAGCATGTGTGCGAATAGATGGCAACATGCCACCCTGGTTTGCTGTCAAAATTGGTGTCAAACAGGGTTGCATGTTGTCTGTTAGGCTGTTTATTCTGTATCTTGATAGTTGTCTACAGAGAATAAGGTCGACGAATGTAGGATATGCATGAATGACCTAGTGGTGAACTGTCTGCTGTATGCAGACGATGCAGTTCTATTAGCAGAAACACCATCTGAGCTGCAAACACTAGTCATAATGATGAAAGACGAATGTATGAAGGAAGGCTTACTACTGAATGCGAAGAAAACAAAGATAATGGTATTTGAAAGAGAAGAAACCAGAACCAATGTAAGGATTACGGTAGATGATGAAGTGCTGGAACAAGTGGATGAGTTTGTATATCTTGGATGCGCTTTCAGCAGGGATGGAAGGTACACCGCAGATGTGGAAAGGCGAGTGAGTGCTGGGAATAGTGTGAATGGAGCGTTGGGAAAACTTCTTGGCAGTAAAAACGTGAGCCAGTAGGCGCAGCTGGATATATACAATGCAGTGCTGGTTCCAACACTAACTTATGGAAGCGAGAGCTGGGTATGGCAGAAAGAGCATGAAAGTATAATAAACGTGGTCGAAATGCGAGCGCTGCGCAAAATTTGTGGCGTAAGGCTTGCAGACCGTATTCGCAATGATGATGTTAGAAAGAGAGTTGGTCTGAAAGCGTCGGTGTTAAAGTAAGAAGAGGCGTGCTTCGTTGGTTTGGACGTGTAGAAAGAATGCATGATGAAAGAATGACGAAGCAGATATACAATGCAAAAGTGGAAGGATGTAGGAGCCGAGGAAGGCCAAGACTTACCTAGTATGACCAAATTTGTCGTGTTCTATCAGAAGGTGATATCAGGAGGCCTAGAAACCGGAGAGCGTGCATGAAAAGAGCAATGAATGTCAAAGAAGAAGCGAGTGAAGTATGTAAGGATCGAGTCGCGTGGCGCTCGGTTCTCTCTGCCTACCCCGTAAGGGATTTGGTGTGAAGTTATAGTAGTAGTAGTATGATATAAATAATCTTTTCCAGGCCACGTGAATTGGAATAGTGAGGATCATAATAAAAGTACACTAAACAGGGGCGTGTATCTCACGCTCTAATTTTTCCACAATACGTATCCTAACTAATGATCAATTATTTGTAACTTATCGACGGCTAAACTACAGAACTGATATTATAATGAAATTTGGTTTGAAACTTTTGCAAAAAGGCAAAGATTATTTTGTGAAGTGGAGGCGGTGGAAGCCAGTGTGCGGTAATGCTCTAAATTATAACACCATTGAAACAGTCCGGTTCGTTTGTCGTAATGTCGTAATTACATATTGTTGTTGTCGATATTACCGCAGTAATGTGCATATAACCATTCACGCGGCTCTCTAATGGACAATTATAGTGGTCCTATATTAGCTAAGAGGTCTATACACATTTAAACAAATTGTAATGGTTTTATATAATTTTATTTCATTACAGACGTCTATGTTCATTGGTAATGTGTCTTGGATGTACATAGAATCCTTATAAAATTATTTCCGTGTATCTTCGTCCACGCCGCGTGCTTCGGTGTAAGGGGGTAATAGGCCACCTCATCTCAACCCGTGGGTGTTGTACAAGGGTAGCAGCGTCCCCTGTTTTGATATGTTTAAATAACGTACTGCGATCGGAATGAGTACAACAAGTAGAAGACCCCCAGTCACCGGCAGCCCGGCGGGGCAGGGGGTGCTAAGAATCCCCGGCTCCGACGCCGCGGCTACTAATACAAAGGACTGGCCCTGGCAACATACGACACGCGTACAATGAGGACAGCATAAAGCAGTTGCCGTAGCCTATTACATACATACATATAATCACGCCTCTATCCCGTAGGGGTAGGCAGAGACCACTTCTTTCCACTTGCTACGATCCTTACATACTTGTTTCGCTTCGTCCACTCTCATTATTCTCTTCATACATGCTCTTCGGTTTAGGGTACTCTTGACCTGGCCTTTTTTCAGGACGTCCCTGATTTGATCTCGAAACGTCCGCCTAGGTCTACCCCTTCCGACAATTTCATTCACACTCGCCTTATACACTTTTTTCGTCAATCGTTCTTCGTTCATTCTCTCGACATGGCCAAACCATCTCAGCATACCTTTCTCAATTTTTGTCACTACATCTTCTATCAGACCACAACGTTTCCTTATCTCACTATTTCTTATCCTGTCACTCAGTTTAACTCCTATCATACTTCTTAACGCTCTCATCTCAACTGCATTTATTCTGCTTTCATGTTTCTTCTGCCATACCCAACTTTCACTTCCGTACATGAGTGTCGGAACCAGCACCCCCCCATGCACAGCCAAACGAGCCTTGTTAGACATCTTCCGACTGCTCATAAAGGAGTGCAAAGCTCCATTCACTATGTTCCCTGCATTCACTCTTCTTTCAATATCACTCTCACACTTTCCATCTCTTGTAAACTTTGAACCCAGATACACAAACTCATTCACCTGTTCGATTTGTTCATCTCCAATCACGATATTGCAGTCTGTCACTGCCTTATCTCTTTCAAACACCATCACTTTCGTCTTCTTTACATTCATCTTCATTCCCTTTCTAACAAAAGCTCCACTCATAGCAGTTACCATCTCCTGCAACTCCTCGGCCGAAGACGCAAGTAATACTTGGTCATCAGCGTAGAGAAAACATTTGACGAGTAACTAACACTTATAATATATTAAGTATCACTCGCGCGATGTCTCCTCTGTTTACACAGTAACTCAGGAGCTTACTGGTGACCTCACCACACGCAGGAACACATCAACCCTCTAGGGAGTTGTTATTTTGGCCGCGGTTTTCTGTGAGGTGGAGGTACTTCCTCAGACAGGTTGCTTTGATGAGCCCTACCTCTCTTGAAACGTGTTTTATATCAGTACAGACAATATACGTATATATGTGCGCGTGTATTTAAATAATATAAATACGGTGATGAATGATATTTATTCATAATTTAAATTAGTAATCGTTTTGTTTTACAAACGTAGAGTACTGGCGCGGAGGACAACATTTTTGGAGTTATTTTGTTATCCGAAAGAAGTATAACTTTTTACGTGCATGCTATATACAATCACTAATTTGTATAACTAGTATACATCTTGTGTCTTTATAAACATTTCAAATAGGCTGTAGATACTAAGCAATTGGGGCAATGTATACGGTTCTATAACAAACTTCCCAGCAATATAAGAGAATTGTCAATAAACAAATTTAAAACTACTATTAAAGCCAAATTGTGTAGCAGGGCATATTATAAAGTATCTGACTATATTAATGATAAAAATGCCTGGGATTGAGTCGATCCAATTGTAATGTAATTAATAAATTATGTAAATTTGTTTGGATACCAAAAGAGGGATGCCTGAGTTTTTTGGCAGTATTTTTATCAGTGCTCACCTAGTCATGAACTGCACGGTAGGGAAAAAAATTGTGACGATTCCAAACAAATGAAGCCATTTTTACGGAATAAAAAGATTTTGACTTTGACTTTGACTAAGATCGGGTCAATGTTAGGTCTGGACTAGATTTGTACCGGCTAATGTCTGGTTTAAGTCTGTTTTAGTTACGGTTACATAATTTCGACATGCGTGTGCCGGGTGTACAAGTAATTCCGCATTGCTTGTCTTCGGTTTTAGTCGGTCGTCTAAGCTACGTTAACGAATGCGGTTCATGTCGGTTTATGTTTAGTCTAGGCCATACTTAAACTGCACTGAAACCTTATATTTTTCGAAATAAAAAATATCCAATATGCTGACCCGGGATACGAGTTATCACCATGTAACTGCTTGATACCATAATCAAAGTCTGCGGTAATTTGTTTTTTCCAGGAATATTTCGTACATCAAAGTGTGTGCTCACGAACGTGCATCATATACGTTATTGTATGCTGAAGTTCGTGTTCGTGAACACAGTGTTCACGGTAACCCGAGTTACGTCCGCGCCGGCCGCTCGTCTCGTGGCCCGCCGGCGGTCACTCGCCGTTTTTACCAATACATTTCTTTGGTAATATGTCGCGTGGTGTCCGGTGCAATATTTGTGCGCGGATGGCGCTCTTTGTTTTTTATCGTACCGCCATTGAGCACCTCCAGCCCGCGGCGGGGACCGCTCGCCGCGGCCGGACCGCTCGCCGCGATCTAATATTTGATTCGCAAATCGTTTTTACTCCAGCGAGCGTGTGATGCCGTCACAGAATACATTTGTGTGGTATTTCCTACAAAATTTTAATAAAGTAAAATAGAGAAGTCTGGCAGAGTATATCAGAAAATGTTACTATTAACTAATCAACGTTTTGAATTGAGAAATGAACCGTACCGTTTTATGTAAAAACTTTTCTCTCACCTCCTCGGATATTGTTCCATTTGTCTTCTATTTTTTATATAATAAAATATATATATACATATATACATATATATATATATATATATATATATATATATATATATATATATGTAACGTATACCCTCGCAAGCGGCTGGATCGATTTCGATAACATTTTTATGGAATCTTCAGATTAGTCAAGGAGTAATCCTGTAAAGTTTGCTAGCGATCGAATGTTCCGCGAGATTGCCTGTGCAAAGTTGGGGCGGGTCGCTAGTCCAAAATAAAGCGCGAATTAGTAATGAGTACCGTACGTTTCTTAGACCACTTCTCGAAGTTGGCTTTGAAGCAATTTCTCTTTACACCCAAAGTTAATACATAGCGCGATGTCGAGTGGTGTCTGCGGCCGACAGGCGCAGGCGGCCGTGAGCCGACTCGCACTTGACTTTGAGGTTGGCTTCAATTTATATGAGGTATGGATCAAATTTGTGTCACCGTTATTGTCAAGATTGCTTAATTTTTGAATTTAGTTTAAGTAAAGACAATTAAAATAATGTTTGTAACTAGTACAGTTTAAAAAATTGATACGAAATGTGAAAAAACAGATGAAATTAAATAGAATGATGTTATTCCATCGCAAAGATAATTGAAAATCATCACAATGTATACAAAGTGCCCCATTCCCACGACAAGTAAACAATTGTTATCGAGGCGAGGGCTGCGCGTGGCGGTGACACTGTGAATGTATAATAAACGCGGTCGAGATGTGGGTGTAGCGCAAAATCTATAGCTCGTAGATCGCGTTCGTGATGATCATATAAGAGAGTATGTACCGTATTTATATCACGAGCCCCAAGGACTAGCGAGTGGTAGAAATGCGATTGACGATTAATATGTTGGGTTCGAGTGGAGTGACGCTCCGCTCTCTCTGCCTGCCCACGAGAGACTTGCTATGAACATACAGAAAGATGATATCAACATTTGCTCAAGAACCTAATAAAGCTTAAATTGCCCTGAAAACGAAATGTCTCTCTATTCGTGGACGTCGCACGGAGGTACAAGTCGTTGCTGCAATTCAGAATGGAATTTAATAGGTTTTGGGGTTCCACGCTATGTGTCCGCCCGTCCGTCTGTCACGGGGCTGTATCTTTCGAAGAGTGATAGGTGGGTACTTGAAACATTCTCAGATATGTATTACTATGGCTGCTACGATAGCAAAATGTATGCAATTTGATCTAACTTGCTTTGTGTGCTTTTGCCACCATATGTATGTACCAATTATGTGTGAACCAATTATATTTGTACCATATTATATGTATGCTACCAATATAAAAACAAAATCTATGTTTTTTTCGGGCTTATATTTATATTCTTATTAGGATTATACAGGGTTACATACTACGGATGAAACTCTTTACATGCCGGTGCAACTCGCTCTTGGTCAAGTTTATAAATTAATTAAACAACATCGACCATACAATCCAATGGTTGGATTCATTGATTGAAATTTTAACCAGCAATATGTGTATTATAATAAAACTAAAGGACATTACACACGCATTTAAGCCTGCACCGCGCCGATATTATATCATGAGACTTACGGAATGAGCGATTTGATTTAACAATCATATTTTAAAACTTTTAGACTAACAAATTGTTGCATATTCTAAAAGCTTCTTTGTAAAAGTGCAGAACTGAGATGCTTAAGTTTCACCGAGAGAAAAATACTTGCTTTCAACACATTTTACTGTCTTTCAAAGTTTCAGTCAGGAAATATGTACAACTGCAGCCGGCCAGGGGCGCGCCGCGGCGCCGCCCTCACGTCCGGTAACTTGTCGCTCGCACGAGTCAACGCGAGTGACGCCCTCGGCGTTGTAACCGTCTGTAGGGTATGGTAACTGCTTTCCATCGTGCAGATCATGAGCTTGTTAGGTTAGATTAGAGAGCTTGTGGTATAAAAAAACAGTCCTTCAGCTAAACAAAACATCAATAACCTGTAGGAGGTCGGCGCACATCTTCAACTTCAGAAATCTGGCGTCGAACCAAACGGAGAAACGAAGCGGCGAGAGACCGGCGACACCACATAGACCGGCTGGTCGGTGTGACGCATCATTTTTAAATTTAGTGAAACGGATGCTTATTTTAATATTTTGTTACGTTTGTACGAGCACGAGACGTCGTGCGCGGCGACACGTCGTCTCGGGACGCTTCTCTTTCAGTGCTTGTCCGAGTGTGTCTGTAATCGTCCGCCGCAGGTACTGCCGCTAGAACAACAAACAATTGTATTTAACTTAATGTGTAACAGCTATGACTTCTTTTGTTCCTCGAATAAATCGTCTCCCTTGTTCGTACTTTTATACATCAGTCAGTCAGTACATCAGTCAATAGTTTGAGAAGCTAACATCGCCGCGTCTGCTGTCGATCTGTTTGTTTGAAATCAATGTAGCGTCTCGTTGCGTCCACGGCCGATGCTTATACCCGCGGCCCGTCCCGTCGCCGCTGCGTCTTCGGCGCGTCGACGCTGCAGCCCCGCCGCGTCGACGTCGCGTCGCCTCCGCCGCGCAGACGTTCGTTATTAGGCAACTTTTTATAAAGTCTCATTTAAAACTTGTCGTCATTGCACACGTTATCTTTGTTGCATTGTGTTTATTGTACACATACTTCAACACACACACACACACACACCGAGAACTTCATATAATATTGATAAGTACAGCGGAGTGGGGAGTGAAAGTATACTTCATTCAAGGTACTCGGTTCAAAGTCAAAATCTTTTTATTCCGTAAAAATGGCTACATTTGTTTGGAATCGTCACAATTTTTTCCCCTACCGAGCAGTTCATGACTAGGTGAGCACTGATAAAAATACTGCCAAAAATCTCAAGCATCCCTCTATTGGTATCCAAACAAATTTACATAATTTATTAATTACATTATAATTGGATCGACTCAATCCCATATTTATCATTAATATAGTCAGATACTTTATAATATGCCCTGCTACACAATTTGGCTTTAATAGTAGTTTTAAATTTGTTTATTGACAATTCTCTTATATTGCTGGGAAGTTTGTTATAGAACCGTATACATTGCCCCATAAAAGAATTACTTATTTTGTGGAGACGGCTTGCATGTAACACAAGATTATGCTTATATCTAGTATTTATATTATGAGTATCACTCTTTTTACAAAATTAATCTATGTTTTTATGGACATACAAAAGATTTTCATAGATATATTGCGATGCGACTGTTAGAATATTTATTTCTTTGAATTTTTCTCTAAGGCTCTCCCGGGGACCAAGTTTGTAGATAGCTCTTATGGCTCTCTTTTGCAATAAAAAGGTGGTGTTAATGTCCGCGGAGTTAATTTTCACTGCATAGGCTGCAGAACTTAGTTTTCCTGATAATATTTCAATTTGTGGGCCCCATTGTAGTTTGGAGTCAATTGTTATACCCAAGAACACAGTTGTCTCCACAAGGGCTAAATTAGTTCCATTAACATGTACATTGGTAGTCACCTGTCTTACATTAGGTGTTGAGAACTTAATTACTTTAGTCTTTTTATCATTTAAAAGCAGATTATTAACATTAAACCAATGCATAACTTTAGAGAGAGCATCGTTAACTTCGTCATAATTACCTGTCTATTAATTTTGAATGTCAAAGAGGTATCATCCGCAAACAATACAATCCCATGTTTATCCTTTACATAATAAGGTAAGTCATTTATATATACTAAAAATAAGTTCAGTTCCTGGCTTGCGTGTATAATCGGTGAGTACCATTAGCATCCAAGAAAGTTTGATTATCAAATTCCAGCGAGCCGATTGTTGAATTTTTAACATCGAACTTAGAGTAAGACTTGAAATAGCGCCCCACAAGTATAGTGTAGGTATACATATAATAAATGAAATTAGTTGTTACGTGTTACTCTATTTAATGTCGGCTACAGACTGACTCGACAATGAAGGTGAACATGCTAAACTATATAAAATTATCCACATACATCATATCCCTCCCTCAATATTTTAAAATACATATGTAATTATCTAATCTCAAATTAACTGAATTTTAAATTCTTTTTCTTTCGAACTTCTCTAATGGGTCTACTACGACCAACAATCTGTTCGTTGTCTGTCCCTATGTCTGATACAGGCACCTCTGTTGATGGTGGTGGGGGCTGATGTTCCGGTTCTACTACAGAAGTTTGAACTACGCCGGAAGACTGGATTTCTGTAGATGGGTCCCGTTCATCTCTCCCCACTTCCTCCACCCTTCTATCGGCTGCGGTGTCTTCTTCGAAATCCTCCAGTATTGATTGAAAAGATTTATCTGATCTTATATCCTGATCCTCACCATCAACGTCAGTATCTGAAGAACCTTCAATTGCTTCTTTGTAGTCCCCTAAAGGCTTATTTCGTCTACACTATATTGACTTCCAGACCCTTTATATGCTAAAATTTGATCTACATGTTTACGTACATTTTTTTTTATTTCAAAGAAGAGCCAATACTGCGTTCAGATCAGCCGGCCCCGCGTCTGCAGTCACTACTGTAGTTAGTGCTGGGTCATAGTGGACCTTATTTTGTTAAAAGCAATATTTTACTCTTCGAGCCAACGCCATTTTTCCTCTTTTTAGGGTTCCGTACCCAAAGGGTAAAACGGAACCCTATTACTGAGGCTCCGCTGTCCGTCCGTCTGTCACCAGGCTGTATATCATGAACCGTGATAGTTAGACAGTTGAAATTTTCACAGATGATGTATTTCTGTTGCCGCTATAACAACATATACTAAAAAATAGAATAAAATAAATATTTAAGGGGGCTCCCATGCAAAAAACGTGATTTTTTTGCTCATTTTTGCTCGATATTGATAACAGCAACAGGTAGACGCTTGAAATATTCACAGAATATTTAGTTATATTATTCACTTTAAGAACAAATAATTAAATTAAAATAAAACAAATATTTAAGGGGGGCTCCCATACAACAAACGTGATTTTTTTCGCCGTTTTTATAGATAATGGTACGGAACCCTTCGTGTGCGAGTCCGACTCGCACTTGGCCGATTTTTTTAATAATATATGCAACGGGCGTGATACACTGGAAGTGTTTGGAATGAAACACCCATAATAGTTTATCATTCCTAAAAATGATTTTAATTCGTTAACGTTTTTTGGATGCCTGCAATTCAAAATAGCCTCTATATTCTTTTGTGACTTTCGTAAACCATTTCGATATATTTGAAAACCTAAATATTCTACTGATTCCCGAAACAATTCACATTTATCCGATTTCAGCCTCAGACCTGCCTCCTCTAGTCGGCGCAACACTTCTTCTAATCTCCTTAAATGTATTTCTCTTGTTTGGCCCGTTACTAATACATCATCTAAAAAGATACAGGTCCCCTCAATGTCCGACAACAACTGCTCCATTGTCCGCTGAAAAATTCCCGGCGCATTTGACAAACCAAAAACTAATCTGTTGTACCTATACAAGCCCTTATGAGTGTTAATACATGTACATTTTTTTGACTCATCCAGTTCCAATTGATTATAGGCCCTCGATAGGTCTAATTTAGAGAACTGTAATCCGCCATGTAACTTAGCAAATAAGTCTTCTATACGAGGCAGGGGATAGTTGTCCGCACACAACACCTTATTTAGTGTTACTGAAAAATCACCACAAATCCTAATGTTGCCGTCGGGTCGTAAAACTGGTACAATGGGAGTAGCTATGTCGGAATGCTCCACTCGCTCCAAAATTCCTAAGTCTAACAACCGCTATAACTCTTTTTCTAATATCGGCTTTAACGCAAGTGGAACTGGACGCGGCTTAAAAATAATAATTTGGGCATCCGGTTTTACTCTAAGCTTAATTTTGTATTTATTAAACTTTCCCAATTCATCTTTAAATAAGCTTGAAAATTTGGTTTTCAATGAATTTACGATGGAATCAGTTTTTATATTATTACAATTATTATTGTCGATCCTACATAACTGTAATTCGAACGCTTTTAAAAAATTGCGTCCCAATAATGCAGGCTGGTTGTGTTCCCTACTGACAATAAACATTCTAATTGGTTTCGTGCGACCTTCAAATGATACTGACGCCGTGATGTAACCTAACGGTGGAGTTTTACTTCCATTGTAACAATTTAAAACAACGTGACAGGGTTGAAGTTGTTTTGTGCTGAATTGTTTTTCGTATATGTCCGCCGGTAATATCGAGACCGCACTACCGCTGTCTATTTCAAATGTCAATTCAATCTCGTCCACAGTGACGGTCTGCTGAATCGTCCGTAATACACTCAATACTAAATAGGTCATAGATACCTTTCACCGTGTCGTCGTCCTCCCCAGCAGCAGTAAAAAAATAATTATTACTTTTTATATTCGTTTTACACATTCGTAACAAATGTCCTTTTTGATTGCACTTCCTGCACGTATAATTTATAATAACGGCACTTTTCTTTTGAATGATTTTTGTAACCGCACACTTCACATGCCTTATTAGCACTGATATTGTTTCGAGAGAAATCCCTCGCCGATGGCGAGCTGCGGCCGATAGCTCGCGGCGCCTGTGCGGGCCCGGGCTCTGCGCCCGCGCCCGCACCGTCGACGCCGCCGCGCCGCTCGGTGCGCAACGCGAACACGTGCGCTCCTCCGTTGCTGGCCTCCATGTTGAGTCCTTGTAAGGCTTGTCGTGCGCACTGAACACTCTGCGCGATCTCCAACGCTTGATTGAATGTCAACGTTTCAACATTTGTGGCAAATAATTTTTCTTTTTCCTTAGATGGAACCAATCCGAGGACGAAACGATCCCTGAGTGCCCTTACCAGTTCCATTTTGTAGCCGCAATGTTGAGCTAAATTCCGCACTCGCGCTGCCCACTCCGCTAAGTCCTCACCGGGACGTTGTTGTGCCAAACTAAATTTAAGTCGTTCGCCGAAAGAACTTCTTCTTAGATCTAAAATGATTATCCAACACTTTTAACAGGTTCTTGAATTCCATGCTCTCGACTGATGTGGGAAAGCACAAATCAAAGGTTCCGCGGCAGGTGTCTCCAGCGCGGTGAGTAGCGACGCTCGTCTTTTTACTCCTGCTTTATCCGTGCTGTCATCGATATCGTTAGCAGCACAATATTGCGTAAAACGGCTTTTAAAAATACTCCATTCCTGCTCTCTGTGGTCGAAGGTGAGGCTGCCGCCGAACATTGTACCTCCATTACACGTCATTCTCGTTTCACTTCCAACTAACAATATACGTATTTCCAATATTTAATTACTCGCGTGAGTTACTTTATTTCGTCGCCAAAATATAGTGTAGGTATACATATAATAAATGAAATTACTTGTTACGTGTTACTCTATTTAATGTCGGCTATAGACTGGCTCGACAAAGAAAGTGAACATGCTAAACTATATAAAATTACCCACATACATCATAACAAGCCCACTAGCGACACACACTCGACGAAAAAATAATAATTCGCGAAATGCATAATTAAACAAAAATATGAATTACACGATTGTCTAATAGGCCCGCTATTTTAAGAGTTAAAATATACATAATTATATTCTTAATTTGACCATAGCGAGACTTTGTACAGTCGTCGTCTGCGTGAGTACCTCTGTCTCACCTATTCCTACCGCCAAGCAGATATATTTATATAGCCGTGTTCCGGTTTGAAGGGTGAGATATGGCAGAGAAATTACTGGCTACTGTGACGAAACTCTACTTGTTTTTAAAACAAATCTGAAATGATATTTTTTATGCAACGTTAGGAGACATACAAGCATACGGCCCACCTGCTGAAAAGCGGGTACCGTAGCCTATAAACGCTTGCGATATATTAAGTATCACTCACGCGATGCCTCCTCTGTTGCTTACTCAGCAACTCCTTGGGAGCTTACTGGTGACCTCACTCATACGCAGGAACACAACAACCCTCTACGGAGTTGTTATTTGGCTGCGGTTTTCTGTGAGGTGGAGGTACTTCTCCAGACGGGCTGCTTTGATGCGCGCTACCTCTCATAAAACATCCAGACCAAGGGAACAGACATGTTTATGCACACAAATGTTTGCCTTGTGTGGGAATCGAACCCACGCGCGTTGGTGTCAAAGTTGCGTAATTCACGCCTGAGCTATTGAGCTCGTCGAAAAAAAAAGAAATACAGTTCCCGTCACGTACGAACAACGACAACAACACTGAATATAAAAATAATATACTGCTTGGCCGATCGAATACTCAAGCACACCATACAGGAAGCCGAAGTTTCCCGAACGATGCACCCGAAGTTACCCGAGCGGACAACCAGCAGAAGTGGTTCTGCGAAAGCAGCGCGCGCTCAGAATTCGTGCGGCGATCATACGAATGAACCTTAACGAAGTGCTCCGAACACACTATACAATAGAGGGCCTCCGGAATAGTGCACCCGACGCAACCCTGCAAGAACGACGTGGGATAGGAAGCAGTACTGGGAAAGCAGCGAGGGTGGCCAGCGGTCCCTGGAGCTAGGCTCGAAAGGGCGGTACACAAGCACACTGCTGGCCGTAATGAGTTAGATGGCTACTTGGCGTGTCCGCGAGTGGTTGGGCGGCAACGTTCGCAAAAAGCTCAGTACCAGGGCTAGATAATTATTTATTAGTTCCTGTGACTATCTCTGACCTCCACCGTGATGACCCCGTTATCACGGTGGAGGTCATCATTGAATCGTAATCAGCACTACATCAAATCGGCAAGTCGGAATTACACGAGACTAAGTATTTGAAATTGGGTTCTTCTGATTTTCGTACATGGACGTGGCCAGGCTAGTTGGTGCTACCGTGTTATTGTATAGTTATTTACATTAAAATAAACATAACGAGTATGGGCATGATACGACAACTACGAGTAGAACCGACTGAAATTCGATTCGTAAGATTTTTTTATAGGTAATTATAAAGGTGGACGTAATAAACGTCAGATGGGACGCGATGAGTGTCACTTTTGTATTACTTTAGTAACAAACAAGTGACTACCGGCTGCAGATCACCGTCAGAGCTAGGAGTTTTCTTACAGGAATGACTGTAGTGTTACCTTACTACTACTTGCACAAATATAGTATTTATAAATATATCTTAGCCACGATACTCTAATTGAGACAGCTACATCGTCGTACACTTCCTGTTTTGAATCGAGGGTTGTTGATACATTTCGAAGGAGAACTGCTGTTCAAATATAAACCGCTCAATAAATATACAGTTTTAACGTGTGTACTCACCTCAATAAGAACGACGAGAGACGGACGGAGACGCCGCCTCTCCCGAATAAACAATAACTGCTGTAAACATTAGTCTGCTTCCAAAAACAATACAATAAAACATCGCTCTGTCGACATCGTGCGCGGTGTACGGCCCGGTCGGGAATAGCCGCGGTCGATAAAACAATTCAATGTATAATGCTTCCATGCTTATTTACATTATGTTCTACGCAGTTGACAAATAATAATAAATTTCATTTGGTACACGCGTGTATCATCCAGGATCGTTGACATTTTTGGAAGCCATACACGCGACACTTAAGAACCTGACGACTATATCCCCTTGTGATGTATTTAGTGCCATCTTGTACCTGCATCTTGCAATAATGATGTCGAGGTTGGATGTTCTAACGAGGAAACATCGCATATTTTTCTTCGAAACGACGAATTCTTTTTTTGCCAGTGAGAGGAAGTTTATTGAGTAATGTGGAGAGAGTTCCAAAGGTCTAACCGAGTTTCCTACCGAGTAAGTACTATTTGTCACAAAGCAAGACCACCAGAACTCATATCTCACCACCAGTGAGCCCCTCACTCAGAATCACACATAAGATGCATTCACTCCTTTTTTTATACATCATCGTACATGGAGACAGGAATATGTCTGTTGGGCGAAGTTAGTTGACGCAATTGAAGATCAAAAGTGGCAACATTGTCTCATCCAAACCAGAGGGAGTTATACACGAAGTCGCCAGAACCCGCTTTTGACGGACCCAAAGTCCAAATTGCCCCGACACTTTACCAAACATATCTCGGACATCATCCTGTATGAGATTAGGATAGCTCTTAAATAGCTTACTGAAGGTGAGTGGAATACCAGTACATAGGGTCCTTCAGAAGATTTTGAAGTTGGTCATCTTCGATCCACATAGAGCTACAGACACGGGTCAAAAGCATAGTGGTGTTGTTTTTCAAGAAACGTGATAATGCCAACAACCCATAGGTTGTTTTCAAGGGTCATGCGTCTCGCACGCAGGTTTGATGACGTCCAGCCTGCCGAACAAGTCGGTTTTCGAAAAGGCTTCTAAAGATAAATTCATTTATTTGCTATTAGGACCTCACGGGCACTTAGACACGTCTTACATTCTAATTTCTACATTTAAATCAAATCATATTATATCTTATTAATTTTTAATAACTTAAATCTCTCTTTTTTAATTTACCAGCATATCGAAAATGACCATTGTCGAAGAAGAAATGCCAAAAGATACTTGCCAATATAGTTCTTTTTTTAAATCATTAATTTATATTACAATAAATATGTGTGAGTGTATATGTGGGAAGCGGGAATTATATTGAAAATAGATCGCGCACGTATAACTGATTTATTAAAGACTTCAGAAATTAATTATTACTATTTTACACAGCGGAGCTAAACTAGTACGTCGTTCGTCGTGTTCGTCGTCCATTCGTCTTCTTCTCTCTCGCACTCCTTTCAATCTCTTTCACACAGCACATTCGGATTCACGCATCATCAATTATACAACCTTTCATACATTCGGATACAATTCAGAATTCCCACACTCGGCCCTCCTGAACATTGTCTGACCTCAGACAAACTTATCGGACTGAATAACAATTATGCAGTTCAACTAAAGTACAACTATGGTATAGGATTACAATTAAAGTGTACTCCTACAACATGTAAATAAAATAAAACGTTAAGTTACATTTCACCATGTCTATGTGAAATAAAACAGAAACCAAAACATCAACAAATCTTAAAATTAAATGTTTTTGGAATATTTTAAACTACTTAAAATTACAAACATCTTAATAAAACATGTTACATCTTAACATCATAGTACATGTTACATTTCAACATCATAGTACATGTTATATTCCAACATCATAGTACAACATGTTACATTCCAATATACAACACCTAGTAAATATCGGGGCGTCGTAACATAGTATCTTAAATTAAACCTTACATTCACTCTGTCTGCCATACGCACTATCATAATAAAATCATACTTACCTTTCACTCGGAGTCGCTCACATAGTCGGGCCATCGTTTCATGAAGTCAGCGGAAGTGGTGGTCCTGTTAGGTCCTTCGGCCTGAGAATCAGCTTTCTCAACATTATATCTGTTGTATCTCTTAGCTTTGGTTACCCTATAAGGTCCCAAAAACTTAGGTTTTAACTTTAGGCATGTCCCAAACTGAGTTCTTTTAATAGCGACCAGATCCCCTTCTTTATACACTCTGCTTTCCTTCCTGTATTTATTGAAATTTTTTCTGTTTTCATCTTGTACTTGTAATATTTGTTTCTTTGCGTGAATTCTCAGTTCTTCCCTGCTATCTATAAAATTATTCCTTTCTTCCTGCTTTATCAATTCTAGCAATTCAATATCTTCTTTCCTTTTCATCTTTGTTCCCATGAGTAACTGAAATGGGGTGGTGTCAATACTTCTGTGGTAAGTGCTATTAAGCGCTCTTTGTACTCGACTTACAAGCTTATACCACATCGTGGGTTTTTCTGTCGATAGCTTAGTCAACACTGATATTATTGTTCGATGAACTCTCTCCACTTGCCCGTTTCCTCTGGGTACACCTGTAGTTATTTTTATGTGCTCTATACCTTCCTGCTCACAATATTTGGTAAAATCGTTACTTATGAATGCAGCACCTCGGTCAGAAATAATTCTTGCTGGGTTACCGAACGTTTGTTGGTGTATCTCAAGTTTGTTCATCACTTCCTGTGCTGATGTACTCTTCGTCGGAAACAACCATACAAACTTGGTGAAACCATCAGCGATAGTAAATATGTAATTATACTGCTTACGTGTTTCTGTGAGTGGGCCAATGTGATCCACATAAAGTGTAAATAACGGAGCATCTCCCTTTTCTATGGGATTCAAAAATCCTTCTTGTTTGCCACTCTTTCTAGTTGCCAATAGACATGGTATGCATGAAGTTATGAAATCTTCAACTTTATTTTCCAACTTTGAAATATAATAATCTTTACTTATCAACTCTATTGTTTTCTTTTTTGAAAAATGACCATTGTCATGTGCTCTTTTGATAATTTCTAATTCTATTGACTTTGGTACAACCAAACTGCGTTCTAGTCCCTTACAAAGTAGACCTTCATGTAAACAAAAATCATTATATGGTTTGCCTTCCTTTAATATTTCTATGATAGCATTCAATCCACTGTCACATTCTTGAGCGTGTCTTAAATTACTATGTAAATCTGAAAATACAGCAGCTACATATGGATTTCGACTCAAAGCGTCTGTGTGTCTCATCTTCGAACCTTCTCGATGTTCAACAGTAAAATCATAGTCTTGTAGAAACAAAACCCATCGTGCTACTCTTGTAGACATTGCTAAATCTTTTTTATTGAGTGTCATTTGAAATGCTTTACAATCTGTGACTATCTTGAAATGTTTCCCGTAAAGGTAGTGTCTAAATTTTTTAATTCCTTCGATAATGGCCAATGCTTCTAACTCATAGCTTGTGTACCTACTCTCAGCATCAGTTGTTCGCTTGCTCATATAATGTACAGGGTGTAATTCACCATCAACATCTTTTTGCATCAAAATAGCAGAGTATGCTATGCTTGAGGCATCACTATGAAGCTCAGTCTCAGCTCTTGGCTCATAAATTTTTAGTACAGGCTTATTCGCCAACTTTTCTTTCAATAAGTTAAATATTGCTCTATGTTCATCATTAAATTTAAATTTACAATTTTTCCTCAACATGTCAGTAAGTGGTCGTGCAATATGTGCATAATTTTGAATAAATTTTCTGAAATACGAACAAAGACCTAGGAAACTATGCAGTTGCTTCTCATTTCTAGGCTCAGGGAATTTATTGACAGCATCGGTCTTCCCTGGTGATGGCATCACTGCACCTCCTTCGATTATGTGACCTAAATACTCTACTCGTCGAACTAATAATTGAGATTTTGTCCTGTTTATTTGTAATCCATATTCTGATGCAACCTGTAATACTTCTCGCAATCGTTCAGCAGCTTGTTCCTCATTTACAGCTGGAATCAGCAAATCATCTATAAAAATTATTACAACACCTTTGGCAATAAGATCTCGGAATATAATTGAGATAAATCGAGTAAAAACCTTCGGACAGACAGATAAGCCAAACGGAGCTCTTAAAAACTCATATTGCGACGTCATAGTTACAAAAGATGTGTATTTAATAGAGTCCTCGCTTACTTTCAAATGAAAAAATCCATTTTTAAGATCTAATGCACTAAAAACCTTTGCAGCAGAAAGCTTGTCAATATGATTGTCAACGATTGGTAATGGGTATTCATCTTTCAATATTTTCTTGTTAATTAATCGATAATCAACACATATCCTTAAGGTTCCATCTTTTTTTCTAACAAGCACAAGAGGGCTAGCATATTCAGAAAAACTTACCCGAATAACTTTTTGTTCAAGCCACTCAGTGATCTGTTTATCCACTTCCTCCTGTTCCTTGGGTGAGATACGTCGTGGTCGTTGAGCTATAGGAATGTCATCTTTCAATATTATTTTCAACTCGATTGGAGCTTCCTTTGTTTGACGTGGCCGGTATCCCTCCACCAGTTGAGCAACTTCCTCTTTCACCTTTTCACTACTTACATGGCCTACAACATCAACAATACATGGAAAACAATTCACATCATACAACCAATCATTTGGTTTCATCCATACTGATCCATCTTTCATTACCGTAATTACATTTCGTAAAAACTCTTGCCCCAATATTACTTCGTAAGGAATGCAGTCTTTAGGTATAATATAAAACTTATTATCACGGTATGTATATCCGTCGACTTCTATACTGGTCGTAAATTGTCCAACAGAAACAATTTTTGTAAGTCCTAAACCCGTTAAAGTTATATTGTCACTCACGTAATTCGAAGCACCAATTTCATTAAAACAGTCTATTGTCAACAAGTTCACGTCACTACCCGAATCTATCAACGCACTAACCGCACTTTTATTTAGTATTTTCACATATTTTAGTGGTTTAACGCAAATTCCGGTGTTTTTGTTTACATCCGCGACGTCAAAGTCGCTGCCATGACACTTTCCGTCCGCCATCTTGCGTTTCTGGCTAATCAGCGTATGCGCCTCGAAATCGACTGTCGCGCCTCGTAGCGGCGCTGTCGCGACGAATGTTTGTTTCGACTGCCTCGGCCTCGCTGCACTCGCGCCATCTGCCGGATTGTGTTGCGATTGTCGCATCTTCGTCGGGCACTCGGGTGAAATATGGCCGAACTCGTTACAATGAAAACACTTTTTCCCTTGTGTTTTATGAGGGCAATGTGCGCTTTTATGTTCTTTTTCTCCACAGCTAAAACACCTTATCTCCGTGTGAATGGGTTTATGTTTGGATGACTGGAACTGCTGCGGATATTTATCGCGTGCTTCAGAAATCTTACTTCTAACAGCGTCATATATTTTAAGTTTTTCTTTGAACTCGACATAGGTTGTAACGCCATACAACATAACTTTGTGTATTTCAAAATCTTGAATGCCATCGATTATGTACTTGATTGCCACATAATCGGGCATTTTCCCGCGTCTGCCGAGTTCTTTCATGATGAACATGTAATCAATGCAAGATTCTTGTGATTTTTTCTTGCGTGCCGCCATCAACTCATGAATAGTTTTAGAGTCCACGGTGTCAGGAAACTCTCTGGATATCGCCTGTTTCAGCTCCTCCCATGATTTATACGTTTTCTCAGCATTGAGCCACAATACAGCCGTGCCGGTCAGCGAGCGTCGCGCTACCAGTAACTTTTGTGTAGGTGTCCAACCAAAAATTTCTCCATTATCCTCGATATCCTGTATCCAGCGATTGACCGGATACGTCTTATCCTGCCCGTTGAATTTCGGTATAACATCGTCTGCAATGCCGCCATGAACCGCGCCGTGCCTGCCGCCGCCGCCGCGTGGTGAGGTTGGTTGAAAATCGTCGTCATCGTCGTAATTTTGTTTGCTGTGTCGTCGTTTGTTGTTGGGCATCGTGAATTTACGTTGTGAAATACGGTAAAGCCGGTGTCGCGCCGTCAAATTAGTAATCGTCCTCGTCGTGAAAAATTTTGCCTCGTGGTCGCGATGTCGGCCGTCACTCGTATCTGCTGCACGAAGTATTCGAAAATACGTATTCCCAATCCCGGTCGAGCCCCCAAAATGTGGGAAGCGGGAATTATATTGAAAATAGATCGCGCACGTATAACTGATTTATTAAAGACTTCAGAAATTAATTATTACTATTTTACACAGCGGAGCTAAACTAGTACGTCGTTCGTCGTGTTCGTCGTCCATTCGTCTTCTTCTCTCTCGCACTCCTTTCAATCTCTTTCACACAGCACATTCGGATTCACGCATCATCAATTATACAACCTTTCATACATTCGGATACAATTCAGAATTCCCACATATACATTCTGTGTACTAAGTATCGGGAATTTGTCAATAAAACAAAAAATACAAATTATTCATCTAAATTTATTTTATCGCCTTCAAAGTAGGCCCCATCGCTTGCAATACAACATCTCCACCGCTTCACCCAGTCTTCCATACATTTTTCATAGGCTATTTGCGGTATGGCCTTTAGCTCATTCAGCGAATTTTCTTTTATGGCTTCTATCGACTCAAAACGTTTTCCTCGAAGTGGTAATTTTAACTTGGGAAATAAAAAAAAGTCAGACGGAGCCATATCAGGTGAATACGGTGCTTGGTCGAGAACTTTTGTTGAATTTTTCGCTAAAAACTCTTTCACTATAATGGCTGTGTGTGATGGTGCATTATCATGGTGCAGCATCCATGAGTTGTGTTGCCACAAATCTGGACGTTTTCGGCGGATACTCTCACGCAAACGCTTCATGACGCCTAAATAATATTCTTTATTCACTGTTTCTCCCTCTGGAAGGAATTCGGAGTGAACCACACCACGGTAGTCAAAAAAAACTGTCAGCATCACCTTGATTTTGGAGCGACTTTGCCGCGGTTTTTTGGGTTTCGGCTCGTTTTCGAGACGCCATTCTGAAGACTGTTGGCTTGTTTGCATGTCGTACTCATAAACCCATGTCTCGTCGCCAGTTATTATACGTTTCATAAAGGTCGGATCCGTAGAAGCTCGGGAAACCATGTCTTCAGCGACATGCTTTCGCTGCGCTTTTTGAACAAAATTGAGCTCTTTTGGAACTAGTCGAGCGGCGACGCGTTTCATGCCTAAAATGTCAATGAGAATGTTGTGGACGGACTTAAAAGATATGTTCACCTCACTAGCCAACTCTCTCAGACTCATACGTCGATTTTCGAGCACTAGCTTCTTGATTCTGTCGATGTTTTCTCTGGTCGTAGCGGTTGAAGGTCTACCAGAACGAGGCAAGTCTACTACTACTTCTCGGCCTTCTTTAAAAGCCTTATACCATTCATAAGCCCTTGTTTTCGATATACACGATTCGCCGTAGGTATTTCGCAACATTTTTAGTGATTCACCACATGAAATATCATTTGAAACACAAAATTTAAGGCACACTCTTTGTTCAACAATATTTTCCATTGTAAAAATCGCCGAGGACTCAAAACTATGACCAACAAAAAGTGTAGTTTAAAACAAATTAAATGACAGATCCCGCTCAAATTTTGCGCGCTAAATCAGTACAGTGCTACCAACATGCAGTAAAAAAATTAGAACGACCTCTTTTACGCGGGTCTTTTTATTGACATATTCCCGATACTTTTTAAACAGAGTAGTATATAGTGATATCAAGTGGTACAATGAATACATGTGCTTAATAATTTCCATACATCTCTGTCAGTCAGATATTCATCGATTCTGTAATAACTCTTCTTACATAGAGTATTTTTTATGTGTCTTTTGAACATATTGTCAGGCAAGGACAGAACAGATTCAGGTAATTTATTATGGAATCAAATACAATTTACAACAAAAGATCTATTAGTCTTAGCAAGCTTAGATCTTAGTATTAGCGGCATACGCAATCGAGTCCTGCTTCTAATATTGTTCCTAAATTTTGAAAACGGTTCTATATTTTTACGAGCATATATTATCTTCTCATAAGTATACTGAGAGGTAACCGTGGGGATATTTATTTTTTTAAATAGTTCTCTAAGTGATTCTCTGGAACCCATGTTACAAATAGAGCAGATGGCTCTCTTTTGTATTATAAAAATAGTTTCAATGTCAGCCGCTTTTTCCCACTACAGTATACTATACGATATAATGCTATGAAAGTAGCTGAAATAGACTGAGCGCGCAGTAGCCGAATCTGTCAACTGTCAAATTCTTGTTTCTCCATATGCAGCGGAGCTGAGCTTACAGGGGCAGTTTATTTATATGGGGGCCCCACTGTAATTTGTAGTCTATTGTAATTCCAAGAAATACAGTATTCATTAATAAATTTAGTACATTTTTGAGAACTTCTTGGTAGAAGCCACATTTGGTATACTGGTTCTCAACCATAGACCTCATCCATACGCTGCGGGAGGATATACTTATATATATTGTTATATAGAACTGAAGAGTATTAACCGGCCACTATGCTTAACGTTTGTGGATATAGTCCTTCGATTCGATCGAGATCTGGTCTGTGCTCCACTCTCGTGTAAGAAGCGATAGAAATTACGACCTTCTCTCTATATAGATTCAGCTGTGTTGTGGACGTAGACAAGTCAACAGGATGAGTAACGGGACCACTGCATGAAGGAGGCAAAAACAAGGTAAACGTAAAGTAACGTGCGTGCTATACTCAAAGTCAGCACGCTGAAGTGCAGTGGCTCGTCATATTTGCTGAATGTGATGTGACAGCCAGATGGTGCATCGTAGAAAAAAATCATAGCGTGGATATAGAATGTAGGAAGACGTAGTTTAGCCACCTCTACTAGATGAACCGATAAACCTCGGGGTTTCTAATCTTGAATGACTATAATCATTGATTTGATCCACTGTTCATATAAAATCCAGTAGCGTGCACACGCGAGTGATTCGGAGCGGCACGGCGCCGCGTGTTGCGCTATAAAACGACAGTTTGTGTCGTACAGTTGACAAACGAGATATATTATATTATATTATAATAGAGATGAGGCGTCCGGCGGCCGGCGCGGCGCGGGGCGGGCGGAGGCAGTGGAACTCCTGTTTGGGCCACCACGGCATAAATATATTCCTCGTATGGCGGTGCTGGTATCGTGCTTATATTACGAGTTCTTGGTGTCGGCGGGCAGCCCCGCACCTCGCACCCCCGTATCTCTCACCACACCGTCTTCAGAATCATTTTAGATTGTTCAACAAAGTAACAAACGAGACACGATGAAGGTATCTCTCGTTATTCATTATGTTTATTTTGGGAATATCTACTTATACACAAAAAAAGGGTTTATTCAATATTTTTCAAGAGTCAATAACTATTAATAATTGATGTGGTTTTTAATATTAATCCTTATTTGGATGCCGCTGTGGTTGTTGCGGTGAATATTGATTGTGCAATGTCCATGTTTACGAAGACTAGTGTTAAACGTGGCTTCTGTGCTTCTTTTTGTACTTTTTGTCTTCGTCGTAACCTTTTGTTAGGTTCCTATTTTCTGTAGTTTCTCTTGAAATTTAAATAAATAGAAACAGTTTAAAAATTTAAATTATTATATTATTATTCAACCTGCAACGTGTTTATGGAATTCATAAATATATCGTTACAATTTTTGTGAAATAAAATATTTTTAAATAAAATACGCCGTAATATTGGATTAAGAAAAAATCCAGAAACCCTATTTCAATTCAAAATATAATGTAAAATTAAAAATGTACATTGACATTTTGTTTATACATTAGGGTGGCCATTTTCGTCGAAGTCGAATTTTAGTTTTTAACATTAATTCTCTATAATGTATACAAGGACATTATATACATACATACATATCATCACGCCTGTCTCCCATTGGGGTAGGCAGAGACTATAGAACGCCAGGTGCACCGATCAAACATACCGCTCTCGCTTCTTCCACATTCATCAACCATTATATATTACATATATTTTCAGAATACACTCATAACATGGTGTACTAATTGTATTCTATTGTAGGACTTTATATCCAAGACTGAAGGTATGACACTTTCAATGCTTCTTTTGTTGGATGTTTTTAAATTGATTTCTTTGTACTCATCGATTCTAAACACATTTCATCAAATCCCGAAGTCGAACAAGACGTTGATCGTATCTTTTCAATGACTTCATTCACTGGAAAAGAAAAAAATACACTTAAACGAAAATATTGACGTAAAGTAGAAAGAAATGAGACGTTCTTTGGTAAAGATTCAGTTTCATTTCGTGTTCTGTCAACGAGTTCATTTGAAGGAGTATGTAATATACTGACTCGTAAAAATAAACTCGCTGTATTTAGAAAAAAATGTAGTCTTTTATAATAATTTAAAATGGAAGTCGATTGAAAGAACTAATATAAAAGGTTGTGATCGTGGACCCGTCGTTACTCTCGCGAACTCTGTAACATGAATGTAATCGCGCCGCGGGCCGACTGGCAATGCCTGGACCAGCAGGGCCGGGAGATACGTCACTGATGTGAGCATACGAGTGAGCGCAGGGAAAAGAGTGAACGGAGCGCTCGTTATACTTATAGGCAATCGAAATCCAATCTCGAAGGCACTACTCACCACGGCAGTACACACCACGGTGCTAATACCAACGGTAACATATGAAGTGAAAGCTGGGTATGGCAGAGATAGTATGAATGTAAAATAAACGCAGTCGAGATGCGAGTACTGTGGAAAATTTGTGGCGTAACACTTGCTGACCGTGTCCGCAATGATGGCATAAGAGAGTTGGATCTGAAAGAGAATGTCGGTGTTAACACAAGGAAAGGCATGCTACGTTGTATCGGACATGTAGAAAAATGCAGGAGAAGAGAACGACGATGAGAAACACATATCAATGTGACAGTAGAAAGAGCCGGAGAAGACCAAGACTTTTTACGAGAAAACCGCAGCTAAATTACAACTCTCTAGTCTAGTAATGGTGTTCTTGCGTGTGAGTGAGGTCACCAGTATGCTCCTAAGGAGTGGTTGGGTTATCAGCAGTGGTGGCTCGACGTTGTATAAAAAATGCTCACCTACCATGACCAAATTGGTCGTGTCTTATCAGAAGATGATGTCAGAAACCCCAGGAACCGGCGAGCGTGCATGAAAAGAGCTATGAATGTTACAGAAGCGAGTGAAGTATGCAAGGACCGCGTCTTATGGCGCTCGGTTCTCTCTGCCTACCCCGCGAGGGCCTTGGCGTGAGCCCTAGGAACTGGCGAGCGTGTATGAAAAGAGCTATGAATATTAACGGAGCCAGTTAGGTGTGTAAGGATCGCATCTTATGACGCTTGGTTCCCTCTGCGTACCCCGCAAGGGTCCCGGTGTTAAGATATACAATATACTCGTATAAAAAAGTGATTTATAAAAATAAAACCCCGACTGCACTACGGAAATGTTCAAAATTATTTAATTCACCGATAAGCAGGAAACTAGTGAATTATTTGAAACTTATCGAGGTACATTATGGTAGTGGAGGTAAAACAATATTTAAACTAACTCATGTATAGGTTGGTATGTTGAAAAGGTCTCCGCGTCCGATTGGTCATATACGCGCTTATTGAAGTACTTAACAACTTCAGTCGTTATTCACGATTTTCAAATTTTGTAATTGTGGTTATAACCTGTTGTCCGTGTCAGTCCTTCGGTCTGGTTCACTGAATGTTCCGCTGGTCTCGGGGCCGCGCCCGCGACTCCTCGCCCCGAGCACGCTGCACATTCTGTCTGGCCGCCGCGCCGCCGTCCACGTCGCGGACATCACTTGTTTATTAGTTGCGCCCAAAATTATTTATGTTACCGCTGTACTTTTTATTAATCTCCACCAACTTCGTGCGGTGTTTGTGAGTTACTGCAATATACAGTTTGTTGTTTGTTTCAAAGCGGTGCGCAGCGGACAGTAGTTTTAATTGCGCGCTGCCGAGGATCGGGAAATATTGTATGTTATGACATTGTTAGTTGTTATGAGATTGGAGTCTTTGTGTAAACCGTATTCCCTTACCTTTTAGCTATCAATATGCAACACGAGGCTGCGAAGAACTTAGCGATTGCCTACGAATTTCGTAGCGTGTCGTAGACTCTTAGACCTTGACGTAGCCGCGATTTTAATTGCGTAGATCAACGTTTAAGACTGTGCTGCACTACATAATATTGATTTTCGTCTCATTTTTTTAATATCGTATGTGTATGTATCGTATTAGTAAAAAAAATCCATAGCGTCTATCATCATTCATAAAATTCGTAATAGTCGGTATGAAAAGAGTCATTCAATCAGTAGGTACTAGAAAACATGTTCATTATCATTTAGTTGCTGAAATCGAGGGACCATTTTCTATACAAAGTGAATTAATTCATCTATATATATATATATATATATATATATATATATATATATATATATATCACGTATTCTCCCAGTACTACATATAACAGGTTCAAGTAAAAAGCGATGTGTCTAAATACATTGCTATTTACTTAATGAACTTAAAATTATATAAAAAGCTCTCATTCAAAAATGAATAGGGTACATTTCCTGACATAAAAGCGTCCGTAAACCTGGTGCTTTTAATAAATAAATACATTCTCTGTTATCAATTTTTATTTTTACTCTTATAAAATGTTTTTTTTTTAATTAAACATTTGATCATTATAAATTTGAATTAAACGGCGCTCTAGTTAAAATTACTTGTTGTGTATGTTTCCAAGGGTAGGTCTGTGTTTCGCAGTGGACGTCCTTCGGCTGATATGATGATGATGATGATATATCGACGAGCTCGGTGGCGCAGTGGTGAAACGCGCTGTTACGCTACTTTGACACCAACGCTCGTGGGTTCGATTCCCACACAGTATAAACATTTGTGTGCATGAACATGTCTGTTTGTCTTGGTCAGGGTATTTTCTGTGTATAATAAGTAAGTATTTACAAAAAAAAAGTATTTACGTATGTTTATCAGTTGTCTAGTACCCATAACACAAGCTTCGCTTACTTTGGGGCTAGATGGCGCTGTGTGATTTGTCCGACAATGTTTATATGTTTCCAAAAGATTCTTAATACAAGGTGCGAGTCCAGCCAAATCTGACAAACCAGGCACTTGTTACTGGAACACGTGAGAACTGATAGCACTCGGTGGTGTTGTTACTTATGCAACAATCGAGTGAACATTATCAAAATATGATAGCTTGTTGTCGTCGCATGTATTACGAACGTTCATAGGCTACGATGACCATTTAATATCGGGTGGGTGTAGACTTGACTTTCATAATCCCTCTGCCACACCAGCTCACACTTCCATACGCTAGCGTTGGAATCAGCATCGCCTTCGCACCGCGCGGCGCGCCCGCCGGCTGGGATGTCGGCTCTTCCGAAGTTACCGCAACACTCTATTCACACTGCTCACTCGTGTGTGCACATCGGCGGTGTACTGCTACAAAACACATACAAGAGATACAATTCTACTTGTTGCTTCCAGACATCATCAACTGTAATCATTGTGTTTGTTCTATTCCTTGTCAACTACCTTATTATAGTTTTTTTATCATAATGTATAGCAGTCTCGTAATATTCTTTATCCACTGCTCTGGATAAAGAATCGATCATTCCGCAAATCCTAACATAAAAGATAAAAATAAAAAATATTTATTTGCCTTTAGACCGACACGGGCACTCGGACACGTCTTACATTCTCAATATAATATCTTATTAACTATTCATACTTTTGATTTCTCTTTTTTAATCTACCAGCATTTCAAATGACCATTGGTGAATATGAAACGCCAAAAGAAACCGACGTTCGCAGACCAGGTGAACGCGGCCGACGGAGTGTGAGGACGTCATGGAGGGGGTCATATGAAGTACTCGCGATGTACCCGGATACTACACATCCGATCTGCAGGAGAGTAAACAGGTGTCATAACGGTGTTAGTGCGTATAAAGCGTGGCGGGCCCACTTCGGGCGGTGAAAGGGCGGTCTGGGCCGCGCCGAGCTGTGTGCGCACGGATTTGTCTGCACAGAGTGTGAGATACGAGCGTGTCGACACGAGGCTCGTGTTTACGGATACTATTATAGTTCCCGGCGGCTGATAGAACACGTTCCGAATGTGGCGCGTGTAGGTACTCACACTTTGTAATAGGAAATTCTCGCGAAGAGTTACGGGCACGTTGGCAGGTGTCGGTGGCGCCGCGGTCCGTACTGAATTGTGACAATCTCAGTTGGGAACTTTATGTATAATAACCCTTACTAATTTAAGCGAAAAACCTTTTCTATATATATTCAAAATTGTGTTGTTTGTGAGTACCCGAGCACGCTCGAGATAACTCCAAGGCACGATTCGCCGGCGTGCATCTAACTCCTGCACCGCCTTACAAGTTGCCGGCATCCTTCGAGTACTTAATGCAAACATTTTGCCAGAAGTCGGCGCCCCGCCGTGTATTTATACGAGTAGTTAGAAACGAGCGGGCGTTCTAACAATTACAATATTATTATTCAACGACTTCATAATATTACGTATTTATTCAAAAGTGTTACTTTATTTAAATGTAACACTGCGCAGCCATTATAGTTTATATTTCTCGCCGCGGACGCCGACCACCGCCGCTGGGAGTTTCGATGATGATCATGATGAAACCACTGTTACACTTTCTTCAGACTATTTGTTACAACGTAATTCTATAATTAAGATTTTTTTATTTATATGTAAGAATGCATATCATGCAATTGGGTGTGAGCAGTACTCAATATCAACATGCTCCATTGTATATTGTAAGTATCACATGCTGGGGTGGAGCTGCTAAAGCGTACATGCTTCAGGCCGGAATAGCTCAGAGATCTGTTCTGAAGGCATGCTTCGGAAACCCACTGTATCCCACTGCAGCTATCTCCCCTGACTACACGCTATTTACTAATCAGTGTGTATAGAGTTTCAATTTCTGCTGTTAGAACTAGTTTTGCTCAGCGTTTTGGAAATTTTGTCATTTTCATTTCAAAGCGACAAATGGCGCTGTGAAATGAATAAACATGAAATTTGAAATACATGCTAAAATCATCAGTTCGTCATCGAATGTCCAGCTGCCCACTGATTGATAATACAGAGATATTATAGTCTTCTACGTCTTAAAACAATCTTGAAATAAACCTAATTAAACATATGAAAAAGGAAATATTTTAGTTTAAAAAAAATGTTTAACATCTTCGGCCAAACCATACGTACAGGAGAATCGTAACCTTGAACCACAAGACAACAAGAATCCACTGCACAAGAACTATATATAGGTACCATAGAGTAATGAGACCCAGGACAAATTGCTAACAATGAAGTGACACGCCGCCCGGGCTCCGCCGATGTCGACGAGCCGAATCGGAGGAGTGGTGCTGTGTCCCGCTCTCCCGCGGCTCTCTGCTGTCGCGGGCCATACTTCGCCCCTCACTCGTTACGTGTCTGTACACGGAGGCCGTCCCATTACTTCAATATTACAGTACTCAAAGTACGAGTTTCCGTCGACGCGCACTTATTGTCGCGATATTTTCGATGTTATCGTGACTCGAGTTCGGAACATTCCGCCTGCGTCCGTTAATATTTATGAGTTAGATTCGTTTCAGGTCAAACCGAACATGCAATAACTTTTTACTGCAAAACGTAATGTAAACCGACAAAAAACAATCGTAGTAATCCGCGCGCTCCCCGGCCGCCGATATCGCCGCGGACGGCGCTCGCACTGTGTCGTGTCGTGTCGTGTCGGGTCGTGTCGGGTCGTGTCGGGTCGCGCGCGGGCGGGCGGGCGGGACATCACCGCCGACGACTCCCACTTGCCGTATAACGTGCGGCGATGGCCACACGAATACTATTCATCCAGAATATTTTACAATATGCCGACAACATTCTAACTACATTTTTTCCAACTACGAGTAGCTTTATATTAAAAACAGTAAATTGTATCCAGTGCGCAAAGTTTTTAAGAAAATGTTGTTACAATCGTTTATTTCAAAGGCAGATAAGACTTGTATCATATACGTTTCAACGATATAAAATAATTTCAACCAAACAAAATGTAAATACCGACTGATCGTACAGCAGTCGGTGAAAACTGAATTCACTTTCTAAACATATTAATTTCGTTGAAATTAAACTATTTTTAACGGAAGTATCGCGTGTTTTATTTATTTTGTTGAAACCTGACGTTTCGAACGCTTTTCAGCGTCCGTGGTCGCAGGAAAGACTTTCCTTAGTCTTAATAAATAATAAAATAAATAAAACACGCGATACTTCCGTTAAAAATAGTTTAATTTCAATGTGTAACAATCGCGAAAACCTAAGACAATACTATATTAATTTCGTACCGAATTAAAATGTTTTAAGTTCTGAAACCTGATTTCATTGAAGTCTAATACTTCACCAATTTAACATGGGACAAACAAATGTGACGTTTGTACGAAGAAAAATTTTCAAAATCGGTTATTTATTGACGAAGATTTTGAGTAAGATGCACTTAAAAAACATATAGTTGAATTGAAAGCCTCCTTCTTTTAGAAGTGGGCGCCGACGGAACCTCATGTTGAATATACATTTTTAAAATTCTTGTTTTTTACTTGAGAATGGCACGGCGGCGTCTTGAATTATGTAATATTTGATACTTATAACAAAGCCTGCTTAATCACTTGGCAGTATGTAGCCATCGCACAAATCGGAGATCGTGATATCTCGTCGATCCCGGCTAACGTACACACAGACGCCAGTGGAACAATAAATGTACAAGACGATTATAGAAATGCACGACCGAAACAAAGTTTTGTATTCAAGCGCTCAGGCAGACACAAAGCTACGTTTGATACGTCGCTCTGTGCTGAGCGTTTTGTAATGATGAAACGTACCAAAGCACAGCAGTATTCCAGCAACTTGCTCTCTAATATCGGATGCACCGCCCGTTGGAGTGTTTCTTTGATTCGTGAAGCGGCAATAAGACCGCGCCCTCCAGCCCGCGCGCGGCGGCGGGCGGCGGCGGGCGGCCGCGGACCGGTCGCCGCTCGCTGCCCGCTGCTTGCAATGAGGCGCTTCTTCCGGTTCGCTAACTTGCTAATAAATTATACAATTTCTTTGGTTGTTAACTGCACTAGGTCGCATTCCTAATACAACTTTGTATTTCAAACAATAGTAGACATATGTAACTTGATAGAATAATATATTTTACAACGAGCAATTATTATATTTCTTATTCGGCTGTTGGTAGTTTTCAGTATATACTGCAGGTACTTATATGGTACTTAGGTTTGATCAAGCGTATAGCCCGTCTTATGATAAACAGTTACAGTAAAGAACGCTGTCAAAACTAGGGGCATCACTCACATTTTTTTTTAACTGTATAGCAACAAGCAACTTGTGAGGTTGAGCTAATTAAGCGAGGTGAGATCAAGTGAAGCACAAACCTACCAGAGCGATACCTTGTACAAAAGTCTGTCTGTCTCACCTATTTCTACCGCAAAGCAGCAACTATATTTATATAGCCGTGTTCCAGTTTGAAGGGTGAGATATGGCAGAGAAATTACTGGCTACTGTGACGGAACATCCTTAAGTCACAAGATTGGCAGCGCGCGAGTAACATCCCCGTGGTGTTGCGAGTGTCAATAGGCTGCGGAAACCGCTTACCATCTGATGCAGGCCGCATGCTTGTTTACCAATCTAGTTGTATAAAAGACCTAATGTCATTCACCTACCGTAAAAGAAAGAAATCTGAACGCGACTATTTTTGTCTTAGTTAGTGTAACCGATGCACTAATGTGTTTGTTACGGTTAATATCAGTAAATGTATGAGAAACACCTTTATTTTAGAGTTGGTAAAGAATGAATTCATAAGTATGACTATTATTACAACGTTTAGTTTTTGCTAAATAAAGAAGAAGAAGAAGGTGTTTTTCGAAAGAATACGACCGGCGCACGATCGGGACGGTAGGAAGTGTCTAGGGAGAGTTCGGCATAGGCGGTATTAGAAAAAATCGCCCAAGTGCGAGTCGGACTCGCACACGAAGGGTTCCGTACCATTATCTATAAAAACGGCAAAAAGATCACGTTTGTTGTATGGGAGCCCCCCTTAAATATTTGTTTTATTTTAATTTAATTATTTGTTCTTAAAGTGAATATATAACTAAATATTCTGTGAATATTTCAAGCGTCTACCTCTGTTGCCGTTTTCAATATCGAGCAAAAATTACCAAAAAAATCGGCCAAGTGCGAGTCGGACTCGCGCACGAAGGGTTCCGTACCACTATCTATAAAAACAGTAAAAAAATCACGTTTGTTGTATGGGAGCCCCCTTAAATATTTATTTTATTTTTTAGTATTTGTTGTTATAGCGGCAACAGAAATACATCATCTGTGAAAATTTCAACTGTCTAACTATCACGGTTCATGAGATACAGCCTGGTGACAGACGGACGGACGGACGGACGGACGGACGGACGGACGGACGGACGGACGGACAGCGGAGCCTCAGTAATAGGGTTCCGTTTTACCCTTTGGGTACGGAACCCTAAAAATCACAATTGTTGTATGGGAGCCTCCTTAAATATTTATTTTATTCAATTTTTTAGTATTTGTTGTTATAGCGGCAACAGAAATACATCATCTGTGAAAATTTCAACTGTCTAACTATCACGGTTCATGAGATACAGCCTGGTGACAGACGGACGGACGGACGGACGGACAGCGGAGCCTCAGTAATAGGGTTCCGTTTTACCCTTTGGGTACGGAACCCTAAAAAGGTTGAGTGAAACAGTTCGAATTAGGCAGTATTGTGTGGTTGATGTCTTGAAAGTTAGCACGAAATGTGATAATGTAGGAAAATTATAATAATTTTGAAAGGTTGACAAAGTGAGTTAAAAATTTAGGCAGAGTTTTGGTAAGTTGTTTCTAGGTGCAGATTTGATGACGTCAGAAATATTACTAATCATTTATCTATTTTATAGTATATTAGATTAGTAATTTATCAATTAGTTAGTTAATAATGCATGGTTTATTAATAATGCATGTAAATAATTTGGCATGTAATTAGAATGTTTGTGGATGCATTTTTGTATGAATATGGATGATGAGTGATGTTTAGAGAAGTATTACGAGTATATTGACTTTAAATGGTTTTTGGACTGTATGGACTCATGAATGACGTTTTTGCCAGGATTAACAGAATGAAGAAAATTTACTCAGTTAAAACTACACATGTTGTAACTTACAATTTAAGTTAATTTCAAATTTAAACTTAACGTTAATTGTGAAAACTTTTACTATAGTATATAGTACTTTGTATGTTTCAACTATAATCTCAGAACATGACACGAACTACACACATCAAAAGTGTCTAGGGATCAACATATATTTTTGCAATAACTTTTCTCCTGATTGATATTAATTAAAATTTTCTTTAAGGATTCATCAAATAAAGTGTTTTCGTTTGTCTACAGTAACGATAAACCAAGTCACCTTTGCATTAATAAAGAAATTTGCCATTTTCATAATAAAGGGATTTTTGACATTTGAACCACTAACATTAAAGTTCGAAAAAAAGACTGAAATAACAGTTTTCTTTAAACTTTTATTGGGTAACTTAAACAATTAATAATCCGTGTTTCTACCGCGAACACTAACAACACAAGAACATCGGTTTGGCATACTCAAAATGAGTTCATCCAAATCACGCTGTGGAATGGCCGCCCATGTTCGTTGCAACAACAAAAAAAGGTCTTTGGACACGTTACCGAAGCACTGGTACCGTGGCTGAGTGCCATGGAGGACGGTATCGCTGCACCACACGGAGACAAGACCGATACATTCAAATCACAACTCGAAGAGCTCCAACAATAACCGCCATGATGTTAGCCGTGACGCTTCATCACTCTTCAGGGAACTTAATTAGCGACCAAACAGTCAGAAACCGCTTGCATGAAGTGAACCTTCATTCCCGAAGACCGCTAAGGGTACCACCTATAGCAATGCACAATCGTAGGATTCGATATCAATGGGCTCTTGAACACAGAAATTGGGCAGAAGAACAATGGCGTTTCGTGTGCTTTTCTGATGAGTCTCGTTTTGGTATGAGACCGGATACAAGACGTATACGACACTGGAGAACCCCTGGACGCCAACAGCGATTAAAATCCTGCCAGGAAGTCCATCCTTATAGTGGTGGAACCATCATGGTATGGGCGGGTATTTGGATCGGCGGAAGAACTGAGTTGATTTGGATCAGAGGCAACCTCAACGCTCAAATTTATGCTGAGACGATTGTATCAGACGTCATCGTTCCTCTACAAGTGCAAATCGGTCCCTTATTTCAGTTAATGCATGATAATGCACGACCGCACACCGCAAGAGTTGTAAGACAGACTCTCGCCGCAGCTAACATCAATGTCATGCCCTGGCTTGCTCAGTCGCCAGACTTGAACCTGATTGAGCATGCATGGGATATGCTACAGAGAAGAGCTCTGCCGAATATGGAGGGTATTCAGTCGCAAGAAGACCTTTTTTTGTTGTTGCAACGAACATGGGCGGCCATTCCACAGCGTGATTTGGATGAACTCATTTTGAGTATGCCAAACCGATGTTCTTGTGTTGTTAGTGTTCGCGGTAGAAACACGGATTATTAATTGTTTAAGTTACCCAATAAAATTTTAAAGAAAACTGTTATTTCAGTCTTTTTTTCGAACTTTAATGTTAGTGGTTCAAATGTCAAAAATCCCTTTATTATGAAAATGGCAAATTTCTTTATTAATGCAAAGGTGACTTGGTTTATCGTTACTGTAGACAAACGAAAACACTTTATTTGATGAATCCTTAAAGAAAATTTTAATTAATATCAATCAGGAGAAAAGTTATTGCAAAAATATATGTTGATCCCTAGACACTTTTGATGTGTGTATATATGTATCGTGGCGTGACATAGAATTACATTATTTTTATATTTTACGTGATTATTGACAATTTCAATTAGAAATTGATGTCTGTGATTCTTATTTACATGACAGAGTGGTATCATTGGAGAGGAAGCTTCTAGTGCCCACCAATCGGTAATATAATATATGAATCAGGCAATATTAATTTTATATACAAGTTTCAGGAGTTTTCAGAAATAAACCCCATATGATATAAAAAGAAAAATAAAGAAAACTTTTGGATTTGTTCGCGGGTTAAATATTGTACAATTATCCGAACTTGATAATAATCAAGTAATTATCATTTATACCTATTAGATAGTTTTTGGATTGAAGATGAAAACCCCTATCTATATATATAAAAGGAGAAGCTGACTGACTGACATATCAACGTAGGGCCTAAAATATAAGGGTTAGAAACTTGAATTTTGCACTAGGGTTCCTCTTATAATGTAGGGGAGCACTAAGAAAGGATTTTTGGAAATTCATTCCCTAAGGGGGTAAAACGGGGGTGCAAATTTAGTATGAAACTTTGCCGTTTTTGAAGTTATTCGAATGAAATTCAGCATGAAGGTTCTTTACTGAAAGGCATGAAACATGAGTAAAATATTTTTTTCAAAATTCATTCCTTAGGGTGTTAAACAGGGGCGCAATGTTAGTATGAAACTTTGCCGTTTTTGAAGTTATTCGAATGAAATTCAGCATGAAGATTCTTTATTGAAAGGCATGAAACACGAGTAAAATATTTTTCTCAAAAATCGTCCCATAAGGGCGGTAAAACGGGGATGCAAAGTTAGTATGAAACTTTCCGTTTTTAGGGTTCCGTACCCAAAGGGTAAAATGGAACCCAATACTGAGACTTCGCTGTCCGTCCGTCCGTCCGTCTGTCACCAGGCTGTATCTCATGAACCGTGATAGTTAGACAGTTGACATTTTAACAGCTGATGTATTTCTATTGCCGCTATAACAATAAATACTAAAAAATAGAATAAAGTAAATATTTAAGGGGGCTCCCATACAAAAAACGTGATTTTTTGCTCGACATTGATAACGAGAACAGGTAGACGCTTGAAATATTCACAGATTATTTAGTTATATATTCACTTTAAGAATAAATAATTAAATTAAAATAAAACAAATATTTAAGGGGGGCTCCCATATAACAAACGTGATTTTTTTGCCGTTTTTATAGATAATAGTACGGAACCCTTCGTGCGCGAGTCCGACTCGCACTTGGCCGATTTTTAAAGTTATTCGATTGAAATTCAATATTAAGATGTTTCATTGAAAGTCATGAACCAAATGTAAAATATTTTTTTCTAAACTAATAAGTATAAAAGATTTATCGTTTTTATCTACATTATCGGATTCGAACCTGTCGAAACTCTTCTATCTAGCGGGCCGTGAAATCTCCCCGACAGTCCAGAAAGTCAGTTCGTCATTCGCCCTTTCATTTCAGTGCTGGACCAATTTTCACCAAACATAGCTAAGAACACTCCCGACTAATACATCTTTCAAACAAAAAAAAAATGTAAATCGGTTCATCCGTGCGGGAGCTACGATGACACAGAAAGACTCAGAATCACATAGATACACACACACCCTCACACACACACACACACACATGTCTAACTTATAACACCCCGTCGTGTTTTCGTCGGGGGTTAAAAACAGAGGCATAAAGTATATATGTATTAGTTTCGATTAGTTCCAATTATTGCTAAGAGATGGCGCCATAAGCCAAATTGAAACGCGCTAGGGTTTCTTTTGTAGCTCATTAAGTATAGACCTCAGTGATGATCATGACTAACTGTTGCGAACGCCCCCTACCTCTCCCCCTCCGACTCCAACCCCAACGCTCCACACACACACCGCGCTCGGCGGATCCGGGCGCGAAGAGTTAGAAATTCTGCGCGATACACCAGGTACTGAGTAGCCCAGGTACCTGGGCGCCTCTCTCCATAAGGCCCTTCAGGCACGAACCCGCGTGTTCGATTAGATTCCGCAACGACGTCCTAAGCCGAGGTTCGACCCCTTTCGGGGGCCCTTAGGCTTTCGTTATACTTAGTTTTGCTAGGCTGTGGCGCCTCACGCCCACCTCTTTAGTCCGGTGACGTAGTAACAGCCCACTCGAAGCTAACTACATAGTCAGGTCAAAAAAAAAAAAAGATGACTGATTTGAATGTTCTAATTTGTATTCTTCTGTACTAAAAAATAAGAAGTAAAATAAAAGTAAGTAAAAGTGCTGAAATTCCAAAATCTACACGTGCGAAGCCGCGGGCATAAGCTAGTATTATATATAGGGGTTTTCATCTTCAATCCAAAAACTATCAAAATATTATAGAAAATGTTTGAACTGGTCCGCGAGCAAGTGTTGTACATGTAATTCCTAGACTCATGAATCCATAATGTTTATTTTATTATTTACATTTCACATACATTGAAAACTAAACATGCACACAACAGAATGAATGATATTAGAATGAATGTTTCGTATGGTGCACGTATTAAGTAAATAATATTTTAATACGAAATTAATATAATTTACTTCTTCCATTCCATTCCCATTACATATTGACATTACAGACAGATTTAAATAAAGTATTAAATGAAATTGTCATCTTGGGATAAATATTATTATCTATTATCCACATCATTTTTGGGTGAAAAAGTACAATTCATTTGTGCTGATAGGAACCTCAGATTTATGTCATTAGGATAATAATTGTTTTAAATCCACTGTGGACATAGATCTGCTTAGAGAATGACTTCATAGACGAACAGACCTTAATTTATTAGTTTCGTTAATTCCTCCAAATCAAAAGGAAATAAGAATTAAAATTTTGATTTTTTAAAGCACAGTGGCTGAGCGAGGTATAAAACGTCTCTGGATGAAAGTCACGGGACCAGGCGGAAGGAAAGGGGCCTGTCCTTTACTCAGAAATGTCACATAGTCTAGTAATTAAAATAAATTAATCCCTTTTCCAAAAATATAATACTTCGTTAGATGATCACAACTTTAGTAAACAATGATTATAGCACGGAGCAGTGAACCGTCAATCCCATATCTCGGCAATATGTCCCACAGTTCCTTTCGCACAACCCTATCAAAGGCTTTCTCAAGGAGCACAAAACCGCAGAAAACCTTTCGGTCTATGGCCAGATACTTCTCTACGATATTGCGGAGCGAGAAAACTTGATTTGTACATCCCCTTCCATTTCGAAAACCTCCTTGTGCGTCCCACAGCATTTCATCGGATCTCACCCTCATTCTCCTTTCAATCACCTTTCCATATACTTTTGCTGCTAAGCTGATCAAACTGATGGCCCTATAGTTGGCGCAGTCCATGCGTGACCCCTTGCCTTTATACAAGGGCACGATGACTGCGCGTCTCCAGTCCATTGGGACCCTTCCAGTTCTCCAGCATAGGTTGCATAGGTACCAGAAGACGTCCCGGACGTAAGTGCCACCTAATTTGATCATCTCTGCTGTGATCATATCAATTCCCGCTGATTTTCCATTTTTCAAGCTTCGTATCGACCATTCGATCTCATCCATAGTTATGCCTTCGTCGGACGCCGTCAACGTGGAGTAAGCATCCGACTCACTCTCATTGTCAGCGTCCGAGGCATACTCATACATTTCCTCAAAATATTCACTCCACCGTTCTAACACTTCCTGAGTGTTCGCAAGAATAACATCAGCTTTAGACTTTATCTTATCAATTCTGGATGCCGACGAACCACTCCCAGACTTCTTTACCTCTCTCCAAAAGAGTTTGGTATTTGCCTCGAAGTTTTTCGTCAGCCTCTCTTCCTCATTCATAATTTGTCTTTCACGCGTCTCTTTCACTAAAGCCTTGGTTTCATTCTTGCATAGACGGTACATTTCTTTCTTCTTTTCTCTCATATTTTCATTTAAAGTCAAAGATGATACGTAATCCAGCCACGCTTTCCTCTTTCTTGCTACGGAGGATTCAACCTCCGCATCCCACCAGGCATCTCCTTTCGCTGTTTTACGTCTCTTTGCGCATCCACAAGCTTCTTTTGCACTATCCACCATACTTTCTTTCAAAACTTTCCAACAATCATCCACATCTGAGTCGGAGAGGCTTGCATTTGCAAGTCTCTCACTTACCAGATGCACATACATTCTCCTTACACTTTCATCTTGCAATTTTTCGCTCATTATCCTTTCATGATCTCCGAAAGGGATACGCACTCGCAAGTGCCTCCACTTCCTAAAAAGACCCACAAACCGGCTTACCACCAGGTAGTGGTCCGTCTCAAGAGTGGGGCCTCTAAAGGCTCTTGTATCCATTAGAACATTTCGAAGACGTCTATCTATTAAAATCAAATCAATCACACTTTTTTGGTCATTCCTTCTCCATGTATACGTGTGAATATCCTTATGATGAAATAAAGTATTCGACACGAGGAGGCCTCGTTCCATACATAAATCTAGTATTGACTTACCTGCTTCGTTCACTCTCTTATCTCGGTACGGACCAAGAACAGCTTCATAGCTGTATCGCTTGGTCCCAACCCATCCATTCAAGTCTCCACACATAATCACTCTTTCATTCCCTTCTGCTAAGTCCAGAACATCCCTCACAGACTCCCAAAACTTCTCCAGTTCTTGAGCACACGCTGAGCTTACGGGAGCGTATGCTGCAACCAAAAATACTCGCGTGATGCCCAGTTTAATACGAATCCAGAGAAGTCTAGGCCTTACCAAACAGTAATCTCTTACATCAGTGGCTAAGCGAGAGGAGAGTACGACACCTACACCAGCACTGGCATGATCGTCCCGGCCTATCCCAGACCATAGGGCCATCATACCGCCGGGCAGATCATCGGTGTCGCTCCCCTTGCGCTTAGTCTCTGTCACACATAAAGCATCCGAACGTCTATCATTCATTACGTCTATCAGTTCATTCGTCTTATCATTCAATCCACCTCTCACATTCCCCGTGCCTATGCGGCACTCGGCTCCCCTCGTCCTGCCGGAATTAGCGCTGCGTGGTGGGTGGCGGCCCCCACCGCCGCATGCAGCTATATTCGCACCGACGGGGGCGGATCGGTGCGCGTCGCCTACGGGGGACGCCCTAATCCGCACGTCGGTGCGCTCTTGGTCCAGAATTGCAATCGACTGATTGGCAGGGGAACGAGCACGCTTCTGGCACATGACCCACCTATCTACAATAGTTATATATATATTATTCATTTAAATAGGTAGGCAAGTTACATTAGCTTGATTTTTTTTTGTGAAAAGTACAACCACTGAAATGCTATAAACTAAACTTCAGTGTAGGTATATTTTTATTATAAATGATTATTTTTTTTTATTTTTATTGTCTAAGAAACGTACGGATTCCATGCTGCGAGCCCGACTCGCACTTGACCAGCTTTGTTTCAGCCGTTCGGAGGTAAAAGCAGTAAACCGCCGGCAGTCCCGCCGCGCGCCACTGATTGGGTCACCACTGCCGCTGCACCCAATCATCTACCGACGCTTTAGCATCCATCCGTATGTCAATATTCGGCGCAATGTTCCCCGGGGACTCGGGGTCCGTTTATGACGAACATTGTCACATTACGGCGACGAAATTATCTATTCATCAGTCAACTTTTTAATTCGACGGATCGACATTATGAATTGAACGCCGTTGAGTCTAAACGAGTACTAACGACGCATTGTAAAGACAAGATTTTTATCTGCTATACAATTTAATATTCATCATAATCTACTAAAAGTATATGAAAAATAATAATGTACCGGAATAAATAAAATACTCGAAGAACAAAGAAGAACTTTTCGTATTCGCCTTCTTGACTCGAGCTACCTTTAGGTAATTTTGTCTATATCCCGAATTCCATTAACTTTTACTAATGGAATTTTCGAAGTAAACATGACAAAAGGGGAAAACAAACCAACTTTGTAACTATTTCATATTTCGGCGTATTCCGGCACTTTTCCATAACATAAAGTAGTGTCGGGAACGTATCTTAGTGCATCCATTTGGGTCTGTATCCCGAGGATTTAACTGGAGACTACATCGAAATGCACTCGACGGCGACCGAGTTACTTCTGCGGGCGGAACTACCGAACTGGGTACGATATTATCACTCGACGATACTGAAGCGGAACGAAGCTCGAACGAGCACAATAATAGAAATTGCTCCGAAATGATCAAGGGGAGGGGGAGTAATCTCTCAGGTACGAGACGGCGGGTTGCACGAGAGATTCGAGTCGCACGCGGTTCGCGGCCGTGCCCTACTTTGGAACGTAGAAGCCACGATTAAAAACGTGAAAGAGCACGGTGCCCGTTGCTGGAATTAGCTCGCTACCAGGAGCGTATCGCCCGCCTCCGATATCAGGGATAGGTTTTCAATTAACCGCAGGCAGCGCACGACGCGACCGCTGTTTAATATCGCCGTGGACTTCAATCAGTGCCGCACTGATGCCCCGCGAGATTAAGTCTCAATAAAAGCATTTTCAATTGCGCCCCTTTCATATTGTCCGTAAATGATATCCGTTACAAATATTATGAAGTATCTGCACGAAGTATTTGTTTGTGGAGGATATATTTTGTTCAAGGATGTTGTAATAAGAACAAAGGAAGCGACACACATAAAATTTGTTGTTATTCTACAAAAACCGTCGCAATTCGGATTGATTCATTCCTTTTGCCTATTTATTAACTGTGTTCAGAATGGGCCGTTACATTAGATTTGCATGCTTTATAGAGCTTTATCTTGGAACGTTTACTTTTACTCGATATCGACAAAGCTAATGATTTTAGCAGTGTATGTATGTATGGTTGGTTTTTGGGTGCGTTCCAACTGTGGCGTCTAAACTACTCCGATTCTGATTGTTGAGGTGTCAATCGATACATTATTTTGATTTCTAGATCCAGATTTCATTGTACATATTTTTAAATAAATTGAAGTGATAACTTCTTGTGGGAGGGTAAACCGCTTCGTTACGTAACGCGTTACGGCGCCAGTCTGTCTGGCTTCCCTTTCTCTCACGCATACGGCAGCGGATTAGTTTAAGTTATCACTGCTGTCCGGTGTCCCGAGACGCACTCGTTTTTAGGGTTCCATACCCAAAGGGTAAAACGGAACCCTATTACTGAGACTCCGCTGTCAGCCAGTCCGTCCGTCCGTCTGTCACCAGGCTGTAGCTCATGAACCGTGATAGATAGGCAGTTGAAATTTTCACAGGTGATGTATTTCTGTTGCCGCTGTAACAACAAATACTAAAAAACAGAATAAAATAAATATTTAAGGAGGCTCCCATACAACAAACGTGATTTTTTTGCTCATTTTTGCTCGATATTGATAACGGCAACAGGTAGACGCTTGAAATATTCACAGAATATTTAGTTATATATTCACTTTAAGAATAAATAATAAAATTAAAATAAAACAATGTTTAAGGGGAGCTCCCATACAACAAATGCGATTTATTTGCCGTTTTTGTAGATAATGGTACGGAACCCATAGTGCGCGAGTCCCACTCGCACTTGGCCGATTTTTTTTTATACAGTGGTAGTAATTATAAAAAATAATATTTTGTTCCAACAGTGTCGTGTTACAAATTATATTAAAGGGCTTTTAAAATGGAAATGAGCGCCATTTTGATTATTTTTAAAGAGATAATAGTCTGGCTGTATTTAATATATTTAAAGACACAAAAAGACACAGAAATTGAAGACACAAAAGATCGATTTCATCGGGGATCATGAGGACAAGGACATGCATATTTGATATGTAAGAACGTCACAGTGATCAACAGTTTAACGCTGGAAGTGTTCACCAAGTAATACGAAGCGCCAGCATCTGTTATAAACTATAGTTCCACGTGTAACTCCACATCAACGTTACTCATCTCGCTGCAGGGATACGTAACGTTGATGTGGAGTTACACGTGGAACTATTCAGTTGAAGGGAGACCTTCAACTGAAGGGGTTTAGAGTATACTTCAACACGCTGCTGAAATGCGGATTGGCGGAGACCAGTGTTTTCAAGCCGCCCGAGGGTCACTGACATAGCTTTACGACTGTCATCTGTCGACAACACGAGACCGACGACTTCACGTGTCCTCTGAAACTCGAGACAGTTAAACCAATCCACAGACAGGCTCCGGTTGACGTTTGCTTAACCTCCGTGTTCGGAATGACATGCGCAAGCTCTCCGTAGTCTCCGAAGTGTAACTAAAAACGAAATACGTACGTAATATTAGAAAAATAAAGGAATCACTGTGAGAACAATTAGGACGGGAGTATGAGCAATGACAAACAAAAGCATAAGCTGACATGCAGTATAGCTTAGCTTATAAGGGATATCATAAATTTCGACACGTAAACTTAATATCAAATTGGCCAAGAGGTAGAACGAGCACTATTTCGCCACTGATACAGGTTCGATCTTGAGTGCAATATAATAAAATATAATACTTTTTGACATTAAATATTTAATAATGATGAATTTCTTTGACAATGTTACAATTAGACGCCAACGAACATGTTCAGAATCAGATTCCACAAATAAAAATGAAGTAAGCACGACCACAAATCGCTCACTAGATGGCACCTCAAGCAGCCTACCAAATATTTCGTGTATACAAAACGATGACGAAATCAATGAATTAAAAACCGAATAGAAGAGCTAACTTTGGAATTTAAAAGTGCACACAATCATGTAGATGAGTTGTCTATGGAAAATACACAATTGAAGAAATGCATTGAACAACTGGCAAAGAAACACGAACTACACAAAAAAGCTACATCTTACATCTTGCAATCTACACCTACACCAGGGAAAAAAAACAAAGTTTCAACTCCAAATAAGTCGTCAAAAAAACTATCACAAGATAAAACTAATCAATACGACAATTCTACACAGTCAACTTGTACGCAACAAAACAGAGAGAAAAGGAAATCATCTGAAACATCAGCACAAGGGCACTACAAGGGTAACCGAAATAAATTATGCATTATAAGCATATAGCAGCAATAAAAACAACAATATACTAAAAAAAAAAGCGGAAGGCATATTCGAAAATTACGAAATATGCCATTACTTGAAAAGTAACAGCGGATTGAAACAACTTTTAGAAGGCATACAAGAAAAACCTATTAATTATACGAAAAATGACTTCTGTGTAATATTTATTGGTGAAGAGGACTTTCAAAAAACAAGTCATTACTTCGAATTAATATATCATACTAGAGATGTTCTACAGAGATTAAACCACACGAATATAATAATATGTCTACCAACCTACAAATGCAACAATTTCTCTATGATGTTTAACTGGAGAATCGAAACTTTTAATAATTTAATGTACTTGGATAATGCCACATTTCAATACGCTTATATATAAGACTCTAATTCAGTGCTGTCATATAGCTATGATATGTTCTCGAGACGTCACGGAAAACTAAACGGATGGGGCATGTAACATATATTCCTATATTTACAACAACTAATTGAAGAAATCAACTACTATCGTGACAATACGCATATTAATGACAAACAACAAGAAGAAGAAGAACAAATATACGACACGAACGATAAAAATATTATCAATAAAAATTCCAACCTTTTTCGTCTATAATCATTTGAATATATTACACCAAAATATAGCAGGTTTAGTGAATAAAGCAGACCTTCTCACAGTACACCTACACGAATTAAAAACTAAAAATATCAATATAGATATTCTATGCATCTCAGAACACTTCATGATCCCAGAACAAGTAGAAGTAATAAATATTCCTACTTATAAAATGGCCGCATACTATACTAGGAAGAAAAAACGCGGTGGTACATGTATATTTGTTAAGTCAAGACATCAATTTATAGAACTCAAGGAAATTGAGAAATATTCAGTATCTGGTATCTTCGAGTGTTGTGCTATCGAATTAGTTAAGCACAACGTTATTGTGTGCTGTGTATATAGATCCTCAGTTTCAAAAAACTTTGAGATGTTTTATAACAAATTAGATTTAGTTTTGAAACTACGAGTATTATGCGACAAACTGCTTAAAAAAGTAGTTTTATGTGGAGATTTTAATATAGACATCTTGAAAAAAAAACAAAATAAGTTTTGAATTCGAATATTTTTTGACATTATATAATTTAAAATTAGAATTAAGAGATCCAACCAGACTAGATAGCGCAATTTGTATAGATAATTTCGCACACAACTCAAAAATGGGTTGTAAAGGACAAATAGTAGACTTGAACTTATCTGACCACACAGCGCAAATACTGACAATACCGGTAAAGAAAGCATGTTCATGGCGTAGAAAAAAAACGGGACCTAAGCCGGGAAAATCTATTCAAATTTAAAAACTACCTTAGTTGTTTATCGTTCTCAGACATATACGACACGGAAGATCCAAATAAGGCATATGATCACTTTCTGGACCTATTTCTTTTACTATATAACCTATGTTTTCCTTACATTACTATAAACATAAAAACAAATAATCGCCAGAAATGGATATCTCAAGGCATAAAAATCTATTGTAAAAAACAAAGGCAATTACTATGGCAGTACAGAAGCTGAAAGACACACAATAAGAACAAGCTAAAAACGTACTCGAACACATTAAAAAAATTATCAAGCTGACTAAAAAGGCAGAAAATAATCACTTCATAAAAACTTCACAAAATAAGACAAAAGCTACATGGAAAATTATAAACAGCGTTAAAGCTGCTCAATATCTTAAAGAAAATGTGACAAAAATTAAATATGACGAGAAAACCATCACAAATCCTTATGACATTGCAAATACATTTAATAATTATTATATAAACCAGGCTACAAACAAACCGGCAATACAATGCATAAGTAAACCAACAGAAATAAATATTGAAAATCACTCTATGTTCATGAGACCAATTACAACACATGATGTAATTAGAATAATAAAGTCATTAAAAAATACAAACAGTGTTGGTTTTGACGACATTTCGACTAAAGTGGTAAAATTTGTAGCTGAAGTTATTGCACCTCATCTTAGTCACATAATTAACTTATGTATTAGTTGTGGAAACTATTCCAATGGTCTAAAAACCGACATTAAAAAAAGGTGACACAGAAGATATTAAAAGCTACAGGCCTATAGCACTAATTCCAGTACTATCAAAAGTCTTAGAAAAATGGATATACGAAGCAATTTATGCTTTTTTAAATAAGTTTAATATTCTATGCGATGAACAAAAAGGTTTTAGAAAGAACAAAATATAAATATGGCAATTTTCGATTTTATTAATGTAGTAGTTACAGCCGTAGATAACAGGGAGCCGGTATGCGCTATATTTACCGATATGACCAAGGCTTTCGACCACGTAGACCACTCGATACTCCTTCATAAACTCTATGCTTATGGAATCAGAGGAAACATATTGGATATTACAGAATCCTATTTGAGAAATAGGACACAATACGTAGTCATTTCAAAAATATGTCCAAATATCGCGAAATGAAAAAGTCTATAAGTCCAAAGAAGAAACTGTCAAATGTGGTGTGCCACAGGGAAGCGTGTTAGGCCCTCTATTATTTTTAATCTATATAAATGATTTACCAAAAGTGACCAAACAATCAATGATTCTGTTTGCCGATGATAGCACCGCAGTTATAAAATGTAATGAAAAAAATAAATATAGTAATGACATAAATAATACGCTAAGTGACATTATAGGATGGATGAACTTAAATAATTTGATAATTAATTTAAACAAAACGCAAATTATGCATTTTTCCCAGAGAAATCAAAATACTAGCATACAGGTGAATTATCGGTCATAGTTTAGACGAAACACAACATACAAAATTTTTAGGATTATTAATAGACAATAAATTAACTTGGAAGCCCCAAGCAGAAGAAATATGTAAAAAACTACATGGCTAGGCATATGCCTTATACCAATTACATAAAATTGTTATGCCGGAAGCAATTCTAACGGCTTATCATGGTCTGGTAGCATCTGTGTTAAGATACGGAGTACTTTTCTGGGGGAACTCAACAGAACGGGATACTATTTTTAAAGCACAGAAGCGTTGCGTTAGAGCTATGTCTGGACTCAAGGTAGATGACAGCTGCATGCCCGTCTTCAAGTCAAGGAGGATAATGACGTTCCCTTCACTGTACATTTACGAAACGGCAATATTTGTTAAAAGTAATCCCGAGTTGTTTGCGAAATTTTCTAATAACCGGCGAAAACCCACACGTACTCAGCATATAGGCAAACTCAGTGCACCAAAATGCAAAATAAGTATATTTAAAAAAATCATTTTAGGCATAGCAAGCAAGATATATAATAAAATCCCCACACATTTGACATCATTGCCAATACAATTGTTTAAGAAAAAATTAACTGCTATACTTATCGACAAATGTTACTACTCCTTAAATGATTTCCTAAATGACACAGTAACATAAATTAAATTTTGACATTAATAACTATATAATCCTAATGACATGTTATTTTAATGAACGTACAATTTTTAATGATCATAATCTTTAATTTGATGTGCCTGTAATTGTTTTATATTACTTATATTTTCTTGTGTATTAAGCAATATTGTGTAAATAACTCTTTTTTTTAATTGATTTTCTGGCATGATGTTGACTAAGCGATTTTAAATATTTGTATGCCTGAGGGCAAAACATAGAGCACAATTATAAATCTGGTTTACATTATGTACACATGTACATTATTAACACCTCCATAATGTAACCACCTATGTTTAACAAATAAATTCTATTCTATTCTATTATATGAAGTTGTGGACAAATTTGTCGAGCACTGCTTTATATAACATATGCTTTATATAATAACAGGCTGCAGCGTCCAAAATGGCTGCAAGAAAGTACATCAGCTAATACGGTGCGTTTACATATTTACAATTATATTTACGAAACTGGTTAAGGATGTAACGTTATTACATCCAAGGTAATCTTTTTTCCTTCGTCGAAGCTGGTTGCTCGAATTGTTGCTTATAGAAGCAACAATTCGAGCTTCCGCAAACAACAAATATCTTTGTTGAAATAAAAACATATTTAATAAACTTTACGCTGCACAGACACCCGCGCCACTACCACTGCTTGTGTACTTACCCGCCGCGCTCTGTTAACTCGGCGGTGCACCCGAACTGTCCTCGACATCAGCTTTTTTTTTTATATTAGTTCAGCATAGTGGCCCTTCTTTGCCTGATGGTAAGCGAAAGAGGAGCCCAAATCGCAACTGCAACTGACAACATACTACATCCCGTATCCTGTCAGTTGACGCTGCCATGCTGACCCGCAAAATGCTTCTTCACGCTTCGTTTGAAGGATCCCATATTGTAGGAAGGAGGGAACACATGTGCAGGCAAGGCGTTCCACTTTTTAATGGTACGACAAAGATAGGAGTTGCCGAACTTTTTGGTACGCGAAGAGATATTCTCAACCGTGGAACTATGACATCGCAAGCCCGCATGTGTGGTTCTATGACGGAAGGGTGAGGGTGGGATAAGGGAAAACAGTTCTTCAGAGCACTCGCCATGGTAAAGGCGGTAAAATACGCTTAGAGAGCCTATGTCCCTAGTGGTGACCTCTTCGTCGTCAATTATGCGGATAGCCCGTCGCTGCAACCTATCGAGAGCCTCAAGAAGATACTGTGCGGAGCTGTCCCAGAGATGCGAGCAATACTCCACGCAGGCCCGAACTTGTGTCTTATAAAGCAGACAAAGTTGGTCCGGCGTGAAGAACCGGCGCACCCTGTTCAGGACTCCGAGTTTCTTTGAAGCTGTTAAAATGAGGCTCTCGATGTAATAACGCTGGTTAAGGTCGCAATAAATACCCATACCCAGCATATTCAGGCTATCACGCATACTGAGGGAAGCACCCTGAAGACTGGGAGTGGGAAGGAAGGGGGGGAACGCCGCGAGTAACTTCGGAGAAAGCGCAGCACACCTCTCGACACCCCTGAGTCACTCACATCGGTGTTGCCCCCGGCCAACTTTCTCTGGCATTTCGGGGGTCCATCTAGTGAGTGGCGAGCCACCGCCTGCCGAAGTAACATCAGATAGGATAGTTATGGCAGGTGTCCTTCTCTCTTTTGTAATAGCCCAGTACTAATAATCCCTCCAGATCTCATTTCAATAGCTCAATTATTTCCGACACATTTGCAATAGTCCCAATACCTGCTGTGACTTGTTCCGTGGTATATCCTCCCATTGATATCCCTCAGACCAGGTCACAGCTGGTATAATACATTACATCATTCTTTTAGAAGGGGCCTCTACGCGTTGGATTTATATCCCCGCGCACGCCTATCAAATGACCGGGATTAAAACCCGTGAAATAAGACAGATAATAATAATAATCATTTATTTCGGAGTATAAATCCATAATCGCCCGGGCCGTTAATTGAACCGGTTAGGTTTCTACGAAAATCTAACCGGTTCAATTAACTTTACTGTTGTCGTCAATAACGCTGTAATTGAAGTGATTTCTAACTAGATATTCACCAAGGAGATCGGTAGGCGCACCTCACCTGGTTAGATAGTATTTGAAAAATATATTTTTACCATACAAATATTTTGGCAACATTCCACTTTGGGAACTAATTTCTTAAGTAGTTTCTCGCTTTGGCGTACGGCACAGAGACATGGATCGTCACCATTTGAGCTGATCCACAGATATAAAGTTATAAATCGAGCGATAAAAAAGCCACATTTGGGGTTTCTTTCTCTACAATCTGAAATCCAGATTAAAGTAAGTCGTCGTAGAATCAATGTAGATTATTTCACTTTGTACTGTGCCGACAAGTGATTACTTCACTTGAGCTGCGACTGACTTTGTAACCTCGAGTCACTGTCGTTGATTTGTTCATATGAAGTCTAGCGGCGTGCACACGCGAGTGATTCAGAGCGGCGCGGTGCCGCGGACTGCGCTATAAAACGACAGTTTGTGTCGTAAATTTGACAAATGGTAGAGACAACGAAACCGCTATTTGGGCCATTACGACACGAATATATCGACGTTTTGTGGGACAGCCCTGTGCCACACCATGGCAGGTCGTGGTGTAACCTGTCAACAGATGAGTACCAAAAGATGATGATTAGAAATTCCTTATGTAATCACAAAAGTCTTAGAATTATGTATAAACGGTATTAACTATGTTTATTTGGAAATGTTTATTCACCGGCTTAAAATTGTATATTATTCAAATATTATTCAAATTATAATGTTAATTCATAGAACTATTATTGCTGCTACTGTCGTTAAGAAAAAAATATGTTTAATTTTTGTCGCCATAATAGTCATGTAAGAGAAAATTTCAGAAACCCTTGTCACAATCCCACAATAGAAATGTTTTAAAAGTTTGTATGCCAGCTCCAGCCACCGGTTGATGGTCCAGTAGCCCCGGCAGGCGCACCGGCGAACAGCTCTAATAATCGTATGCTGTGGTAACTGGTATACTTATTAAGGGAACGGACATTTTATGTCTCGTCTACAAGTAGTTTTACATGTATTTTTAAAGTGTTTGTAATTTATAATCAAAATATATTGTACACATTTTGTTTTATAATTAATTAATACTTCTTTGTGGCCACTTTTGTAGTAGTCGGGTTTTAGTATTAAAGTTTTTTTTCTTCACCTTTATCACTGAACACTGGTGACAAAAGAGTTACGAAAGAAGTGTGCCGAGCAAGAATGAGTAAAGATGTCGGCAGGAGCTGCCCTAGCCATACACACATATCGATCAAGTAGCTAATGTTCCGAAATTGGGTCAAATCAAAACCACACATAACCTACGATGAGCTTGATGAAAGATGCGAACAGGGGATGGTATGTGTATACATGGTTGCTGTATAGGTCCCGAGCTCGCACTTGTATGTCGTGGAATGAAACATTTACATGACTTGCGCGACGAGACTACCGATGGCCGCCTTCATTACACACAAACACCAAATAAAGATACTTACGATTATTTTATTATTTCCATGTACTACTCCACGCCAATGTGATGAAGAACATTGTGTGTAACACGGGCGGTATCAAACTCGAGTCGTTGAAGCCTTCAATCTCCTAGTTGTATACAGCCTCTCCTTTGTAGTTTCTTTACTGTCCAATACAATTTATCAAAGCTACGAGTACATGTACGAGTATGATCTGTGTCGCGCCGTAGTTCCGTAAGTTATTGCAAATAAAACTTTTAAAAAGTTATGCCATATATATATATATATATATATACATACATACATACATATATTGTATCTTTGTTCTGCCACCAGTAACGTAGACCACATTACTTTCGATAGTAACTTCACGAAGACGGCTAGTTGAGCCCCGCGGGCATCACTCGGGCGTTGTTGACGCTGTACCATTTTCTTCAGGCCCGTTATGAAGAAACCTTTGTAGTGTACTGGTCAACCGTCGACGCGAAGTTCATTCTGCAAGCTGAGGGTGGTCGCGTCGTGGCGAAGACTGAGGTGCGGTGAACAATAAACACTATTTATTTTGTGCCGTGTCACTACTATCTTACTGACTTATATATATTTTTTTATACAACGTCGGGAGGCATTCAAGCATACGGCCCACTTGATGTAAAGCGGTTACCGCAGCCTATTAACACTTGGCATATGTGAGGTGGAGGTACATCCCTAGACGGGCCGCTTTGATGCGCCCTACATTAAACACCCAGACCAAGATAAACAGACATGTTCATGCACACAAATGTTTCTCTTGTGTGAGAATTGAACCCACGAGCGTTGGTGTCAAAGTCGTGTCATTCACGACTGAGCCACCGGGCTCGTCAAAATATATTGACTAGTCCGGCATACATAGATATAACAACCACCGCCGTAGCACTGTACAGTGATAACCGCGCCATGGCCTGCACTGCAGACGACACCGGAGTACTCGACCACTATCAGATTTTTTTTGGTACAACATCGGGGGCATACGGCTCGCCTGATGTAAAGTGGTGACCGTGGTCTATGAACGTTCGTAATACATTAAGTATCACTCGCTCGATGCCACCTCTGTCATTAACACACCAACTCCTCACCCTGCCGGTGACCTCACTCACACGCAGCAACACAATAACCCACCAGAGAGTTGAATTTCTAAAACGATTCCACGAACACGTATCGGCGTATAAAATCAATCGCCCAGAAAGGTCACACTTCTTCATCTCATAGACAAAGGACATAATTTATCCCCCACTAATACATACCAAATTTTACACACCATAGACAAAGGTTTAAAACTAAATATTAGGGAACAATTAGAAATTAACAAACATAAAAATTCTAAAACTACTCTCATGAACAAACAGACTGACGTAAACAATTAAATATCTTTTCGCTCACACCATCCACATCCACCCACATCCTCAATTCAATATAAGGGACGGCACTGCGATGGATTTGTCACTTGTAGCATGTTATTCTTACGATTAACGTCTACAACGCCTGATGATGCCTCGTGGAGAGGCGAAACACGTGTCGCAGCGACGACCAGGCCAGTCGTGGCAGCGACGGTGGTGGTGGGGGCATGCGGGTTCTGTTCCAGATGGCGGACGACCGTAGCAGCCGAGGCAGAGACTACCGGAGCAGCCATGGCAGCGTCGGCATGTAGCACGCACTAACAGTAGTGGGTGGGTGCCGGCCGGGGCTAGGCCGCATGAACTAATTGGTGGCGGAAGCACACAAAGCAGGTTAGATCAAATTGCACACAATCAGACATGTTCATGCATATAAATGTTTGTAGGAATCGAACCCACGACCGTCGGTGACAAAGTCCGATTAAAAATTAACCGCTGTACAACAGAGCTCGTCACAAGTAGAGTAGCTGCTACTGCAGACAAGTCACTTTTCCGCTTTACGTCGCTCCAGACACCAACATACACAGTCAATATGAATACGAGACTAATGACGGTGGAAATAAATGCGACAATTGTATAAAGTGTCTATAGCCATATCTTTTCTGCGAGATATTTATTTGCGATTTTTGATTCCAGTACAGGTAAAGAACTGGTGGAATAGCTGTGAATAGCATTCTTTTCTCGCTGGATGCGTGGAGTATTGCGAACTGAAGGAAGGGAACGCCGCGCGCCTAGTGCTCGCTCACGCCTGAACACTATAGATTTTGATAATATTTTATATGTAGGGACTTCCAGATAGTTTATTTTCTCTCTCACAAACCTCCCTCTGACGGCCACTAAAGACACCAGACACCAGACCACTTGATAAACATTAACTACTTACCGATATTAATTTCTAAAGCATACTTATAATTCAAAAAATTATTTACTTAATTCACGATATTCCATTCGTGTGAAAAAATTTCGTGGGGCCCCGAGGACGCCGGCCGGCGCTGCGGACGCGAGCGTACGTCTCGGCGTATAACGGGATAACACCGCACGTATACCGTAGGCTAATTACGAGTATCGTACTTTGTCACAACTATGTGTCTGATGGCAGTATACACTGCGGATGATGTTTGTATATTGGTTAGTGTCCGGTCCTCGCTGTGTACATCTCTGGCTCGCCTCACTACATTAAATCGTACACAACACTAGCTGAATCCCGCGACTTTCTTCGCGCGTATCTCGGTATGCCCTAGGAGCCGCTATTTCCACTTTATTTTTTTCTCGCCTTCTGCAGATAGTATCGTGACGTTGAATAGGCTATTATAACCTTTCTCGAGGCTATCAAATGCATAATCTTTTTTAAACACGACTAGTCTTTTCCAGAGATTAGCGCTTCAAGCAAACGAATAAACAAACTCTACCGCTTTATTAGTATAGATATGTTACTATTTGTAGAGGTCGGTTTAAAATAAACAAACAATATACCTTAGCGCCACCTTCATACGTAGTATCTGAACTCTGCAGGGCTGGACGCGCTGTCACGAAGAGACGTTCCCTCACTCAGTTATTTAGAAGTTATATATTCGTATACAATAAATTGAAAACTTATCAGGAAAACTAAGTTCTGCAGCCTATGCAGTGAAAACTATTAGACGGCTCACTGATATTGATACGGCTAGAATAGTTTATTTCAGCTACTTTCATAGTATTATGTCATATGGAATTCTTCTTTGGGGTAACTCCGCGGACATTAACACCATCTTTTTATTGCAAAAGAGAGCCATAAGAGCTATCTACAAACTTGGTCCCCGGGAGAGCCTTAGAGAAAAATTCAAAGAAATAAATATTTTAACAGTCGCATCGCAATATATCTATGAAAATCTTTTGTATGTCCATAAAAACATAGACTTATAGTGTAAAAAGAGTGATACTCATAGCATAAATACTAGATATAAGCATAATCTTGTGTTACATGCAAGCCGTCTCCACAAAATAAGTAATTCTTTTATGGGGCAATGTATACGGTTCTATAACAAACTTCCCAGCAATATAAGAGAATTGTCTATAAACAAATTTAAAACTACTATTAAAGCCAAATTGTGTAGCAGGGCATATTATAAAGTATCTGACTATATTAATGATAAAAATGCCTGGGAGTGAGTCGATCCAATTATAATGTAATTAACTGAGTTTTTTGGCAGTATTTTTATCAGTGCTCACCTAGTCATAAACTGCACGGTAAGGAAAAAAATTGTGACGATTCCAAACAAATGTAGCCATTTTTACGGAATAAAACAGACTTTGACTTTGACGTCGGGAAGTACTCGAAAGAACCGTTCGATTGAAACAGTCGCTTAACATTATGCAATGTAGTATGTGTAATTGTCTTACTTTTTCTGAACTCTATCAATGACACAACTAAAACATGAATACTGCGCCTCTCCTCTGGCTGCAGACGCCTGCCTGTTCAATACTGAACGCAAATAGCGCACTTTGTACAAAATTAAAAATTATTGAAAAAAAAAACATTAAATGACGCTATAATGTTTTACATGTATAAAAAATATATTATATTAAAAAGTTATAAATTCATCCTTTTTTTGTTCTACTATTATTTTTGTTAAAATTTATATAATTTAACATTTTATAAATTTTATTTATAATATCTATTTTATAACAAAACCAGTTGAGAATGCGCAAGCTTGCATTGCCAGAGGAATACCAGGCTCGTCAATTATATAACAATTTAATTATTATTTTTTAAACTCTGTCGGCCATTTTGACCATGTTCTTTAACAAATATGATATTGGCTTTAAATACATTTCTATTCTACTTTTTAATTTACTTTTCGAATCTGAAATAAATATTCAATTTTTTTTTTAATTTGTCGACCATTTTGACCATATTCCTTAAGAGATAAGAGGTTGGTTTTTCAGACATTTTTTATGCTGAATCCAAATCTGAAGTCAAAATTCGAATACTCGAAAAAAAGCGACAGACACACAGACAAACATAGATTTCATATAGGAACGGGGTTCCTGAATATTGTTATGTACATAAACGTTATGTGAGTGAGCGACGAACGATTCACTTCTGTACTAAACGTTCATCCCATCCCAAAAAGTGCACAACTAAAGAACTAAAGAAAGAAAAAGAAAAGAAAGTAAAGAAGTTTTTACTTCAAAAAAATACCTACCGTTGAGCTCCACTGTCGGATCACTCGCCGTCAATTAACATTCCGTCCGTAACTCGTGGATGATTGGCGTTCAACCTCAGTATGCTTTTAAGGGCACTTTCTTGCACGTTCGAAAACTGTGCAATCAGCTCCTCAACAGTGTCCCGAACTAATACGATATTAGGTGAGTAAGAATGTTGTTTGTTTCCCAAAGACTGGAATCAGATGACACACATGAAAGGCGTGAAGAGGTTCTTACAGGGTCGGCAACGCAAGAGTGACACCCCTGGAGTTCCAAATGTCCATAGGCTACGATAACTGCATACCATCAGGCAGGCCGTATGCTTGTTTGCCACCTTAGTGGTATAAAAAACACATCTACTTCACCCCCCTTTAGATAAAAGATTTACAAATAAGTTGTAGTAACGTTATCTATCTATAACTTCACGTCAAATCCCTTACGCGGTAGGCAGAGAGAACCGAGCGCCACGCGACTCGATCCTTACACACCTCACTCGCTTCTTTAACATTCATTGCACTTCTCATGCACGCTCGCCGGTTTCTAGGGCTCCTGACATCGCCGTCTGATAGAACACGACCAATTTGGTCATGGTAGGTGGTCTCGGCCTTCCTCACCTCCTACATGCTTCGTTTTGCATTGTATATCTGCTTCGTCATTTCATATTCTTCTATTATCATCTAGTTTTATATTATCGAATAGCAAATAAGTATACGAGCCGCATGTTAAGTGAGTAGCGACATAGTCTATTAACGATTGCAAAACAAGACGTATCGTTGACGATTTGCTACCTCCGCTGCGAACATCGGTGTAAGTTTCTTAGGTAATAGATAACTACTCGGAGATAATAATTTCCAGCGAGTAGTTAATTCGCAGCGGTCGTCCGCAAGGTGGAGGTTTTAAATAAAATTAAAAATTAAAATAATTTTTATTCAAACATGTTTACATAACGTATACATATGGCTTAGTTCCCACACTGGGCTGAGCCTGTCCTGTCTATACTTTCCTAGACAGGCTGCTTTTATGCACCTTATCTCTCTTGGAGTCTCTTTAATAACTCCCTTTGTAGTTTGCTCGTGCAACATGCTGTGTTATCAGCAGGGGCGATGATGTGCGAGTGATGCTTCTAGTATTGTACGCGTTCATAGGCAGTAACCGCTTTACATTAGGTGGACGATTTGCATACTTCCGGACGTCGAGAAAAAGGTACTTCCTTATTACGGAAGACCACAGTCAAATAATTATTCCTCGGAGAGCTGTCATATTCCTAGTTACATATTTTTTTCTCAGTGAGTGTACATCTTGATGTGACAAGGCCTGATTACATTTTCAACTAAATGGGTGCAGCATTTGTTAAGTAATTTAAAGAAATGTACACTTTTAACGCTGAAATGTTCATTTTAGTAGACAAAGTGCCAGCTCGCACAGTTCTTTGTTTTACGGCGAGGCCGGCGGCGGCGGTACACACTGCGAAGGCAGCAGTTCGCCGAATATGACATGTACTTTAGGAACGTTCCCGATCGTCGTAATATGAAGAAATGGAGTCGATACCTCGCGCTCCTGTGTCGTTTGTATTCCGCGCCCGCCGCCGGCCGCCCGCCGCCCGCCGCCCGCCGCCGGCCGCCTGCCGCCCGCCCCGGGCCCGGTCGCCTCGCGGCTGCTCATCTCGGGTTCACTCACCAATGTACACACCTAGTCACGTGCATGTCTCTCTGTCTTCATTTGGGTGATTTCTATGTGTTATGAGTATGTATAAGAAAAAAGGAAGAAGGAAAGGAAGGAAGGAAGAAAGAAAGAAAGGCCGAGACTAACCTACCATGACCAAATTGGTCGTGTTTTATCAGAAGGTGATGTCAGAAGCCCCAGGAACCGGCGAGCGTGCATGAAAAGAGCTATGAATGTCACAGAAGCGAGTGAAGTATGCAAGGACCGCGTCTTATGGCGCTCGGTTCTCTCTGCCTACCCCGCAAGGGACTTGGCGTGAAGATATACATACATACATACATACATACATACATGCATACATACATACATACATACATACATACATACATACATACATAAGTATGTATTGTTAGCTATGTACATATGTTTATTAGTTATCTAGCCTGTAGTAGGTTTGATTAATTTGTGACTAAATAGTGCTATGTTATTACGTTCGAAATTATATTTACTTATGTATTTGTAGTGGCCTTGTGCAGGAGTGGAGTTCAAGTAGCATCCTTAAGATGGGAGTGAACGAGAGTGTTGAAGCTCTCAGTGTGACCTTTCAGTCCTGTGTAATGTGTACAGTATTTGATGTACAAGGGATGTTATCGTGAGTAGTGAACACGTTTATAGTTTTGCGATAGTTTAAACGTTCAACTTTGCGAATGTCATGATATCTCTTTACTATTTGCAAAGGTTGGTATCAGAAGATTGCATTGCTTTGTCAAAGGTCATTATTGTGAGGAATCTTATGTAACATTGTTTTTGTGGAATGTTTAATAATCATAGTGTGGAATAACCATTTTTGGCATAAATTTGGGATGTGATACAACAGCAAGTACTTATGTCAAATTTAAGATATAGATCCAAATATTAGGTCCTTACATATGAATTTGGTGTTTTGTGAAACTGGCCACTTTGATCTCAAATATCTGAAGGCTAATTTAGTGTTGTATATTTGTGTTTCGAACTTTTCTTTGACATCGGTCTGTTCACAGTATGGAAAATCTAGTTGACAATGAAGAATTAACGGTGATCGTGGAAGCAGATCCATCGCAAACCACGTCAGGTTAGCGGCAGGCTTCAGTGTGAGTGACAAATAATTTAAATTCACTTGAAACAAATTGGAAAAGTGAAAAAGCTCGAGAAATGTATCGCATGAATTGAGTGCTGCGTTACATTACTCAACCGTCACAATAAAGAAGAATTTATATTTGTACAACGCCGAGAGGCATACCAGCATATGACCCACCTGATGTAAAGCGGTTACCGTAGCCTATAAACGCTTGCAATACATTAAGTATCAAACGCGCGGTGCCACCTCTGCTGCTGACATAACAACTGTTTAGGAGCTTACTGGTGACCTTACTCACACGCAAGAATTGTTATTTGGCTACGATTTTCTGTGAGGTGGAGGTACAGCTGACAAGATGCACCCTACTTCTCTTAAGAATGTTGAATCGTATTGTTACTTGTAATGAAAAATGTACAACAATCGGAAACGCTCACACTGTGGTTGAACCCATGAGGACCGGCTAAATCTGGCCCAAGCGAAAGTTGACTCAGAAAAAAGTACTGGTGAGTGTTTAGTGGACCAGTGCTGGTGTCATACACTACAGCTTCTTAAGCTCTGGCCAGAGGATTACGGCAGATCTGTATTGTCAATAATTGCAAACCATGATGGAAAAGCTCGCTATTCAACAACCGAGACTGGTCCATTGTTCTAACCCACTGCTACTTCAGGACTACGCTAGACCTCACACTTCACGACAGACGGTCGCTAAATTAGAGGAGCTGCGATTAAAATGTCTCCGACACCCACCATACTCCCCAGACCTTGCTTCGACAGATTACCACTTTTTTCGCAATTTCGACAACTACTTGCAAGGAAAAATCAATTCCGATGAGGCAGTCCATGTCGCCTTCAAAGATTTCATTGAGTCTCGCTCCCACTATTTTTTCAACAACGGAACCAATGAACTCCCTATAAAATGGCGAAAGTGCATAGATAATAATGGTATATGCTTCGATAGATTAAATACATAATTTCCTATATTTTTTCGTTTTACTTTTTCCATATAAAACGTCAATTTCATATGTAATGACCTAATATTATACTACGGAACGTAAGGGTAAGTAAGTCCTTTTAATTTCTCGGAAACGTACGCGAGAAAAGGCAGTCGGCTGACAAGTGATTGTTGAACGCGGGCCAGTTGTCACACGTGACGCCTGCCAGTGACGTGTGCCACGTGGGAGGGACTATTATGTTACCATTAACGTCTGTTTCTTGTCGTGACTCATCTATATATTTACACCGGAGCCGTACCGCTTGAGAACTTGAGAACTTTTCAGAATTAATTATGAATTTGTTAGATGGTACGAGTATTACAGGACGACTCTACAGGACGAGTAGAATAAGGAAAATGCGAAAGAATTATCGCAGTTTTATATAAATGCGATAATTCTTTCCCACGTTCAGACTTACTCTCGCTGCCAGTTGGCACTGATGACGCGTTCACTGCTCCTTTATCTCGCGTTGAACATCAGCTCATAAATGAGTCGGTCATGAACGAATGTCTGGAACTTCTGTTTGGAAGTTGGCTAAAAATAAAGGCTTCATTCACAAGTTACCATGGAAACGTAGATACATTAGAGCGCGTGCTTTGTGCTCTCTTGATCCCGGCGCGGATTACAGTGGCGGGGAAAAACAAGGCCGAATTAAATGGGGCAAGAACTGCCGCACTAATCAGATATCTGGTTCTTGTCGCCGAGGGGAGGCGCGGCGCGGGCGGGGGAACACGGCGGGGAGAGGCTTATGAGCCTTGTCTTTTGATGTTAGGTCTAGTAGAGGATCGTGCCGGTATTGTAATGTACTTTCACAATCACACATTATTCATAATATTAATGTCTGAGCCCGCTCGGTCTGAATTTGGATTTATTGAAAATCTATTTCCGTTGCTACTGTTCGTTGTAGTGACCTTTATTGACCGGCCGGTAGTCTCGACCTCATATAAATAGAAATAGGAATTAAATAACCTTATTTGAATCGTCTATAGCTTACGCGGCAGGGCCTCAGCTAGGAAAAATATCTGAAAATCAATGAACGTGCACCATGCAACATGCAACGTGGTGAGAATATTCAGTAGAAAGTTTAATCGGTATCTACTTGTTGGCTAAAACCAAATGCATCAAATTTAACACGAATGTGACTTCTGCCAATACAGAAGTTCTCTTTGGGAATAATAAATTAAAATTCATTAATAATACTGTGTTTCTTAGAATTACAGTTTACTCCAAAATACAATGGGGCCCAACATAAATAAGCTCAGCTCCGCTGCATATGCAGTTAGCAGAATCATACATTTGACAGATGTGGCTACTGCGCTCTATCTCAGCTACTTTCACAGCAATATGTCGTATGGTATACTGTTGTGAGGAACGGCGGCTGACATCGAGACAATTATTATTTTACAGTAAAGAGCCATTCGCACAATTTATGACATGGGCTCCAGAGACGATAGATGCGCGCTCACCGCTAAGAAAACTCCATTTGCTGTGGTTCCTAAATTCCAGAACACACCTCTTACCGTCACCAAAAGTATTAGGATGCTTGGCGTCGAGATCTCCAGTGATGTGCAATATCGAAATCACCTGGAGGAGAAGGTCAAACTGGCGTCGAACAAACTTGGTGTGCTCAACAGGGCTAAGCAGTACTTCAGTGCGGGGCAAAGACTTATATTATATAAGTCTCAAGTCAGACCGCACTTGGAGTACTGCAGTCACCTTTGGGCGGGAGCACCTGAATAACAGCTTGGACCGTGTGATTCGATTCAGAGACGAGCTGTGAGAATTGTCGACAATCCTAAGCTTACACACGGTATTGAACCCTTAAGTTTAAGGAGAGACTTTGCCTCCCTTTGTGTGTTCTACCGATTGTACAACGGGTTGTGTTCTGAAGAGTTGTTCGAAATGATGCCGACGGCTACTTTTTATAACCGCACCGCTCGCCGACGGCGGGGAGTTCACCCTCACACGCTTGAACCGCTATGGTCGCGTACGGTGCGGTTCCAGAGAAGTTTTCTTCCGAGAACACTCAAGCTGTGGAATGAGCTCCCAGCCGAGGTTTTTCCAAGGAACTACAGCATGGAGTTCTTCAAGAAATGCGTGAAGAGGTTTTTAGAGGGTCGGCAACGCATGAGTGACGCCCCTGGTGTTGCAAATGTCCATAGGCTACGGTGACTGTTTAACATCAGGCAGACCGTATGCTTGATTGCCACCTTAGTGGTATAAAAAAAAAAAAGACTCACTCAGCCAACTGTTGAGTGAAATAAATATCCTCACTGTTACTTCTCAATATATTTATGAAAACATAACGTATGTAAAAAAATAAAATTATTTTCAAACTACAGCGAAAAACTTAGAAGTAGAAATAAATTGTGTATGCCCGTACACTAGCTTGCTAGGGCTGGTGGATCTATTTTTGTAAATTGTGTTCGATAATAATAATAAGTTGCCTGAAACGGTTCTGTCTCTTCCTGACATTGTATTCAAAAAGCACATTAAAAATACTCTCTGTAAAAGGGCTTATTATAGAATTGATTAATATGTAACTGACAAAGATGTCTGGAAATAATTCAATACAGACGAGCTGTCCTTAATAATCTTTAATTCTACCATTTGATATCATTATTGCACCATTATTGTGCTAATGTTAATTTATTGTAATATCTATTTGACAATTTAAAAGACTTCTTCGCCAATGGTCATTTCCGAAATGCTTGCGATTAAAAAAGAAAAAGTAAAATAAGAGAATTTAATAAGATACAATAAGACTGTATTAATAACAATTAACACTTGTCTAAGTGACCGCGAGGGCCCTATGGCAAATAAAGAATTTTTATCTTTATCATAAGACACGTGACCTCAGGTATTCTTGTACCCCTGAAACCATGTTAACATAAACGAAACTGCTGCTGCTGAAAGAGCAACGTGAGAGAGTCATAGCGGGCTGTAAACGTTCAGATATTGTAAACTGCGCAGTGCTGTCTCTGGACACAGATGTGACTTTGACGTCCGCGACCTGCTTTACGGGTAGTGATTTTTCTTATCATAACAAATGCTATCTATCTATATTATTTACATCCTACTAATCCTACTAATAATATTATAAATGTGAGTTTGGATGTTTGTTCCATTTTCATATCTCAACGGCTAATCGGATTTAGATGAAATTTGTTAAGTAGATAGATGAGGTACTGGACTAACACATAGGTTATAAAACGATAAAATGTCACCGTAGCATAGTTTGGATGTTTAGATGTTAGAATCTTACTAAATATGGACGTTTTGTTTCGCTTTTATGTCTCAGCAGCTTTTATCTACTACTATCCCACACTGTATAGTTTCACTTAAATATCAAACTACGGTTATCGCATTAACCACTGAATTAATTTGTTTTTTTATTCGGGAAACATTTATAACTCCTGCAGGATACTATTATTGTGTAGAGATTATTTATGTGATACATAAATTGATAAGTTAATACATGTGCCACTTTTTATCCGGGCAAATTGTACAGAATCATAACGTCTAAATTTCTTAGAGGGGTTCTTAATATTATGAATCTAAAAAAATATTTATTTTTCGGTGTATTTTTATTTATTTATAATTGCACATATCATAATAAGTATTACATGACCCTGATAAGGGTGTCGCAACATTGGTAGACCTCAAAATATATGTGTATTAATATTGTCCCTTTTTCAAATGAAAACGAAGCGACGGATTGATGTGGTTTTATGTATGGAGGGCCCGACAGTGACATAGGCTACTTCTTACCGCGGCAAAATATGTTACTCCCACAGGACAACACGATTTGTTTGCCTATGAGCACGCGGGTGCAGCCGCGGGTCACAGCTCGCTGCACATAAATATGTTCAAATACTTTTGGAATTAGTTTTATGATTAACGGCGGTACCAGTTGTCCTTCATTGACTTCGTTGACTAATTGCTGTTTAAATACCTCCGACTTCATCGTCAAATGGTTCACTGTCACCACATACGACATTACATTACACCGATTATTGCACTTTCGTATCTCATTGTTTATTTGTAAACTTGTTCTTCATGCAATATTTGTTGTAATTAGACTTTTGTGCACTTATATATGATTCGTTTCCATATTTTATCAATTTTCTGAAATATTTCTGTTCTTTTGGTGAGCTTGGCTCGACACTGATGTAATAGAATGAATAGAATTTGTCGGTCTACGACACAGTGTGTTTTACAAAGTTATGTAAAGTTTGTTTAATAAGTCGGCAAGTAAGGCTGGTGTTCATTTCTTAATTATTGAATATAAATGAATGTAATAAATCATTACAGTCGTGTTCGAGATGATTTCATTTATTTTCGGAAATCCCGAGTATTTCAAGAATTCACAGAGACCATTCCGATAGCGATCGCGTGCGAACGAGCGCGCGTCGCCCTCGCCTCGCCCTCGCCTCGCCCGCCTTGTTTACAGGAGGTAAGGATACATTAAAGTAAACCAGATCCAATTTGCGAATAATGTATGTAAGTCGATACCATCAAGAATCAATTTCAGTTGTGTCGCGCGGCGCAACACATGGAAGGTAATATTTGTCGGGACGGGCCCCGCGCCCCGTCAGCACAGTAGGGCCTCGGTCACACTGCACGTACTGCATTTTTGGTATACCTACCACTCAGGTCATAATAAGGTTATATGCATTCTGAATGGTAAGAAGTTTATGGACCCTTGCCACTTCAGTATTTCGCTTATTTGAACATTGGAAATCCCAAGCGTTTGAACAGTAAACTTCTGAAGAGCTAACGTGCAGCGCGGCAGGCGACAGCAATGTACAGGGAATATACTCCTTGTATTGAGGCCGGGCGTGCGCAATGGCGACCACTTCGCATCAGACGAGCCAAACATTTATGTGTTTCCCGACATAGAATTGACGGCCGTCAACGTTGCTCAACCTGCGAGTTCGATTAAACAGACACGAACTGCAACGAAATCTTTAACAAATTTTTGTTGCCACTGTAAACTGTCAATATTTTGCTCGCCGACGTCATCACTGACTCAGCTGTGCGACCATCGGTGAGAGTACGTGCGATCGCCGACCTGCTACTACATAACAGTTCCATTTGATCCCGCCGCGCGGTGTGCGGGCAGCCTTATCTCGTAACGCGTTCTACAGAGAGCCGGGTTTTCGGGAGGCACGTTTTTTCATTCGAGGAACAGTTTAAATGTATCGTACCGAGGCCGGAGTGTTAGTTTTTGTGTCTACGAATGTTAACAATCATCGGGAGTCCGTGCTTCACTCGATGTTAACAATCATCGGGAGCCCGTGCTTCACTCGATGTCAATGATCGGGAACTCGTGCTTCACTCGATGTCAATCATCGGGAGCCCGTGCTTCACTCGATGTTAACAATCATCGGGAGCCCGTGCTTCACTCGATGTTAACAACATCGGGAGTCCGTGCTTCACTCGATGTTAACAATCATCGGGAGCCCGTGCTTCACTCGATGTTAACAATCATCGGGAGCCCGTGCTTCACTCGATGTCAATGATCGGGAACTCGTGCTTCACTCGATGTCAATCATCGGGAGCCCGTGCTTCACTCGATGTTAACAATCATCGGGAGCCCGTGCTTCACTCGATGTTAACAACATCGGGAGTCCGTGCTTCACTCGATGTTAACAATCATCGGGAGCCCGTGCTTCACTCGATGTTAACAATCATCGGGAGCCCGTGCTTCACTCGATGTCAATGATCGGGAACTCGTGCTTCACTCGATGTTAACAATCATCGGGAGCCCGTGCTTCACTCGATGTTAACAACATCGGGAGCCCGTGCTTCACTCGATGTTAACAATCATCGGGAGCCCGTGCTTCACTCGATGTTAACAATCATCGGGAGTCCGTGCTTCACTCGATGTCAATCATCGGGAGCCCGTGCTTCACTCGATGTTAACAATCATCGGGAGCCCGTTCTTCACTCGATGTCAATCATCGGGAGCCCGTGCTTCACTCGATGTTAACAATCATCGGGAGCCCGTGCTTCACTCGATGTTAACAATCATCGGGAGCCCGTGCTTCACTCGATGTCAATCATCGGGAGCCCGTGCTTCACTCGATGTCAATCATCGGGAGCCCGTGCTTCACTCGATGTTAACAATCATCGGGAGCCCGTGCTTCACTCGATGTTAACAATCATCAGGAGCTCGTGCTTCACTTTTTTTTTTAAATATTGTCGGACAAATTACACAGCGCCATCTAGCCCCAAAGTAAGTGAAGCTTGTGTTATGGGAACTAGACAACTGATAAACATACGTAAGTACATTTTTTTTTGTAAATACATACTTATTATACATGGAAAATACCCAGACCAAGACAAACAGACATGTTCATGCACACAAATATTTGTACTGTGTGGTAATCGAACCCACGAGCGTTGGTGTCAAAGTAGCGTAACAACGCGTTTCACCACTGCGCCACCGAGCTCGTCAAAACTATTTTGTCAATCTTTGTAAAACTAAACCCTCACAGCTATGTTAAGAGCCAGACAATTGTGTATTCTTAAATACAACAACTGACGTATTTCGAGATAGAACTAATACTCGCACCATTGGTTTTTTCCACCGTCCTAACGGCACAATAAAATGCTCTACAAAAGTGATAAATCCCTTTTCAATCGTCCGTCAATCGTGCCCGTCCCTTCCGAGCGGCCGGCGGCCGGCGGCCGGCGCAGAGTCAACACGGCGCCGTAACGAGCCGCGCCGGGGGCACGTCCGTCCTCTACGATACCTGTTAGTTCGGCCAACATATTCAAAATCCCATTCGTAGAGTGGACCGCGAACCGCGCTCCTGCACTCGCTCGTCGGATGTTTTTGACAATACTCGAATGAAAATTTTTATTGTTGTGCCTCTCGCTTCTGTGTCCGTTATTCTTAGGACAATATTAGTCGATGACCATAAACTTTGGACATCGACATAAAAATCATTGCCGAATCATCGATACATGCGCTTTAACTATGGCGCGTTGGAATTTGATATGAAGGCAAATCTTACTGCGTTTGAAGAGGCAGGATTTAGCGGAAGTGGCGCTACGCTCCATGCACTACAAATTCCTCGGTCAGTGGCGGGCACGGCGCGGCGGCGGCGGCGAGACCTTCAACTCTTAAATAAGCGCACAACCTGCGCTGTGTTGTGGCGTATGACAACGCGCTCCTGTCCTCAATTGTGTTGGCTCAATGACTTAATTGACTTAATTTTTACACACCTTTTAATATAGCAAGAAGAAATGGAAGAAAATGGTAGCACGGCGACCGCCCCGTCGACAACTAATGTGTAGTGGTTAAAGACAACACCAGGAGACTTCACTCAAACATCCGCGAGGTCCGTCGACTACATGGCGCCACTCACGAATTAACACATCGCATTCTCCAAGAATGGGTTACATTACTGGAAAATATTAAGACTAACAACAGATGTAAATATTTTAATTACTTATTTATTTTCACAAAATTAACGGACTCAAGAATTAGATACGTTAACAAAACTTAATAGTTTTGTTAACGTATCTAATTCTTGAGTCCAAATCGTAATGACTATTACTGCATAATTGCAGTAATGGTCATTATGATTTTACACTTATAAAATCTTAAATACAAGTAATTAATCAATCACGTGTAAATACAATTAAAACAAAGTATTATCGCTCAAAGTGCTAACTGTATTGATGACAAGACAGACACTTCCATATTGATTTGTTAATTTTTGTTTGCAATTGGTATTTCCATAAATATTGAATGTATGTTTGTTTAAACGAGTTTTGATAAGAGTTCTAGATAATCAATGCCTCCATTACATTTGGTGCATCTTCTTGAAGTTAATACGATCACAATTGTAAACACCGTCACTTCCTGCCGCTTGGTATTCAGGTAGTCGCGTGCGTTGTACTCTCGAGAACTAACGTTATTAGGGTTCCGTACCCAAAGGGTAAAACGGAACCCTAGTACTGAGGCTCCGCTGTCCGTCCGTCCGTCCGTCCGTCTGTCACCAGGCTGTATCTCATGAACCGTGATAGTTAGACAGTTGAAATTTTCACAGATGATGTATTTCTGTTGCCGCTATAACAACAAATACTAAAAAATAGAATAAAATAAATATTTAAGGGGGCTCCCATACAACAAACGTGATTTTTTTGCTCATTTTTGCTCGATATTGATAACGGCAACAGGTAGACGCTTGAATTATTCACAGATTATTTGGTTATATATTCACTTTAAGAATAAATAATTAAATTAAAATAAAACAAATATTTAAGGGGGGCTCCCATACAACAAACGTGATTTTTTTGCCATTTTTATAAATAATGGCACGGAACTCTTAGTGTGCGAGTCCGACTCGCACTTGGCCGATTTTTTCTGAATTTCTGCAATCGTAATTTAAATATTTCATGACGAGGGTAGGGGACAAATAACATTACAAATGAACCAGGAAATATTATTACTTTAAATCAGAAAATATATTTCGTGTTTCTCGGAAACGGTTGTAACGATTTCAATCTTTGATAATTAGATAAAGTTTGCTTTTTAAATATATAGATAGATAGATAATCGTTTATTAGCTGCTACGGTCACACATACAAACATAATATAACATTACAAGATGTAGTAAACAGGCGTTGCTCAAAACATTTCCAGTAATAGGTGCATGTGTGTGTGCAGCGAGCGAACAGGCCATAGCTCAGTGTGACTTTTGCACAATACGCAAAAAACACCGATTTTCAACTACTGCCTGAGGGGAGGGCGCGCTCAGAGTCATTATATAGACATAAATGTGTGTTTGTGGTGTGAGTCAGGGGTATTATACTAAGTGGAAAACTCAGGTATCAACATAGCAACAACGATACTCATGTAATTAGATAAGTAGTGTAAGTGAAATTGAATTTGCAAATGTATTGAGAGAATAAATTAAGATAAATTAACATTAAATACAACAGGTATTTTGATATAAAATAATAAAAATAATAACCCTAGGAATACGAACGGGTTAAACATAACTGTTTATACGCCAGTACAATTATTTTTTTTGACGACAACCAAACGCTTTGGGATCGCTAATTTTTGGTTTTCTAAAAGGAAAGCCTTGAGATGTTTTTTAATGTAATACGAGAGGTGAGATGACGGATCGGAGGTGGAATATTGTTCCAGCATTTCGTCGCCTGGTAGCGGAAGCTGCCTGTGAATGCCACAGTTTTATGTGGTTGAACAGACAGGTGAGTCCTGTTATATCCGGTGCCATATCTGTTATGAAAAGAGGAGATGTTAAATTTGGAATAAAGATATTTCGGCTTCTGAAATTTGACTACCCCAAACAAGAGGCAAGCTATCTATGTCTGTCTTCAAAATATGCGATTATATAAAAAAAAACTACGTGCAGTGCACGTTATTTAAAAAAATCACTTGTCTACGACCTTTGCTTAGACCATATTGTGGGTCATTTACATATTACTACAGCTATATAGTTATTATATACAGAATTAGACTAGACTGATTTCAAATACTATAATTGAACATAAAGTGCAAAAAAAGAATATCAACTTCGGCAGTACTTACTACTAGAATTATCGAAAAATAAAAAATAAGGTTTTTCGAAATCATAATATTTATGTCATACCGGCGGCGGCGCGGCGCGAATAACGTTTATTTACAAACATTCCGCCAGGCGCATACTCGTCGCTGCAAGACGTATCGTTCGTACTTTGCCAACCCGCTGCTCGCAACCAACACTTTAAGAGCTTACTGGCTGCCAGTCCTGACTGGCTCGTACATCGACCCACGACGTGAACACCCGGTCGGAGGTACTCGATATTTAGTGTTTTATTCGTGCGTACTCAACATGAAAACGCGAAGGGGTTTTGAGAATTCCCCCTGTCTCCGACTGTGGGAGATCGGGTTTTAATAAATTTAAAAACTAGACGGAAATACAGGAAACTAGCAAATGAACAAACACCTTCTTTAGCAAGTTTTGATATTCAATACGCTAATAAAAAGCTTTTATTTATACAACGTCGGGAGGCATAAAAGCATACGGCCCACCTGATGTAAAGGTCGCTCGCTAAGTATCGCTTATGCGATGCCACCTCTGCCGCTAACACAGCCACTCCTTAGGAGCTTGTGTTAAATAAACATAATTTCGAAATAAGTGAGAATTGGGGATGGTATTAAAGTATGTGTCATACTGGATTGATCATTGACACTGCTTTAGGATACATGTATATGTTGGTCAGTAGAACCTTGAGTTGAGTCAGGGAGCCAGATTACAAATTATGGCGTCAGAGGACCGCGACCGAATGAAGATGTACGTTGTAATGGATACAAGGATGTAGAGAAGATGAAGAAGTGCTATTAGATATATTATAACTGTTATAGGTTACGGATATTAGACGAAAAATTTTTGTTCCGAAGCAAAACTGAAATTAGTCTAGACAAAATCAGGGCGGGTTAAATACATATAACTACGCGTAAGTAAGGTTCGGTCCCCAACCACTCAGACTACACGGTCAGCCAATTGCGGGCGAGAGCAGAGTGCGCTGACTGGTACAACCGAACACCTGGTCGATCAGCATTGGCCGTGTGAACCACGTCACACAGGCAAAAATAGCTCGTGGAACCTCGCGAGCGGTCCTCGCGTCACGCTTGCCGCTGCACTAAGCTTGGATTTTTCGCAGCAGGCGTGTCCCATCTTTGGCGACTGCATGCACCCGAGACACACCCGGGATGTGTACTCCATTGGTAAGGACAAAGGCTATGTGTTTGGATGGCGTTACCTCTCGGGAAATGATCCATACACAAATGAAAGCTCGAATTGTTTTGTATGGGTACGACATTGGTTGGACCGGCGTTCCTCTCTGGTGGGTCTCAACTGTGCTAAGTTAACGTAGTGTTTGAACCTCGGAGGCAGACGTCCGCTAGCGGAGGGCGACGACGTTTGGCCTAACCGGTCTATACCGGTCGTGCGTTAACCGGTTGCACCACCGGTTAAGCTGCGCGACTGTTCCCGGTCACGTTTCGCTCGCTACTGGCTTATTCCTGCACATGTGTAAAATTTATCTTCTGGGTAATTTTTTTAGAATCTATTCTCACATTTTCCTTTTTATTTTTCTCTCTGTAAAGATTTTTGGTGAAGCTAATTACTATTTCGTAAGCAGTGTAGTACCTATAAGCCCTACATTAACTGCACCAGTACATACATAGTAGAGGTACTAAATCCTGCGTCATTACTAATTATTCACGTTTATAGCGTAACGCGTGTAGCGAGAATCATAACATTCCTGGAGTCTCACAGAGTGAGGAGTTCTTATCTCAAAACTCTCATTCACAGTTTATTATTGTGTAGTCCGAGGTCACGACGATGTAAGACTTGGATTCTAAATCTCGGCCAGTTATACCCTCAAATTGTCTTATTATAATATACTCTCGTTTGGGACAAAAATAATGATCCATAAATAACGACCATTCCATTAAAGCTATTTCATTCCTCCGGGATATGGAATTAATTTTAAACTGCGCGGAGGTACGGCGCGACACATCGGAAATAAGCTCCTACGGCGGGCTCGGGGCTCGGGGCTCGGGGCTCGAGCGCGGGCCCGGGCAGGCCTTTTTACTGTGATAACTAGTGCCCGATAGACCGGCGATGTGCGGATATCTCCCGGACATCAAATATCTCGCGAGGCGCGGCTCAGGGTTTACGACGGTAGACGAGGGCCCGCGCGGCGAACATGGAACTTCAGTTATGATGATCTCAAACGATAAGAGGTTTATTTATTTTTATTTCTAATTGAAGATTTATAAATATCTTCTTCGCAATGGTATGGTGATCTGTGACCGCCAAGAGAGTAAATTAAAATCAGTGGTCGTATAAGCATGATCATCTCCGATGTGGTATAAACAAGTGAACTCAATAAGCACCCGAATAACGTTTGTATCAGATAAAGAGCGCTCTGCGCCTCCTCTGCGGGAGCTCCGCCGCGCGATAACTCGCGAGAACGACGCTCTCGAGGCAATAAAGTAACGTAAACAAGTTCGTACCGCGCATCAAACGGGAACACTTTCATTAGTTTAAAGTACGTTAAATGAACTAGGGTTACGTGAAGTATATTAACAACTGCAAAAAAAGGGAAGGTTCTGTGTTTGTCGCTTTTCGTTGCCCTTTATTTTTGATCACCGATGTCTCAGCAGCATTTTACGGATTTAGATAATTCAAACGTCGCAATGGCTGAGCCAACTCGGTATCGAGTACATTTGGCGAAGCTTTGAAAAAGCTCTTAAAAAGTTTCAGAACCGACACTGTATTCTGTTTTTATTTTATTTCTAAACAAATGTTATTTCCTTAATGAGTGTGTCTTCTGACGAACTCGTTTGTATGTAGTGAAGAGTTGATAATGAAATATAAAGTAATGAATTAAAAACTTGATTTTGATTGTTTTGTGTACTTATGTATGCTCTGTGAAATAGTTATTCTTTTTAAAGAGTTTCGGCGTCAAAAAGTGCGAGAACCATGCGGCAGATGTGCATCTTCTCACAACGACATGCACCAGTAACAAGTCCAAGGCCAAGATCCCCTCGTTCCTTTCCAGTCATTATTAGGATCGAATAGTTGCTCGATCCCTGGCCGACGCCAAGTGACGACACAATGGATGTTGTATTCTGTAGATACAGTCGAAGTCAGCCGGAAGACACACCGGTTACTAAAATAATTTAGTCAGTGTATCGGTATATGAGGACAAATTACACAGCGCCATCTAGCCCCAAAGTAAACGAAGCTAATGTTATGGGTACAAGACAACTAATAAACATAGGTAAATACATTTTTTGTAAACACCTACTATGATACATAGAAAACACCCAGACCGAGATAAATAGACATGTTCATGCACCCAAATGTGTCCCGTGTGGCATTGGAACACCCAGGCGTTGGTGTCAGAGAAGTGTTACTAACCACTGCGCAACCGAGCTCGTTAAAACATGATTGTACCACGTGTCATGTAATCATAAGTTAAGAACAGGCGACAACATACCTCTTTCCTACAATGTTACATAAACCATGAGAGAGTTCGCCGCTCTCTGAACATCGGAGAGCCATTAGTCTACTTACGTTCTGAAGAGACAGTTCGGCCGTCATCAAAAAGACACAATTACGTTTCTCTAGATTTCATATGTCACAATAGAATCAACCGAGGTTTTAATTGAAAGCAGAGTTTTAATTGAAAATACGAGTCGAGTATAAAATCCGATGGAATACGTCCATGCCGGCCGGTTAAGCGGCCAAGTTTTATGGGCGGCCGCGAAATTATCGGCTACAAAGTGAAATGGTTAGGTTGAGAGTGTAGTGTTGTTTCACCGTCTCTTTATAGAGGTCGACCGGCCGCGAGCTGGCGGGTCGCGGGCTGCGGGCCGGCGCACGGGCGGCAGCGGGAGCGATCGTGGCGAGGGTACCATCTCCGACTGTCATAAAATTGCAACGTAATGAAACATTTCGAAAAATATCGACAAACTACCGTATACCATATATTTCGTTTATAACGTTCTAATGGTTTCATAATTCAAACGTTGTTATGGTTGAGACAATTAGGTACCGAGTACATTTTGATGAAGCTTTGAAAAAGCTCTTAAAAAATCGGCCAAGTGTGAGTCGGACTCGCACATGAAGGGTTCCGTACCATTATCTATAAAAACGGCAAAAAAATCGCGTTTGTTGTATGGGAGCCCACCTTAAATATTTGTTTTATTTTAATTTCATTATTTCTTCTTAAAGTGAATATATAACTAAATATTCTGTGAATATTTCAAGCGTCTAACTGTTGCCGTTATCAATATCGAGCAAAAATGAGCAAAAAAATCACGTTTGTTGTATGGGAGCCCCCTTAAATATTTATTTTATTCTATTTTTTAGTATTTGTTGTTATAGCAGCAATAGAAATACATCATTTGTGAAAATTTCAACTGTCTAACTATCACGGTTCATGAGATACAGCCTGGTGACAGACAGACGGACGGACGGACGGACGGACGGACGGACAGCGGAGCCTCAGTAATAGGGTCCCGTTTTACCCTTTGGGTACGGAACCCTAAAAAGCTTGAGAAACGACACTATATTCTGTTTTTATTTTACACACATCAAAAGTGTCTAGGGATCAACATATATTTTTGCAATAACTTTTCTCCTGATTGATATTAATTAAAATTTTCTTTAAGGATTCATCAAATAAAGTGTTTTCGTTTGTCTACAGTAACGATAAACCAAGTCACCTTTGCATTAATAAAGAAATTTGCCATTTTCAAAATAAAGGGATTTTTGACATTTGAACCACTAACATTAAAGTTCGAAAAAAAGACTGAAATAACAGTTTTCTTTAAAATTTTATTGGGTAACTTAAACAATTAATAATCCGTGTTTCTACCGCGAACACTAACAACACAAGAACATCGGTTTGGCATACTCAAAATGAGTTCATCCAAATCACGCTGTGGAATGGCCGCCCATGTTCGTTGCAACAACAAAAAAAGGTCTTCTTGCGACTGGATACCCTCCATATTCGGCAGAGCTCTTCTCTGTAGCATATCCCATGCATGCTCAATCGGGTTCAAGTCTGGCGACTGAGCAGGCCAGGGCATGACATTGATGTTAGCTGCGGCGAGAGTCTGTCTTACAACTCTTGCGGTGTGCGGTCGTGCATTATCATGCATTAACTGAAATAAGGGACCGATTTGCACTTGTAGAGGAACGATGACGTCTGATACAATCGTCTCAGCATAAATTTGAGCGTTGAGGTTGCCTCTGATCCAAATCAACTCAGTTCTTCCGCCGATCCAAATACCCGCCCATACCATGATGGTTCCACCACTATAAGGATGGACTTCCTGGCAGGATTTTAATCGCTGTTGGCGTCCAGGGGTTCTCCAGTGTCGTATACGTCTTGTATCCGGTCTCATACCAAAACGAGACTCATCAGAAAAGCACACGAAACGCCATTGTTCTTCTGCCCAATTTCTGTGTTCAAGAGCCCATTGATATCGAATCCTACGATTGTGCATTGCTATAGGTGGTACCCTTAGCGGTCTTCGGGAATGAAGGTTCACTTCATGCAAGCGGTTTCTGACTGTTTGGTCGCTAATTAAGTTCCCTGAAGAGTGATGAAGCGTCACGGCTAACATCATGGCGGTTATTGTTGGAGCTCTTCGAGTTGTGATTTGAATGTATCGGTCTTGTCTCCGTGTCCATGCATGGGATATGCTACAGAGAAGAGCTCTGCCGAATATGGAGGGTATCCAGTCGCAAGAAGACCTTTTTTAGGGTTCCGTACCCAAAGGGTAAAACGGAACCCTATTACTGAGGCTCCGCTGTCCGTCCGTCCGTCCGTCTGTCACCAGGCTGTATCTCATAAACCGTGATAGTTAGACAGTTGAAATTTTCACAGATGATGTATTTCTGTTGCCGCTATAACAACAAATACAAAAAAATAGAATAAAATAAATATTTAAGGGGGCTCCCATACAACAAACGTGATTTTTTTGCTCATTTTTGCTGGATATTGATAACGGCAACAGGTAGACGCTTGAAATATTCACAGAATATTTAGTTATATATTTACTTTAAGAATAAATAATTAAATTAAAATAAAACAAATACCATTTTTATAGATAATGGTACGGAACCCTTCGTGCGCGAGTCCGACTCGCACTTGGCCGATTTTTTTTTGTTGTTGCAACGAACATGGGCGGCCATTCCACAGCGTGATTTGGATGAACTCATTTTGAGTATGCCAAACCGATGTTCTTGTGTTGTTAGTGTTCGCGGTAGAAACACGGATTATTAATTATTTAAGTTACCCAATAAAATTTTAAAGAAAACTGTTATTTCAGTCTTTTTTTCGAACTTTAATGTTAGTGGTTCAAATGTCAAAAACCCCTTTATTATGAAAATGGCAAATTTCTTTATTAATGCAAAGATGACTTGGTTTATCGTTACTGTAGACAAACGAAAACACTTTATTTGATGAATCCTTAAAGAAAATTTTAATTAATATCAATCAGGAGAAAAGTTATTGCAAAAATATATGTTGATCCCTAGACACTTTTGATGTGTGTATTTCTAAACAAATGTTATTTCCTTAATGAGTGTGTTTTCTGACGAACTCGTGTGTGTAGTGAAGAGTTGATGATGAAATATAAAGTAATGAATTAAAAACTTGATTTTGATTGTTTTGTGTACTTATGTATGCTCTGTGAAATAGTTATTCTTTTTAAAGAGTTTCGGCGTCAAAAAGTGCGAGAACCATGCGGCAGATGTGCATCTTCTCACAACAAGTGTCCAGTCATTATTAAGCTCAAATAGTTGCTCAGCTGACGTCTAGTAACGATAAAATGGAATGAAAAAAAATTGTAATAAGAAAAAAAAATATTACAAAAACCGATATCCTAAATATATTATATGCAATTTGATCTAACCTGCTTTATGTGCTTCCGCCACCAATTAGTTCATACGGCCTAGCGCTGGCCAAGTCCTCTTTAGAAAATAAATACATTCATCTTGGCGAGACAGATGACATATTACGACTGACAAGACTTTGCATGTCTCAAAATTATTTTCAGTTTGATAATAAATATTATTTTCAAAAAGAAGGGTTAGCAATGGGGTCCCCTCTTAGTCCATTGATGGCTGACTTATTTATGGATAATTACGAACGCGAACACATAAGCGGTAAACCACACATATTCTATTACTATAGATATGTCGACGATATTCTCATATGCTGGACAGGTACCAATCGACAATTGGATCTCTTTGTTTCCAAATTAAATAAAATCCACCCTAAAATTAAATTCACTTTAGAAATAGAACAAAATAGTTCACTTCACTTTTTAGATTTAACCATAACTAAAAATCAATCCCTCCATCAATTTTCTATATATCGTAAACCCACTCATACCGATACCACGATTCCCGCGTCATCCAGCCATCCTTGGCAACACAAGCTCGCAGCGTATAAAACTATGATACACCGTTTGATGAGCGTTCCAATAAGTAAGGATATTTACAACAAAGAACGTGATAAATATCTTTTCGCTCACACCATCCACCCCCACCCTCAATTCAATATAAGGGACGGCACTGCGATGGATTTGTCACTTGTAACATGTTATTCTTACGATTAACGTCTACAACGTCGTAGCAGCGACGGTGGTGGTGGGGGCATGCGGGTTCTGTTCCAAATGGCGGACGACCGCAGCAGCCGAGGCAGAGACTACCGGAGCTGCCATGGCAGCGTCGGCATGTTGCATTTATTAATAGTAATGGGTGGGTGCCGGCCGGCGCTAGGCCGCATGAACTAATTGGTGGCGGAAGCACACACACAGCAAAGCAGGTTAGATCAAATTGCATGTAAATTAGACTTTCGCGAAATAACACCTGAGTCTATTAACTATCTACTCGTAAATACATTACTCTAGAAACGGCATGTTTTCAGTAATCTACGTACTTGACCTACCTGTTTATAAAGCTAGAACCTTATTATTTATATTACGTAAAATATATTTTTATGTGTCTGTTAGCCATCAACATTATGTTTAAATATCTATTGACGCCTTTGAACGAAGTAAGGCTAATTAGTAGCGTCCACAACACGAGGTATTGCAGTAGCAGTGAACAACGATAGAGAAAACGCGCGACGAGAGGGGGAGAGGGACATGTACTACAATGAAGGCTCTCGAGGGAAATAATTGATAGTTCGCTATAAAAATATCCCATACAAATATCGATATCGGATATGGATTTGCAGGCTGCGGCGCGTTGTTGTGCCAAAAACGAAACTACCGCCCACATCGGACCACAATTTGTGCCGCTCAATTTACCATCCTATCTTTTATAGTCGAAATAAATGTCTATAGAGATAACTTCTGGGCAGTTACTGTTTTATTCCCTCTATTCGAACTCGTACGGGTACATATGACTCGAAACAAATTCTCCGATGTACTCGTCACACGCCCAATGTCTCCTAAATATAAATCACATTTTGTAATAAATAGCTGTTTTGTACGAGTATGTTGAACACCTCCTACTTTATTCGTTAGTTATGTACGAGTAATACATAACACGCGTTAGATCCTTCTTTAGTGCAATCGGCACGACGAGATCGAACAATGCAAAACCATACAGATTTAACCTTTACTGTCACGACATAATATACAAGGGTGTATAGATTGATCTGTCGTTGTCTGTAAGTAATATTAGTTTAGTTGATGTACAATCAGTTTTTTGGTAAGATGTTTACAAAATTACATTGCTTATATTTCACGTGAAGAAAGTTTTTCAATCCAACATTCTATTCACGCTGTTCCCTGCCCTCACTCGTCTCTCCGCATCAGCGGTGTACCTTCCATATCTGCTAAAAGTGTTTGCAGATGGTGTGTCCGATAATAACACGGCATCGTCTCCATGAAGCAATGAAGCAGACAGTTCATCTATCTGTAATCGTGTGTGTATCCATCTATGTGCATTCGTAGATCCTTCTCACTGAATGAGTAACAAGATACATAATGAAAAACTGTACATACATAAACATAATGTAAACTTTCTTGTCTAAAAGCCAAATACCTCTACACGATATTGCAAAGTGAGAGAATCCTTGCATTTCTTCGAACTTCTCTTTGTTCAGATTATTTGAATCTTTGTAATTATGTGAATTATTTTAAAATTGGCCGAGATTGTAGTGTTTTTAAACATTTATAATTCAAAGAATCTTTTCACTTATACAGCCCGGTGTCCGCCGACGTATCCCAGTACCTGTTCATAAAGTAAAAGTTCCGTACATTTGCGACGAGTCCGGCGGACCTCTCGACACTTCACAACGACATTTGTGTCCGTCCAATTACTGTTTACCTGAAATACTCCCGGATTGCTCCCCGTCCCGCCCCGTCCCGCCCCGCCCCTCACTCATACAACTACCGCTCATTAAAATTGAGTAAATGTCGAGCGTCGCTTAACAAAAACAAAAGCGCCGTGCTCGCGTACGTCGGTTCAGTTGCACGCGCCCGCCCGCCCGGGCCCGCCCGCCGCGCTGCGCTCGCAACCGCTCATAAACTCGTTGAACATTTAAAATATGAATATTGTAACGAAGCTCATTTTGTACGAAATGCATACTCACTCCCGTAAATAGATCGTACACGTTTTATCGACAGATTGTTTCCACGGCCGCCTCGACGCACATCGATCACGAAGTGCAGTGTGCGGTGAAACATAATTCCGCGACCTACCGCGCTCAAGGCAATGTACGCATACGCTTGACGTAACGGATTATTCGACCCGATGGAAATTAATAGAGTAATCCGTAACTTCCCCAAAACTATAGACGGTAATATCGAGTACCACAGTAACGCAAGTAATTATACGAGTTCGGTGGCGCATAGTTTGTAGCGTTTCTTTGACACCGACGCTCGTGAGTTCGATTCCCATACATGAACATGTCTGTATGTCTTGGTCTAAATTTCTATCTATCATAAGTACGAATTTACAAAAAAAAAAATGTATTTACGTAGGTATGTTTGTCAGTTGTCTAGTGCCCATGACACAAGTTTCGTTTACTTTAGGTCTAGATGGCGCTGTGTAATTTGTTCGACAATATATAAAAAAAATAGTATTAAAACACAGCAACCAATCTACAGACAATTTCGCAGCAATATCTTTTTAGAGAAATAAATGTCTTTAAAATACATATAAAAATTACAACGTAAACAATTAGCTCACCAAACTGGCACCATTACTAGAGCCTTCATTAAATCTTATGTCCGATTTCAAACAGGTGTTACCAGATATCTTTTCGTCCTTTCGCCAAATGGTTGCCCGCCTCTGGTGGCACATATACAAGCGAACTTTATTCATCGTGTACGCGTGCACTAATCATTGGCATACTTAAACAAACACATAGCACACACACACACTAACTAATTCTTCGGTTTTGGGTGTTTTTGATTTGGTCCCTGGGAAAAACACCGGCTGGGAGCTCATTCCACAGCTTGAGAGTTCTCGGAAGAAAACTTCTCTGGAACCGCACAGTACGCAACCATGGCGGTTCCAGCGTGTGAGGGAGAACTCCCCGCCGTCGGCGAGCGGTGCGGTTATAAAAAGTAGCTGTCGGCATCATTTCCAACAACTCTTCAGAACACACCCCGTTGTACAATCGGTAGAACACACAAGCAAAGTAGGAGGCAAAGTCTCTCCTTAAACTTAAGGGCTCAATAACGTGTGTAAGATTAGGATTGTGGACAAATATTATATAGTCGCATTATATCATTATATTTTACTTGTTTCAGTCGTACATTCAGTCATAATCAAAATTCTCATTTCAGGAATGAGTATAAAACTTTGTCCTTTCTGGCTGCACCCTGTAAAAAACTCAGTAATCGAATTTCACCATGATCGTATATACAATTCTCATAAAACAATGTTATAATTTGTGAGTGGTTTGTAAGAAAATATAGATATGTAATATAGAATTTGTATGAAGGAGGAGCTCTAGGAACCGGCGCACGTGCATGAAAAGAGCTACGAATGTTAAAGAAGCCACCGAGCTGTGTAACGCTCTCATTTCATACCGTTCGATGGTCTCTGAGTACCCCGCGAATTTTCTTGTGTGGAGATATAGATAAATAGATAGTGAACGAGTTGAAAGTACTCTACATCGAATATCAACCCTGTTTCAAAATCAATTCTTCCTTGTCAACGTAACAGCATCTTCTTGTTAAAATTACGGCAGAACGAGAAGCAAAAATGAATTGAATGAACATAGTACCTGAAAATTGTTTTTCAATATTTGAAGCGAGAGAATTTTAAAGTGTTGATGATATAAAAAACTTGTTAAAGCTGCCTCGCCAACAGTAGCTCTTCATAGCTACGACATTAGTTCACACGGAACAAAGCGGCGGCTCCCGTCGGCGAGCCTTTGTTTGTCGGACGCGAGTCTGGCGCGAGCCGCCGCTACACAACTCGGACATGAACGGCGGCCGAACACTCCGCAGTGTGTAAGCTTCGACAAACGATCGATTTACTTATCATGTCCGCGCACGAATCGTAAGTACGATGATATGTGTGCTACTTGTATCAAATTGGAACAACCTTCACGCTCGCTACGTAGCGTGCATGTTCATCCTTTATCGATATTATAAAGTTGTCAAGTTAGCACGGAGAAGCTGCGATTTTAGACGACTGGAGCTGATCACGAACGGTGGACTCCGTGGAGATAGCACGGGGTATAGAGGACAATAAGACCTAGAGTTATTGTTACAATGAAAGTTCTGGTCGGCTGGTCATGCAAACGTGAGTTTGATCGTGAGAGTCTGGATATGTTTTTTCCTGTATTTTTCATCTCGTAAACTAAATCTATAACAAGAGAGAGAGATTAAGAGAGGTAGGGCGCATCAATGCAGTCCTCCAGTACCTGCACCTCACAGAAAACTGCAGCCAAATAACAACTCCCTAGAGGGTTGTTGTGTTCCTGCGTGTGAGTGAGGTCATCAGTAAGCTCCTAACGAGTTGCTGCGTAAGCAGCAGTGGAGGCATCGTGCCAAGAGATACTTAAAATATTACAGGCGTTAATAGGCTACGGTAACCGCTTTACATCCGGTGAGCCGTATGGTTGTATGCCTTTCGATGTTGTATAAAAAAAAATAACATCTTTTCGTCGTATAATATTTCGATTATACAACAATCATACTGGTGAGCATGAACAATTGGATTATCCATCACAAAAGTACTAGGTTTGTGGCAGGGAGTCGATGAATTTCAACTCGATTCTACTGCTTTTATATCAAATTAATTTACTGCTTGCAATATATATTAAGGAGCATAAATACAATGCACAAAAGGCAGAGAGTTATTATGAAGAGAGGCTGCAGTAACTATACAAACTCTGGTTGAAACAAGCCATCAGAATACTGATAGCATCGAAAGATTGAACGGATTTATCGCTTCACCCTCACTCGAGTCGAATCGTGGGAGATCGCTCTGGGACTCTTTTGTGACTTCGGCATTAAGGCCCCTCTCAACCTAGTCGCACTGTATGCCGCCAATAACTTACACGTCTTGAGGACGTATCCTCCGTCCTCTTCGCTCTTACCACAAAGAAAGATGGTTTAGCTTCAATCAGCCTTAATTCATAATAACAGGAGCTTATGTGGTTCAATCAAAGATACCTTGAGCCAAACACACATGTCCGGAAAGAATTGACGGATTGCCTCATGATCGCTTCCCCCAACGGCTCTGGTTCTGCCAATTCCTAAATCTGACCTTTCGGATGCTCAACTCACCTCCACTTGAAGTCCCACGCCCTATCTCTTGTGCAATGTTATTTATAAGATTCTGTTGAACAGCATCATGTTGTAGACGTTAGACGGACAAAGGTCCCGCTGTTATAAAACTTATCCAGAACTCGATCAAAAGTCAATGGGGATCCTCTAGGTGGAATTGAATTGATAAGTGCGCAGGGAAGTGCGTACTGACATGCTCACTTCTCTCAGTCACAGGAACACAACGACTGTTCAGAGTACTACTCTAACAGTTGGCTGCATTTTTTTGTACTTTAGTAGAGTTTTTTTATATACAAGATCGGAAGGCATACAAGCATACGAATCACCTGATGGAAAGCGTTACCGTAGACGATGGACGCTTGTAATACATTAAGTATCACTCGCGCGATGCCTCCTCTGCTGCTAACACAGCTTCTCCTTAGGAGCTTATTGTTAACCTCACTCACATGCAGGAACAGAACAAGGGACTAACAACTAGGGAGTTGTTATTTAACTACGGCTTTCTGGGTGGAAGTACTTCCTTAGACGGGCTGCTTTGATGCGCTCTACCTCTCTGAAAAACACCCACACCAAGACAAACATACATGTTCATGCACACAAATGTTTGTCCTGTGTGGAAATCGAACTCACGAGCGTCGGTGTCAAAGTCGCGTCATTCACGACTGTGTCACCGAGCTCGTCAAACCTGGCTGACTGCGGCTCATGAGGAAGAGATAATTGCTTTCTTCACTTTGGAAACATTATTGAAAGGAGAACGAGGGTGAAATTCGTTGGAATGCTTTGGGAAGCACAAGGTAGATTTTGAAGCAGTTGAGGATGTACGGATCAAATTTCACTTGTACTCTACAATATCGTGGCATCTGGCTATAGACCAGAAGGTTATATACGGTTTTGTGGAAGAGCTTTTAGCAGCGATGGAAGGTACACTGCTGAATGTGGAGAGACGATTGCGCGCAGGGAACAGCGTGAATGAATCGTTGGGTAAACTTCTAGGCAGCCGAAATCAAAGCCAGAAGGCACTGCTCGCTGTACACAGCGCGGTGCTAATCCCAACGCTAACTTATGAAAGCTAGGTATGGCAAAAAGAGCATGAAAGTAGGATAAATGCGGTCGTGATGAGAGCATTGCGAATTGATGCATGCAAAATTTGTGGCATAAGCTTGCTGACCGCGTTCGTAATGAAGAGAGTTCGTAAGAGAGTGTCGATGTTAATGTAAGAAAAGGCATTCTATATTGGTTCGAATCCAGCGAGAGATCGTGCTCCATACCCTCCGATTTTGCATGCATCATTTCTTGAACGTGTGAGTTTCCTCACGTTGTCCTTTACCGTAGAGAACAATAATTATAAATGGGAAATTAGAAATATGTACATAAATCAATAATATAATAAAGTTAGTCAGTAGACTGGTTCCTCTGGGCAGTCACTGGTCCGTGCGGTCAGCCCTACTTGATGCAGAAAATAGTAAATATAGTGTTGTTTCCTAATGATGTCTGATAATCAATGCGGCACGTCGATAGAATACTGGTTGGCATGTTTTGTTAAAATCAGCAAAATTTTACAAATAAGAGCCATTCGCACTATTGATACCAGAGCATCACTCAGGATACTGTTCAAAGTAATGTGTGTCCTCGCAGGTACTTCTCAGTTATAAAATAAATTTCCTGAAACAGTTCTGTATTTTCCGGACAATATCTTTAAAATGCGCTTCAAAAATACTCTTTGTAAAAAACTTAATTATAGAATTGATGGACTACTTTAATTCTAGTTAAAAATTCACACGACGATTAAAAGTTGAATAATAATTGATATCTAAATAAAAGTGGGTTTGTATAGCTGTGTGCACTTTATTTATAAGATCTTAAATTAGATACTTGATATATTTCCTAAAGACGTGTATGCAGAAAGTAGCTTGTGTTAATTACACAATGGGTTATATTTATATTTGAACATAAATATACGTTGAAATGTTGTTTATATAGAACCGTCGGTGCACTGTGTCGCGTCGCGCTTGGCCAGTGTTAGGGACAGATGTCGGAGGGCCATCCGGCGGGGCGCGGCGCCACTGTCGTCTCAACTTTGTAATTTCATTAAACGGCAATAAGTTCCAAAGTTCGCAATTTATAGTCGGCCCGCGGTCGGCCGACTTCTTTGAACTTCGCAAAGGAAAAATAATGCCGCGCCGGTGCGCGAGCTCGCACCGCACCACTCCTATCGCGAATATTTCATCGGGAGTGTATTCAATGAAAGGCCATTCGTTTTCAATACTCGGCCATTACTCAAAATAATAAAGTGCTCGCCTCAAACCTTTCGGTCGGATTTACGTCGTAATCAAGAATTTGAAAACGTATTATCCGGAATTTCTATATCATACAAACGTTCGTACGGCTTTGTGACACCGTTTCACGTTTTTAATTAAATATTTTTTAATGACTTCAATAGATACATTTTTACGAAGCGATCTGTAGACGTGTGCAGGTCTACAAAAGTCATCCGCGTGCGGCGACGGGCAGTCACTAGGACGTGTTCATTGTGGTGGCCGGCCGCGCGGACACGTCGGTGGAGGTCCTCTGCAGACTGGTGGAAACGTTGCGCCTCTTATAGACCCGCCCGCAGCCCGCAGCCCGCGGCCCGCCGCACACGACGCTTTATTTGGAGCGTGCCGCGTTACGTGGACTGCACTATTTATGAATGCACTCTCGCCATCGTTTTGGAATTGAGTATTGAACTGATATTATTAGAATGGAGAAACTTGAATAAATAAGAGAGCCAGGGCGCATCAAAGCAGCTCATCTGGGAAAGTAGCTCCACCTCAAACAAAACCGCAGCCAAATAACAACTCCCTAGAGTTAGATATATTCCTGCGTGTTAGTGAGGTCAACAGTAAGCTCCTAAGGAGATGATGTGTTAGCAGCAGGGGAGGCATCACGCGCGTGATACTTAATGTACGAGTAGGACAAGCGTTCACAGGCTACGGTAACCGTTTTGCATCAGGTTGGTCGTATGCTTGTATGCCTTCCGACGTTAAACGACGACGAAAAAAGAGATGAAAATTCTGATTTTAATGAGGCCCACGTCATAAATGACTTACACATGTTTTTGTTAGCTAGTCTTTGTTACACTCCGACACAGACCGCGTTACATCGAAATTGCGAGAAAAACTACGGAGTCAGGAACGCGTCGACGCGTTTGGAATCCAACTCCTCATAGAGGACACGGCGCGCAGACCGTTTCAATTGTTACAAGCGTGCAGCCGCCAGTTCTCGGAAATGTTCTCTGCGTCTACTGGTAACGTTGCGCACCTCGAGGAACACGATCATCCTACTTAATGGCGTCGTTAATTGGTTACAGTCTTTTGCAAGATTTATACTCTTCCATTGATATACGATTTGGGTGAGAGATTTCGCTATTCCATACCTAATAAATGATGGTATACAATAAGAGAAACATCAGAACGGGCCCGGTATAGCCTCTCGCTCGATCCTGCCTCCCTTAAGTCTACAGCAAATTAAGGGACCCTCTGCGAGTGTGTGTTCTTTGTCCGGCCGGCATGTCTGTCGCTTTTATTACATAGCGCTGTCAGGAGCCCGCCTCATGCGAGCATTCCTTTATGTACGTCGGAGCGCAGGCAGCCGTGGTCGAGTCCGCTTCGCTCGCACGGTAACATTTGGAATGATTTCTGCACGTGGTACACTCTGTCGTTAAGAAGTAGAGGCCCACTATTGAAGTATAAGGAACTGACCATATTCTACATACTGAAAAGTCAACCTCGCTTGTACGTGGTGCACCCTGCTTATAACAAATGAGGCTCTAGTGAAAGAGGGGTAGAGAGCAAGAAAGTAGTCCGAACTAGAAAACATGTCCCTTACGCAGAAAACCGCAGTAAGGTAAGTTAGGGCGTCCCCGGAGACGACGCGCATCGATCCCCCCCCCCCCCCCCCCCGACGGTGCGAAAATAGGATGCGGCGGTGGGGGCCGCCACCCACCACGCAGCGCTAATTCCGGCGGGTCGAAGAGAGCCAGCACTCGGCTCGGCATAGGCACGTGGAATGTGAGAGGTGGAATGAGTGATAAGATGAACGAGCTGATGGACGTAATGAATGAGAGACGCTTAGAAGCTTTGTGTGTGACAGAGACTAAGCGCAAGCGGAGCGACACCGATGATCTCCCCGGTGGGATGATGGCCCTATGGTCTGGTGTAGACCGGGATGATCATGCCAGTGCTGGCGTAGGTGTCATACTCTCCTCTCGCTTAGCCTCTGATGTGAAAGATTACTGTTTGGTAGGGCCCAGACTTCTCTGGGTTTGTATAAAACTGGGCATCACGTGAGTATTTCTGGTTGCAGCATACGCTCCCGTAAGCTCAGCGTGTGCCCAAGAACTAGAGAAGTTTTGGGAGTCTGTGAGGGATGTTCTGGATTTAGCTGAAGGGAATGAAAGAGTGATTGTGTGTGGAGATTTGAATGGATGGATGGACGAAACCTCCTCGTGTCGACTACTTTATTTCGTCACAAGGATATTCACATGTATACATGGAGACGGAATGACCAAAAAAGTGTGATTGATTTCATTATAATTGATAGACGTCGGCGAAATACTATAATGGATACAAAAGCCTTTAGAGGTCCCACTCTTGAAACGGACCACTACCTGGTGGTAAGCCGGTTTGTGGGACTTTTCAAGAAGTGGAGGCATTGGCGAGTGCGTATCCCTTTCGAAGATTATGAAAGAATAAGGAGTGAAAAATTGCAAGATGAAGGTGTAAGGAGAATGTATGTACATCTGGTAAGAAGTAAAGACTTGCAAATGCAAGTCTTTCCGACACAGATGTGGATGATTGCTGGAAAGTTCTGAAAGAAAGAAAAGCAAAGAGGCATAAAACATTGAAAGGAGATGCCTAGTGGGATACGGAGGTTGAATCCTACGTAGCAAGAAAGAGGAAAGCGTGGCTGGATTATGTATCATCTTTGCCCTTAAATGAAAATATGAGAGAGAAGAAGAAAGAAATGTACCGTCAATGCAAGAATGAAACCAAGGCTTTAGTGAAAGACAAGCGTGAAAGACAAATTATGAATGAGGAAGAGAGGCTGACGAGAAACTTCGAGGCAAATACCAAACTCTTTTGGAGAGAGGTAAAGAAGTCTCGGGGTAGTTCGTCGGCATCCAGTATGAACAAGATTAAGTCTAAAGCTGGTATCATTCTTGCAAACACTCAGGAAGTGTTAGAACGGTGGAGTGAATATTGAGAATATGCCTCGGACGCTGACAATGAGATTGAGTCTGATGCTCACTCCACGTTGACGGCGTCCGATGAAGGTATAACTATGGATGAGATAGAATGGTCGATACGAAATTTAAAAAACGGAATTGATATTATCACCGCTGAGATGATCAAACTAGGTGGCACTTACGTCCGGGACGCCTTCTGGTACTTATGCAACCTATGCTGGAGAACTGGAGGGCCCCAATGGACTGGGGACGCGCAGTCATCGTACCCTTGTTTAAAGGCAAGGGATCACGCATGGACTGCGCCAACTATAGGGCCATCAGTTTGATCAGCTTAGCAGCAAAAGTATATGGAAAGGTGATTGAAAGGAGAATGAGGGTGAAATCCGATGAAATTTCCGAAATGGAAGGGGATGTACGGATCAAGTTTTCTCGCTCCGCAATATAATCCGCACCTACAAAGATTGCTCAGCATGTGTGTGAATAGATGGCAACATGTCACACTGGTTTGATGTCAAAATTGGTGTCAAACAGGGTTGCATATTGTCTGCTAGGCTGTTTATTCTATATCTCGATAGTTTTCTACAGAGAATAAGATTGACGAATGTAGGATTACGCATGGGTGACCTAGTGTTGAACTATCTGCTGTATGCAAATGATGCCGTCCTATTAGCAGAAACACCATCTGAACTGCAAGCACTAGTTAGAATAATGAAAGATGAATGTATGAAGGAAGGCTTACTATTGAATGCGAAGAAAACAAAGATAGTGGTATTTGAAAGAGAAGAAACCAGAACCAATGTTAGGATTACGGTAGATGATGAAGTGTTGGAACAAGTGGATGAGTGTGTATATCTTGTATACGGGATGGAAGGTATACCGCAGATGTGGAAAGGCGAGTGAGTGCTGGGAATAGTGTCAATGGAGCGTTGGGAAAACTTCTTGGCAGTAAAAACCTGAGCCAGAAGGCGCTGCTGGCTATACAAAATGCAGTGCTGGTCCCAACGCTTATTTATGGAAGTGAGAACTGGGTATGGCAGAGAGAGCATGAAAGTAGGATAAACGCGGTTGAAATGAGAGCGTTGCGCAAAATTTGTGGCGTAACGCTTGTAGACCGTATTTGCAATGATGAGGTTCGAAGCAGAGTTGGAATGAAAGAGAGCGTCGGTGTTAAAATAAGAAGAGGCATACTCCGTTGGTTCGGACATATAGAAAGAATACAGGATGAAATAATGACGAAGCAGATATACAATGCAAAAGTGGAAGGATGTAGGAGCCGAGGTAGACCAGGACTTACCTACCATGATCAAATTGGTCGTGTTCTATCAGAAGGTGATGTCAGGAGCCCTAGAAACCGGCGAGCGTGCATGAGAAGAGCAATGAATGTTAAAGAAGCGAGTGAAATATGAAAGGATCGAGTCACGTAGCGCTCGGTTCTCTCTGCCTACCCGGTAAGGGATTTGGTGTGAAGTTATAGATAGATTCGTTCGTTCGCGAACCGAACTTTACCGACGGCGTCGTTACGAGCCTTGAGATTATTATGTATGTACCTCGCCCATCGCGCAGACAACGAAACGCACGGAGGACGCGCAGGCGCCTCGCTCGCCGGTCGCCTTCCGCCATCCGCTTCGTCCGTCCGTCGGCACATAGAGCTCATGATTTTTGACATATAATTGCTTAACTTTAACATTGAATATATTTCGTGACCTGAGTCTCATGTTTTTAACTACCCGAACTATCAAACCTACAACTGGCAAACTACACTTTTGAAGTCACTACTTTTTTAGCGGCGTTGTGCACTTTTTGGCATGAGTAAAAAATGTTAAACTCGCGTCAGGACACGTGACCTTGACCGTAAGATTTTGGTGAGAATTAGAACTTAAGTTCGCTGCAGCGCTAGAACATTAGTTACCTCTATGAAATGATAGCATTTCGCACACCGACAGATTCACGACACAAACACAACTCGACATTGTGTGACATTCACGTGTGTATCCTTACAACGCACCTTTTTTTAAACAACGTCGAGTGCCACACAAGCATACGGTCCACCTGATGTACAGCGGTTATCGCACTCTATGAACGCGTGTAATAGGTTAAGTATCACTCACGTGATTCCACCTCTGCTGCTAACACAGCAACTCCTTAGGAGCTCACTGGCGACCTCGCTGACCTCTAGGGAGTTGTTATTTGGCTACGGTTTTTTGTAAGGTTTCTGATCGTCAGTACCATATCTGTGGTAGTATCTATAAACTAGCGTCATGTTATAACTCTACGCTTATTTTGAATGTTCTGTAATAGTTTGAAGTTCCACAACATCTTTTAATTTAACGAGATAATGTTTAGATCTTTTATCGTTTCGATCATAGTAAAATCCATGGCGACTTTTATAAACTTGACTTCATTTAATTGGGCCCATTTTTTTATACAACGTCACGGGGTATTCAAGCATACGGCCCACCTGATACAAAGCAATTACTGTACCTTATTAACGCTTCTAACCTATTAAATATCACTCGCGCGATGCCTGCTATGCTGGTTACACAGCAACTCCTTAGTAGCTTACTGGTGACCTCACTAACACGCAGGAACACAACAACCCTCTGTGGAGTTGTTATTTGACTACGGTTTTTTGTGAGGTAGAGGTACTTCCCCAGACTGCCTGCTTTGATGCGCCCTACCGCTCTTAAAACACTCAGACTACGATAAACAGCCATGTTCATGCACACAAATGTTTGCCTTGTATAGGAATCGAACCCACGAGCGTTGGTGTCAAAGTCGCATCATTCACGCCTAAGCCACCGAGCTCGTCGAAGCCCTTGTAATTATTAGAGTCTTTGCTCAGGATCCAAATAAGTTGACAAGTCCACAAACGGCCGTGCGCTCCGTCCGCCGGCCGACGGCTGCCGCCGCCGCCGCCGCCGTTGTCGTGCCTTCTTCCAGGGCGGCCCTCGACGTGCCCCTACAGCTGCTCCCGACGCCGGCACAGAACATTAATAAAGACGAGGCCATGAAACGTGCGATCCTTTTCTTTTATACAACATCGGGAGGCAAACAAGCATACGACCGATCTGATGTAAAGCCGTTACCGTAGCCTACGAACGCTTGCAATATATCGAGTATCACTGGCGCGATGCCTCCTCTGCTGGTAACACAGCAACTTCTCAGCTGCTCCTGAGCTTACTAGTCATCTCACTCACACGCAGGCATACAACAACCCTCTAGGGAGTTGTTATTTAGCTGCGGTTTTCTGTGAGGTGGAGGTACTTCCCCAGGCGGGCTGCTTTGATGCGCCCTCCTCTTAAAACATAATAATAAACAAACACCTCTAATAAAACATCAGACCAAGACAAACAGACATGTTCATGCACATAATTGTTTGCCTCGTGTGGGAATCGAACCCACGAACGTCGGTGTGAAAGTCGCGTCATTCACGACTGAGCCACCGAGCTCGTCAAAAAATTTGGTGAAATTACACCATTACAATAGTCAAATTTGTAATTAAGGAAGGAATAGGACAGGTTTTGTTGAGATACTCCAGCGTTCGAATGAACCATAGATAACAGAAACAACGGGAGATGTGACATACTACGTGAGTTTACACCGGGACGGTTGTCGACTAGTTTCACTCCACCATACAACAGTCACACACTTAAATAAATAAAATATGTCATTCTACGCACACAAGTACATCGACACACTTATGTTAAGACGCTGTCATTGGACGTTTACTTAAAGAACACCCAAGTAAGCACGCACTACTACAAACACTGATAAAGCGACTTTGCTGGGACACGCGGGTCGATATGACTTTGTCGATATTGACAACGTTATATCGATCTATGATCTATCAAGAAGTGTAATGTTTGTAATAAAATATTTATGGGGTGTAAGTGGATCAATGTCAACTTAGAGCCAAAGCCAACCCCACTATACTAAATAACAATTCCCTGGAGGATGATTGATTTCATGCGAGTTAGTGAGGTCAGAGGAAGTTGAGTTGCTTGATTGGCAGCAGGGGTGACGATGAAATAATGTAGATGAAATAATAACTACTGTAAAGACTTATAATTTTTATCAAATACTAGCAGTCTATTGACACTTCGTATCGATAAGTGAAGTCAAAGCGCACCCCTAACCGACGGCAGAAACAAGCGGCCGTATCTCGAAACTGCACACACAGTGAACGAATAATATCACTCGCTTTACATTGCGTGTTGGGAAACGAGCGGTGGCGACTGCGTAATGGTAGAAAAGCAATGTATGATTTAAGAATGATTATTGAAAATTATTTTAATGATTATTTAAAATTTGCGTCGTGGTAAGGTTCGGGTAGAAATGGCGTCGGAGAATTTGAAATTAATTTTGTATTTATGCTTATAAAACGTAATATTATTTGTACTTACAGGTGATAAGTGATTCCATTTAATTTAAAGTTAACCACTGCACTTCTATTTTTGCAAATTGCAACAGCACAACTTGGCATTTTGCTAAAACAAGGAGCAACGTATCTCAATCGAACTTGATTGCAACTAACTAACTGTTCTTGGCAATGTTCTCGTTTTGAGCATATTGCGGCGACACCAACCACGCCCCCTCGTCACATCTCAAACAACAGAAACAACTTCTGTTATCTACGTAACCCATACGTAGTGTGGTAATGTTGTTTATGGGTTCCAGTTGTGTGAGTTGTTTCAAACTGTTGTAATTATTATTTACATAACGAAGCATCACAGCTTACGTATTGTTCACTCTCGTGTCTCACGACTTGCACGAGACATCATCTTCTTCTTTCTGCTATACCGTTATCCCGAGCCCGATACTGATCTTAAGATGGAGCTCCACAACCCACAGGGAAAATCGGATCTTTCTTAGGTTTGGCCACACGTCTCTCGAAATATAATTTCATGATATGTGGATTTTCCTACAATGTTTTTGTTCACCGCCGAGCCAGTTTCAAATATAAATATGTCCATATATTTGAATACACGATTGTTGTTTGTTGTTCATCCACCAGGCCCTCACTGGCCCAGTATGAGAAATCCAACACCATTTAAACTGCAATGTGATCAGTGCTTACGCAGCCACTTCATTAACGCCAGAGCAGTTGAAGAGTGAAGGATTTGACGGCAACTTACTCGTATATATACGTGGATTATATCTACATAAGATTATATTTCTTGGTGTTCTCTGTTTACATTGATTGGTATCTTAGATTCGGTCGTATTTCTTAATTTGATAATAATGTCTTCAATTTAGATAATTTCAGTCATATTTACTAACGTTGAATACATTAAGCCATCTTTATTACAGGTTCATTTATGAATGTATGTATTTCTTTAAACCCACTATTAAGACCAGTCATATTTTTACTTGGAATTATTTTAACCGTAGATTTATACTTTGTTTTAGGAGAGTTTGGTGACACGGCTTTAACAGAACTGTTTCTTCTATTCTCGGATTTCTTTCTGGTGTACCTATCTATGATTTTTTGGTGATTTGGACTATTTAAAAAACATTATTATTATCTACGACACCAGATTGATCTTGGTTTGTATTTAAATCACTTAAATGAGTTTTTTCAAATATTTCTGCAATGAAATTATACCTATGTAAATCATCTTCCATGAATATATGTGGGTATTTAGCCATATACGTAATGAATGATAGACGTTTGGATGTTTTATGTGTGACAGAGACTAAGCGCAAGGGGAGCGACACCGATGATCTGCCCGGTGGTATGATGGCCCTATGGTCTGGGGTAGACCGAGACGATCATGCCAGTGCTGGTAGTAGGTGTCGTACTCTCCTCTCGCTTAGCCACTGGTGTAAGAGATTACTGTTTGGTAGGGCATAGACTTCTCTGGGTTCGTATTAAACTGGGCATCACGCGAGTATTTTTGGTTGCAGCATACGCTCCCGTAAGCTCAGCGTGTGCTCAAGAACTGGAGAAGTTTTGGGAGTCTGTGAGGGATGTTCTGGACTTAGCTGAAGGGAATGAAAGAGTGATTATGTGTGGAGACTTGAATGGATGGGTTGGGACCAAGCGATACAGCAATGAAGCTGTTCTTGGTCCGTATGGAGATAAGAGAGTGAACGAAGCAGGTAAGTCAATACTAGATTTATGTATGGAACGTGGCCTCCTCGTGTCGAATACTTTATTTCATCATAAGGATATTCACACGTATACATGGAGAAGGAATGACAAAAAAAGGGTGATTAATTTGATTTTAATAGATAGACGTCTCCGAAATGTTCTAATGGATACAAGAGCCTTTAGAGGCCCCACTCTTGAGACGGACTACTACCTGGTGGTAAGCCGGTTTGTGGACCTTTTTAGGAAGTGGAGGCACTGGCGAGTGCGTATCCCTTTCGGAGATCATGAAAGGATAATGAGCGAAAAATTGCAAGATGAAAGTGTAAGGAGAATGTATGTGCATCTGGTAAGTGAGAGACTTGCAAATGCAAGCCTCTCCGACTCAGTTGTGGATGATTGTTGAAAAGTTTTGAAAGAAAGTATGGTGGATAGTGCAAAAGAAGCTTGTGGATGCGCAAAGAGACGTAAAACAGCGAAAGGAGATGCCTGGTGGGATGCGGAGGTTGAATCCTCCGTAGCAAGAAAGAGGAAAGCGTGGCTGGATTACGTATCATCTTTGCCTTTAAATGAAAATATGAGAGAAAAGAAGAATGAAATGTACCGTCTATGCAAGAATGAAACCAAGGCTTTAGTGAAAGAGAAGCGTGAAAGACAAATTATGAATGAGGAAGAGAGGCTGACGAAAAACTTCGAGGCAAATACCAAACTCTTTTGGAGAGAGGTAAAGAAGTCTCGGAGTGGTTCGTCGGCATCCAGAATGGATAAAATAAAGTCTAAAGCTGGTGTTATTCTTGCGAACACTCAGGAAGTGTTAGAACGGTGGAGTGAATATTTTGAGGAAATGTATCAGTATGCCTCGGACGCTGGCAATGAGAGTGAGTCGGATGCTCACTCCACGTTGACGGCGTCCGACGAAGGCATAACTATGGATGAGATCGAATGATCGATACGAAGCTTGAAAAATGGAAAATCAGCGGGAATTGATCTGATCACAGCTGAGATGATCAAATTAGGTGGCACTTACGTCCGGGACGCCTTCTGGTACCTAAGCAACCTATGCTGGAGAACTGGAAGGGTCCCAATGGACTGGAGACGCGCAGTCATCGTGCCCTTGTATAAAGGCAAGGGGTCACGCATGGACTGCGCCAACTATAGGGCCATCAGTTTGATCAGCTTAGTAGCAAAAGTATATGGAAAGGTGATTGAAAGGAGAATGAGGTTTCCGAAATGGAAGGGGATGTACGGATCAAGATTTCTCGCTCCGCAATATCGTAGAGAAGCATCTGGCCATAGACCAGAAGGTTTTCTGCGGTTTTGTGGATCTTGAGAAAGCCTTTGATAGGGTTGTGCGAAAGGAACTGTGGGACATATTGCCGAGATATGGGATTGACGGTTCACTGCTCCGTGCTGTGCAGTCCACTTACAAGGATTGCTCAGCATGTATGCGGATAGACGATGGCATGTCACCCTGATTTGATGTCAAAATTGGTGTCAAACAGGGTTGCGTGCTATCTGCTAGGCTGTTTATCCTGTATCTCGATAGTTGTCTGCAGAGAATAAGGTCAACGAATGTGGGATTGCGCATGGGTGACCTAGTGGTGAACTGTCTGCTGTATGCAGACGATGCCGTGCTATTAGCAGATACACCATCTAAACTGCAAACACTGGTCACAACGATGAAAGACGAATGTATGGAGAAAGGCTTACTACTGAATGCGAAGAAAACAAAGATAATGGTATTTGAAAGAGAAGAATCCAGAACTAATGTAAGGATTACGATTGATGATGAAGTGTTGGAACAAGTGGATGAGTATGTATATCTTGGATGCGCTTTCAGCAGGGATGGAAGGTACACCGCAGATGTGGAAAGACGAGTGAGTGCTGGGAATAGTGTGAATGGAGCTTTGGGAAAACTTCTTGGCAGTAAAAACTTGAGCCAGAAGGCACAACTCGCTGTACACAATGCAGTGTTGGTCCCAACGCTAACTTATGGAAGCGAGAGCTGGGTATGGCAGAAAGAGCATGAAAGTAGAATAAACGTGGTTGAAATGCGAGCGCTGCGCAAAATTTGTGGCGTAAGGCTTGCTCACCAGTACACTTCCACCACCAGTTGAGCCAACGAGCGGCTTGAAAACACTGACCTTCGCCAGGAGGCGAGTGTTTTCAAGCCGCCCGAAGACCACTGACTTAGCTTAACGACCGTCTTGTATTGACGGTAGCCGGGACCGCTTAACGTGCCCTTCCGAACATGGAGGAGCTCGACATAGATAAACCCATTCATAAACTGACTGCGGTTGACCATGCCTAACCTGCGTGTTCGGTTAGAATGACAGGAACAACGACGATCAAGCTCTCAAAAGTAGAACGCACAGCTGTCATTGGCTAATTCACGGATCAACATCGCGTCACTTATCGGCTTATTGGTTAAAATGTCATCCCCTTGGTCAGCAGGGTCATATCACTGATTCGGAATTGAACGTCGTAGTGTAGTAACAGTAAAACAAAAACCTAAAATTGACGGGAGACCCATATCCCTACGGTGGGATGAGTAGGGTCGATGTAGTTACTTTACCCCCCGACGCGTAGCGGTGAGTATTTTTACAATGCTAAATCATGTCAATGGGATCTCCAGGACAAAATTACAAGTTAATAAATGAAGAAGATGATGTTAGAAATAGAGTTGGTCTGAAAGAGAGCGTCGGTGTTAAAATAAGAAGAGGCATGCTCCGATGGTTCGGGCATGTAGAAAGAATGCAAGATGAAAGAATGACGAAGCAGATATACAATGCAAAAGTGGAAGGATGTAGGAGCCGGGGAAGGCCAAGACTTACCTACCATGACCAAATTGGTCGTGTTCTATCAGAAGGTGATGTCAGGAGCCCTAGAAACCGGCGAGCGTGCATGAGAAGAGCAATGAATGTTAAAGAAGCGAGTGAGATATGTAAGGATCGAGTCACGTGGCGCTCGGTTCTCTCTGCCTACCCCGCAAGGGATTTGGCGTGAAGTTATAGATAGATAGATATATAACCATGAGTACCGATTTCGCAGTGGTATAGTGGCAGTAGCAGTGGCAATCCTTCTAATATTATATCCTACTAATATTATAAACGCGAATGATAGTATGGATGTATGTGTGAATGTTTGTTCGTTTTCACACGTCAACGCGTGAACTTATTTGGATGAAATTTTGTAGGTAGATAGATGAGGTACTGGATTAATATATAGGGAATATTACTTGCGCGCTGTCAATCTTGTGGCCTAAAGTCTTCATCACAGTACCAAGTAATTCCCTACCATATCCCACCCTTCAAACCGGAACACAGCTATATGAATATAGCTGCTTGGCGGTAGAAATAGGTGAGACAGAGGCACCCACGCAGACGACGACTGTACAAAGTTTCCCTCTGGTTGACGGTTAGCCCTTTTTGTAATCAAAACGGAGCGACGGATTGCCGTATTTTTTTTATATGGAGGGCGCGACAGTGACATAGGCTACTTTTACCGCGGCAAAATATCTTACTTCCACACACAACACAGTTTGTTTTTGATACCGTCGCATCATGATGTTACACATGAAACTAGCGGGTAACAGCTAGCTTAAGGTGTAACATCATGATGCGACGCTTTTTTGTTTATTTGATCTATTAGGTTTTCGGGAGTTTCTATTTTCCTGATAATTGATAGTTCAACGATAGATTGCGCCATTGCTTCTTTATTTTATAAAACAAATATATGTTCGTCAGATTGCTTTTACATAATAGGTATTATCACCTGGAGATGTTACTTCAATTCTACCAACGTTTCTTTTTGTTAACGAAAACATGTTTGTAAGCCATTTTCAGTGCTCAAAAATCCGTTTCCCTGATTTGTTTGCTGATAAGATTTGAATATTTATTAATGTGATTATTTTTTATTCGTATAATTAATTTCGTTTTTATCTATCAAACATCACTAACTTTTACTTTTATCTATCAAACATCACTAACTCACTAAGTGGCTGTGGCCAGTTAGTTTTCTAAAAGTATTAAAGTCCGAAGAGATTATAAGTCAGAATTCAGATTAGGAGAGAGAGTAGGGTGGGTATTGCGAGGCTCACTGATACAAAGTCCAACTACCCGAGGTGTAATGTTGTGCAGTGTGTGCTGAGGCATGGCGTGTCTGGCGTGCGTGGCTCAGCTCGCGCGTCCCGTGGCCCCGCGCCGAGCGCGCGCCGCGCTTCACCTGTGTATAGCCGGCGACGTGGCAGCATTAATCATAGTCGCGGGCGGCGGCAGCGCAGCCAGCGTCATCAATCATTGCATCCTTCTTATACTTTGAAACTATTTACTAAACGATTTTCGGGTGTAAGTGCCCCGCTCATCGTTGCAGAACACTAAATAAAAACTTCACGGGGGGGGGGGGGGGGAAGGGGCGTTGTGTTCTTGCGAGTGAGAAAATGTGAATGACGACGCGCGAACGATTCTCCCCACATTCCCCAATGTGGTATTAACAAAATAACACTTTCGTTTTATAATAATAGTGACATAATGGTAACGTCAGACCGCGTGCACAGCGCGTAATACGTACGACGGAAACATGTTTTGTACATATTAAAGTGTTTTTCATTTTGCTGGCACTAGCCGTGCGCAGTGAGTTTGCCATTTGTCGGTTGGTCGCACCGCGCGGATTACCGCCGGCGGCCGGCGGTCCGTCGCCATACAAATGCAAATATAACAATTATCTCACATAAGAGCCGTAGTGCCGCCTCCACGTTTCATATTCTCTACAATTTGAGTTATCGTTATCCGTCCGCCGCGCATTTTAAGGTGAGCTTACAGATGACGGCGGCTATGAAATATATAGTTTTTTTTAATAAGCTGGCGAGGAAAAGGTGATAGAATTTTTAAGCTATCTATATACCTATATCTTTATACCCAATCTCTTTTGGGGTAGGCAGAGAAAGCTAGGTTTACCGCTCATTCGCTTCCTTAACATTCATAGTTCTTTTCGTGATTTCTTGGCCGACATCACCTTCTCATAAAAGCCGAGTTATGCGAGTCTGGCCTACTTCAGCTTCCCTTCTGCACGTCTGAAGCAACGAAGTTCTTCTCATCTTGAATTTTGCTCAAGCTCCTTTATACTTACTTTCATGCTTTCCTGACATATCTGAGACCAGATCCCACTTCCATACATTGTCGTCGGGCCAGCTCAACATTGTATATGTGTGCTTCTGGCTTTTTATTTTCTTTCTCCGATCTGTGAGTGTGACAACGTTCCATTCTCACTATTCTTAACACGTACTCGTCTTTGAACATCACCCGTCTTTGCTATATATATTCAATACATGTAGTTATAGTTTCATCTCCTTGGTCCAAACTATATCATCAACGTAAGTGTAACCCTTGCGTTTTTTCCGACTTCCACTCTTTCAAATACCAATTTTAAGTTGATAGTACCGAAAGAGGTAAAACTCTATAACAATCTATTTTCTGTATTTTGGCAAACTTAATTTATAATTAACTAACACGTGGTTCGCATGACAGCTCCGTGTTGCGACGGGCGCGCAGAGAATGTATGTAAATCAGGCGCGCGCCGATCTCGGCGATCTCATTCGATTAGTTAGTTATGCAAAGCGCCCGCCGCCGCCCGCCGCCCGCCGCCGCCCGCCGCTCGACAACACTTACTTCCGACAATAGTGTTTTCCCATTATTCATAACGTATACCGTTTATGCGCTAAATTATATTTTCAGCAGCTTGACAAAAAGAATTAAAAAAAAACAAAGTTTACGTAACAGAACCCTTTTTATTCATCAATTAATCATTACTTTTATAATAAACAAATACCATAGGTAGAAACAAAACAATACTTGTGAAATCAAAATAACGCACCGACACGCAGCAACCCACGTCTGTCAAGCAAGGGCTGCAACGCTTTTTTTATACTGACTATGTAGTTGGCCTCTGTGGGCCGTCAACTGCTACAACGCAGACGAACCGCTCTTTTATAGCCGCTGTCATTAAGCCACCCCTCCGGTTCTAGCGAAGGTCTAATACGGATACGGCTTATCCTGATCAGAGTCGTTCTCGATTCCCGTCTCGTGATTAGATCCGGCAGAAGACAGGTTTAGGTCAGCAACGATATCTTGAGATCTGGTCTGAATTCCTGAAGATCCGGCACCGAGATCACACAGTTTACAGTCAACATTGTGGTCATCTCGAAGCATTTTATAGTTCACATACATTGACTATAATTATTGAAGTGAAAACTTCTTTTAGCTTTCTTTTTTTAATGAAAACTTTTTGGGATGAGTAAAAAGTGTTGAACTCGCACACGAACGAACGAACTCAGGATACGTGACACTGACCGTAAGATTTTGGTGAGAAATAGAACTTAAGTTCGCTGCAGCGGTAAAACATTAATTATCTCTAATTAAACTATTAAAACATGAAGCGCTAGATCGTTCATAGGGCATTATTTTCTCGCGACCAAAACGTTGTAAGCGCTATGAAATTCTTGGCGCTTACGCGTTTCGTTCAACGTAGTTTATCAACATCGCTGTTTGGTTTGAGCGGCACAGGGCGCTTGCGCGAGTGTGCGTGTGTGTTTGAGTTTTAGAGATTGGGGATGATGATGCTGGTAATGATGATGGTGAAAGAGTCGTTAAAATTATGGATGAAAGTTGATTTTTCTGAGAGATAATTTTTTTAATGTAAAATAATTGTAATAGTTCTGAAGTGTAAAATTTTAAATGTAATATACTCGTAAATTGTCATGTTTGTGTACGATAGCGCAATAAATGAATATTGTATTTTACCACATACATGATAGTACTTTTACACTGATAAATAAAGCAATTCGTTCGAAATTATTCCCTAACCATTCCAAAATATTCAAAAATGCACAACGTTAATGTTCAAGTTTTCACTTCTGCCGGCACTCCCGGAGTGCAACCCGTTTTTTTTTTTTTTGGTTAGTCTTGATCGTCCTTCAATCTTTCACTGTAAATAAGTAATTGGCTATTGTATGGTTACTTTAACACCCATATGCACTTCATTCAGACAATTCACATATGTTAACTAGATTACAAAATATTGAAAAAATATACAGAGCTCAGTCTCCGCTCTCCTCCGCTCCGTTATTATCACTTGACGACACAGAAATTTTCTTCATGAGTTAGGTTTCTGCAGACGCTCGACCGGCGGAGCTCCAGCATTTGGGAACAATTTCAGGCAGAGGGCATCCCTAAAGCCTGTCGGCAGAGGCATCACTGAATCTAGTCCTACCGACATATGGTCAATACACACCATCGTAAAGCCTTACTCCACTAGTGAAAGCGATTCCTCACTGAATTACATATTCACATAAGACATGGCATCACTGAATCGCCATCTTTTCGTAGACCTAGACTTCTCGTAACATGTCCAGCCGGTTGAAATTGCAGACCAGTATTGTGTCATAACGTAGCTGGCCCCGCAACACTTCTATACCGTAAATTAGAGGACAGGTGAATAATCAAAATTAAGGAAGTCAGTTTGTCAATTACTAGCGGCGAGGGGGACAATTGTAGGAAATTTTTGCCGCCCAACATACAAACATGCACCTAGCAATAATAAAAATGCAACCACCAACTTACTATTGAAGAATGAAGCACACGTCTCTGGGCACCATTATTCATGCCTTGGAATCATATTCTCGGCTGCCACTTGTGTGATCTTCCCATAAGAACCACTCAACAGTTTCAACTCGTAGCGGTTGCTCGGTAGTAATTTTGCAACTTTGTATGATTTCCTCATTCCCGCGTAGTTTTTCCATAGATAGCGAGTACTTAATGACGAAAACTAAATTATCTATCTTGAAATCACGAGGCGTATGTCGTCCACTGTTGACATATTCATCTTGCTTCTCCTTTTTAACGAGTCATTCGCTCTTGTTCTATATATCTCTCGCCGTGCTTCGCGATTAGACTGTGAGCCTTCGACTGCTATATCTCGTACAAGTGAGAGAATGACTGGGGTAGTGGCCACCGTATCAACCAGTAAGTTTAAAGCTGAAGTTTATGTTTTCTTTTGTTTGGTGATGTTTAAAACATGTTGAAGCTTCCGTAACTGATCGAACCAAGACTTTCCTTTATGATTCGCCTCAATTCTGGTCATATTTAGTACAGTTCTTGCATATCGTTCTATCTATCCATTGAAATGGCGCATCTCGGGCGTAATATAATGGATTTCGCAACCGAATTCTGAGACAAATTTGGTAAATTTAGAGGACTCGATTTAGAGACTTCGTCTCTTATCGGTTACTAATAATTTGGGTGTCCCAAATAAGACACAGTATTGGTAAGTGTACGTATAAGTTCACCAGAATCATGTCGATGTATTGCATACAGAATACACCCATAAAATAAATTTGTATCCATTAGATTTAGGTAAGGGTCCAAGAGCATCTATATGTAACATGTCAAAAGAAGTGTTTGGCTTTTCCCATGAAATAATAAGCTGGTGGGATGCCCTAGATACGCGCTTTTTAGGCAAGCACACTAAACAACGGGCAACGTACTTTACAACAAACTGCCTGAGACCGGGAAACCAAAAACGTTTTAAGAATTAGATCTAATGTCCTATCACTGCCTATGTGTTCATGTTCATCGTGAAAGACTGTGTATAAACTCGAACGATGTCCCTTAGGAATGAAACAAAGTAACCTCGGTTCAAGCCCCACCAGTATATAATGGCAATAAAGCGAACCATTTTGATGGATATAACGTTTAGATTCAAGTTCTCCGTCTTGCATGAATTAGACTTTGCGTTTCACCATCTGTTGATTGAGTATTTTGCGCCCAATTAGGCTTAGAGATCACGTTTACTTCTGTAACTGGCGATTTTAGAACTAGATGAAAAATTCTTAAAAATTAAGGACATTGTTTTGGTTTCAGTACGCTAGAAGCCAGCGTTGAACCATTTGATGAGAGTGATAGAGATTTGTAGTTATTTAATCGATCCTTTGAGAGTTCTTTTGAACATTTCGAGGCAGTGTTAATCATCTACCATGTTACTATGGATGATATTATTAAATAAATTCACTAAATTGTATGGAGTGACTAAGACTTTCATGAAAGAACAGGCGTTGTCTCGGGAGAAAATAATTCTTCTAAGAAGCTTGGTTAAGGATATAAGGATAGGAATAAAATGTAATATACTCATGGTGAGTCAAGGGTTTAATGTTTCAATTTTCTATGACATATTAGAAATATTACGCAATATCTATTTCTATTAAAGGTATATGGCGACCTTAGGAATACATACGTGACGCGCCTGCAGGAAGTGTATTAACATTGCTAATTTTGCAATATTCAATCACGCACGTACACCAGAACATGTATTCCTAACTCAGTGACCTTCCCCCACTATTGCACTTGTATATAATTAAATATATCGTCATAAGGTACTAAAACATACATTAACTTTAAAAAAAATTTTTCTTTGTTATTAAAAAACAAACAAAGTAATTTTAAATAATTTTACCATGACCCAAGGGTTGCAAACTTGATTCCCACACGAGGCAAACATTTGTGTTCATTAGCTTTTTAGTTCATTGCAAATATTGTGAACGAACACACAAGTATTCACAATTGATGCAGCCACTTTAGGAGTATAGTTTAATACTCTATGAACAGACAATGAAAACATGTCTTTAGGAGCCTAATTGTTCTTTTGATAATATTTTGCATCTGAGTACTGCGGCTCTGAAGTGTTAGACAATGCTTTGACAAAGTTATCCTGAGTGGACATCCAGAATGACTTGAAACATTTAGACAATAATTATAGCTACATTATTTATAGCAAGTATTTAAGCAACATGTATATGTTCATATTTAATAATTTTAGCCAGTAGGTAGGTATTTGATTACAATAAAAAAATCTACAGTGATTAGTTTTAAGGATACATAAACTGAAGAAAATATCATATGATTATAAAAATACTTTACTACTATGTAAAATAATATTACTTCTAATTCTTAATAGGATGATTATTCCATACTTTAGTCATCTGCATATTAGCACAACAATCTGTAATTAAAATTACAAAATTGTAGTTATAAAATATTACCTGCTTATTAATAATATAACTTTTTTATACTACTAAGGTGGCAAAGACGATATGGCATGCTTGATGGTAAAGAGTCACCGGGCCTATGGACATTCGCAATACCACGAGTTTCATTCATGCATTGCAGACCCATGTTTGTATGTTGATGAAAATGACTATATTTTTTGTATTTGCTCGTTTACATTTTTGATACATGGGAATTAAGAGGTTTAAAGGAGGCCATTTAAATACATAAAATGTATGTACATTAGTCATTATTACAGATAAATTTTGGTGCAATCAATCGTTGTATATTGTATTGAAATGGTTAAAAAACTAATCAATGATAGTGTTTCCTCCTGCAATAAATCCTTTGCATATCTGTTGTACACATTAAATAATATGATCTCACACATTATTTCATTTTAATTTATGTATCTCATCAAAATCGGGTTTAACGCATGTTGCATTAAATTATCACTTTCGCGGGGTAAATAAGGCGGCGTGCCTATTAAGCATCCTATCGCAAGCCATATCACGCGATCTGCGATGATCGTGTCGACGTCTCCTGCTGCGTGAATTGCGAGGTTCGTCAGACATGGTAGTAGAGGGCAGACGCTCACATCGAAAATATGTCCACCAAAACGAGAAACTAAATCACATGAATTGGTTCAATTAATGTCAACAAATTAAAGTTATAAGTAGTTGGTCTCTTGTCTCAAGACGATCACTTGTATGAGATAAACTTGTGGGCGCCGAGTTTTTGTATCCCACACCCAATTATATCAGCCTAACACAAAATTAATAAAATAGTCTGTGTGAACCTTGTCTTTTTTAAATTAATTTTGTGTTAGGCTGTAACAAAAAATTAATAAAAAAAACAAGGTTCAAGTAACAGAACCCTTTTTATTCGTCAATGAATGATTACTTTTACAATAAACAAATACAATAGGTAGAAACAAAACACCAATACTTGTGAAATCGAAGTAACAAATGGCCTGGAAATTAAGTAATGTGCGTAATTACATTTGCACTAAGAGTAGATTAGAATAGATTTATTTTTTATTTGTTAGAACATATAACAGTTTACAATGTTGGTGTGTTACAATAGGTCATGCAACAGACATCCAAAAGGTTGAATACGAGCAAACACACCGAGACACAAATTATATGAAGAGGAGTTTCAGAACATGGCGCATAATGTCAAATATTGACGATTTTAAATTCGTCGCATATTAGTACATAGTTATTGGAGTCAATACAATTGATTAATTTAATTATTTATACATGTTAAGAAAAGAAAATGTTATTATTACATTACATATTTCGTCAATATTTCCTTCTACGAGTAACATATTTCAGTCAAAACTTTCAAAACAGCTGACACCCAAATTCTGTCAAAGATTAAAACCGTTCACGACAAACTACTTATAATTTTCAGTCTTAAATCGTTTGGATGGCATCCCATGAGGTATCCTATTAAAAGTGTGCGAAGCCTATTTTACTTAACTCCAGCGTCAAATGCAAGTGAGACACCATATTTTCCCGCTGGCCTCCTCAACTTCTAACAAGGGCATTACTAGAAGTTTTTAGTGGCTCATGAGAACGTAAAGTTAAAAATTAATAAGGGACGTACGTTTTATGCGTCGTCGCTCGTAAATCCGCCGGCGCCGAGTTTAGTGCGGCGGGCGTCGCGGCGGGCGGCGGGCGGCGGCGGCGGGCGGCGGGCGTCGCGGTGGGCGAGGGAGCCCAAATGTGCGCATACTCTACTTATTGTCGACGTCTTGTTAGGCAAGGTAGCCCCCGAAACATACGTTACGTCTCACCCATCTCCCGTCCCGTGCATATCCGTACTCCGATCGCTATAGCTTCGCCTGGCATATTGAAAAGGAGGGTACATGTAACATAAATTAGGCTATATGTCATATATCTTCCTAATCCCACCTTTCATGATCCCATTTTTTCCTTTCTTATTTTACCTTTACTAACGTACTCGCTAAAAGTATCGTAAATACAGTTAATAAATCGTAAGCTTCTCGATACAGCGGCTTCGTCTTTGTGCTCGTCCAGTAATCAGCCGCGAGTAGGTACTTATTTGTTCACAGGACTTAAGGTTTTTGCATCATTAAAACGGCCAAAGTTGTATGTTGCATAATATAACGCTGGAACCGCAATGGTCGCGTACTGTGCGGTTCCAGAAAGGTTTTTCCGAGAATTCTCAAGTTATGGAATGTACTCCCAACCGAGGTATTGCCAAGGGACTAAGCTTGGGGTTCTTTAAGAAAGGCGTAAAGAGGTTTTTGGAGGATCGGCAACGTAAGATTGACACCCCCAGTATTGCAAATGTCCATAGACTACAGTAACAGCTTACGATCAGACAGGCCGTACCCTTGTTTGCCACCTTAGTGGTATAAAAGAATATATATATAACTGTGAAAGCGAGATAAAAATCCTTTCCGCTGCTTGGATAGATTACAAGAAAGCCTATGATTCTGTGTCTCATTCATGGCTGAGACGGGTGCTAGAGTTATATAAAGTAGATGCAACCCTTCACTCTTTTCTCAGTTCCTATATGGGCCAGTGGATCACAGTTCTTAGTCAACCAGGGGGCGGAGTTTTTCCTGAATAAGTAGATACCATACGAATACAACGTGGCATCTTCCAGGGTGACAGTCTGAGTACGTTATGGTTCTGCCTGGCTTTGAATCCGCTCAGCACGTTGTTAGAGATTCAGGGCTAGGTGTCCGCTTCGCAGAGTGAGTGAGATTATTTCTCATCTGCTATATATGGATGACCTCACCAACGCCACATGTATGGAATTCGGTACATTTTCGGCATACTAAGGTGGTCAGACACCTTGTACGTAAAGGTCCGAAAACCGCAAACGACGCATCCCATGCATAACCCACGATCGTCGGTGATGAGATCGTACATCCTGCAGAAGTGTGGAGGTGGTGGCTTTTTGTGTCCAGTGTTAAGACCCTACACAACCGTGAGGTGTGCAAACTCAGCGACTATTTCATCCGCTGCGATAGTGGGATGCATTGCGACTTCGTAGCAGTCGACAAGGGCTTCACTGGTCATTACTGTCCTTGGCAGACGAGAATTGGTGCAATGGCGAGTACTTACATAGATATAATCAAGTGGCAGGAGTAGACCATACGGCCTTGTGAGTTCTGAGATAGGTACCATATTATAAATATGCACCAGCGTCGGTTCTCGAAAACGGTAGGGTCTCGCTCTACTAGGACCGGTTGCTAATAGACCAAACATCGTGATATGAGAGTGATATAAATATACATAACACCTAGAGACGAACCGTGCAGTTCTCGTTGACGTCACCATTCCCCATAATGAAAACCTCGTGAAGGTAGAGAAAGAGAAAGTTTCTAAATACTTGGACTTGCCTCAGTAGGTTGCCGCCATGTGGCATATGGAATCAACGATAATTGTTTCAATAGTTGTGAAAATGAATGTACTCGTCCTGTTACCTTGAGGAGTTCTAGCTTGGCATTGGGTCAAGAACCAGATTCTGAAGGCGGTTCTTCTGGGCACGGCCTGCATTGTGTGGAGGTTTCTCACTCTGGAGCCCTGACCACCGGTAACTTGGTCTTTGCTTCGCTACCGGCGGGTGTCTCTTATTTTTATATTTTTAATGCATTTTTAATGAACTGTGTATTTAATAATGTAATACAGAAATAATAATATTCTAGCTTGATGTATTTAACAGTTACGGTAATGAAAAATTCTTGACAAACAGACGGATGTACGGTATGTAAGTACAAAAGGGTATTTTATGTTCATCATTTACTGAATCTACTGCGATAGTTTTGGCAACCGGTGACGCAGTGTACTTTGTTTACAAATATTCACGCGTGATCATTGTCAGTCAAAGACGTGAAGTGGACGACATCTCGCCCCAGTCGTAGCGACGGGCGCCGCGGGCCGGCCGCGGGCGGACCTTTCATATCGTAAGTTTCACCATTAACGCGGACCGCGGACCGGCGACAGCCTGCTAACGAGCGTACATCTGTTCTGCAGCAGATGGCCTCTCTTTGTTGTTTATTTTATTTCCTTTAAAAGTAATTTTGTCTCGTCTTAACCACTTACAAAAGAATACAAACATAGCTTAGCCGTTTTGCGTCATCTAAGTTAACGCATTAGAATAGATAACTCAATAATGACAACAAGTGTTTCCACGCACGTCGCGTCTTCGGTTTGATCGCTTCGCCGACCGCAGACTAAACTCGATAAGATGAAGTGATAGTAAAGTGATAGTAAAGTGATAGTATAGCAGATTCATTTTAAACTTCGTCGGAAGTGGCAGTAATCTTCAACGTAAGCAATAAAACGACGCTGATTCATAGCCGTTAAATTGGAAAAATAAAGTTTTGAAAGTGGAAATCGTATGAATTCACCGACTGGTTGGAAACAAACCCGCGGCGAAGCGTGTTTGTTCAACGGACAAACAAATGAGAAAATTCACAGGCGGCAGGCTATTACAATGTGTGCAGTATGAACACTGTCATTTTGCCTATATATACCTATATATATATATATATATATATATATATATATATAGACTAGATATATATCTATCTTAAATCCAATGAAATAAATATAAAAATCATACAAAAGATCATCAAACTCCAAACAAAAGTATTATAATATCTAGTAAAAATATTGGACAACTGTATTTCTTGAAAAGAAAATCAAATTGCTTAACTACCAACAAATACTGCCGAATAATGAAGACAGTCAATAGATATAAAGTAGAAAAAATAGGTTGTACAAACATACTTCTTTGTTCGACAAGTTAAGATTTTTTTTATTCAGCTCCTTAATGTATGTGTCTGTGAGTATGAGTAGGTACTCGTACCTTCATGACTTGTGAGTGATACGTGAGGACACGGCTTCGTTTTGACAACAAGGGAGGTAGGGAACTGCCGCACAATATTCATAGTCATAGAAACGCAGCCTAAAATGACTCCACTATTAATGTACGGGAATTACCAAGATTTGTTTTTAAATTTCCTCGATATTGCGGCGATGTAGACACGTCGTAAACAACCGTGAAAGTTTAAAATTATACAAAACAATGACTCCCTAGAGGGATCAATGTTCCTGAGGAGTCGCTGTGTTAGCTGAGTGGGTCGTATGCGTTAGCGATTTCACAGCATTGCGCCGCATACTTGTGTCCTTCGTAACATTGCATAAAAAACGTGGTGCAGGTCGCAGATGTGTCCGTTCATTTCCGACTCCAGTACTTTAATTAGATGAGTCGGTCGCGAGAACAGGCCACCCGCTGTCGCCAGCCCGCTGCCCCGCCAGCCCGCGCGGTGTCTTTTAAGTGAATGATATAAAATATATTATCGTATATTTGTTACCCTACAAATGAATACTCAACGGTCACTGTAGTGATCACTGTAGCTAAAAGTTCTCCGTAACACTAAAAGTGGCCTATTACCGATGCACCACCTTCTCACCAGCACTATGTACATTGACATTAGTCAACAGTACAAGACACAACAGTATGGAATTATTAATTTGTTTGTGGTTTTATATATAGCTTTCAAACCTGTTTCTCTAGGCTCTAGCTTCCTTTGCACCGAAACTTCGTTTGCTAGTGTGAATACGGGATGTCTCGCGGGCGGGCGAGATTGGCTCTGATGAAATGTCGGGAGCCTTACATCTCTGCGAGTGTTATTGATCGCATACTATTAAATTGTCAACCGGACTCGTCCGTTGTGAAAATGCCCGCAGTTTATCGAGAGCGAGGTCCTTTTTGTGGCGGCCGCCATTAGGCCGCGGCGGGCGGTGATCCATCGCGGGCGCCTAATGAATGTATCGCCGCTATCGGCCGTTTACCGCCCGTAATGGCCCAGTGGTTTACCACGCGTGCGATAAACCCGTTATCTGATCCACTGTTCTTTTCGCCGATGCTCGCCGCCCAGCCTCGTCCGGGCAGTTCCGCTATCGCGACTGAATGAATTTAGTTTCTTCTAGATAGTACTTAAAAAGTGAAATAGTCGTCGTATTTTTCTTAGTTAATCTCACTTTATTTTGTGATTTATTTTCCTGTTGTACCTTTACTACATTATCACGAATGTCGATAATAACTTCGAAGAACACGCAAACCGTAAATTCCTCACTACTTAAACAATAATAATAGTCACTTTCCTGACTAAATTCGTCGTGAGTTCCAATGTAGACTTAGTATTACTACAGAGTCCGTGGGTTCGATTTTCGCGAGACAAACATTTGTGTGCATGTCTTGGTCTGGATGTTTTCTACGTATCATAAGTATGCAGGTATAAACAAAAAAATATGTAATTATCTATCTTCTTCCCGCGCTTTTGACGAGTGACATTGTTGTTTTACTTGAAATTTTTACAATTCCGTACAAAATTAGTATAGTGTGACAATTTCGATAGTATTTTGTACCATAAGTGCTAGTGAATTTATACAGTAATGAAAAAAACTCTAATCTAACTTTTTGGAAGACGTGAATAAGTTCATCGTTTTACGGGTGGTATTTAAATTGGGTTGATTGGGTCTGGGTACCCTTCCCAAGTATTTTTTCAGCACAGTTCATGAAGCTGGAACATAGAATTAAGATTTTCAAATGGTTCTAAACTGAAGACTTCGTATCAAATACGCCATCTGTAAAGAATACTAAGGTTTTAATCTAAAGTATTCGCTTATTTTGCAGCGTCGTCGGGACGTGGTCGATCTAGCGACACACTCGATCCCGCAGAACCCTATTCACACGGTAATTACAGTGAGTGACGAGGAGTGCCACAAGTAATTAATTATAATTTAGACGAGATGAGGCGAGGATTATGGCGACTGTCGTGTTATTTCGGGCGCGGCTCGGAACTCGGCAGTTCGATTCCATAGGACAAACATTTGTGTGCATGAACATGTGTGATTGTCTTGGGCTGGGTGTTTTTAAGAGAGTCAGAGAGCAACAAAGAAGCTCATCTGGGACAGTACCTTAGCAGTACCGGCGTGCGTCGCAATGACGGCATTCGAAGCTACATATCAGACGCGATATGGTCTCATGCTAGTACCAGTAGTAACTATTCTCTCCTTCTTTTTCCTTCTAGTGTTGTTCCGTTTCTATCGAAATACAATTTCTTATACGTGCGGGTTCCTCACGATGTTTTCCTTTACCGCTAAGCAAGTGACAATTTCAAATATGTACATAAATCTGAAAACATGAATTTTTTAGTAGTAACTTCTATCGTGTGTAATTCCCTCTGAATGAGTGAAAGTCCCGGCCGGCGCGCGCTCGAGGTGTTAATGCAGCCCGCGATTATATCGGGTGGTGGAGTACGCGCAGCTGAAGCGCCGAGGCGCCGCCATAAACAAGTTGTGGGTGTTGTTTGCGGCGGGCGGCTGGTATAATTAATGAAAGTACATCGTCTGGACCGACTTTAAGAATTTCACTTTAAAGTAGCGTTCTTCGCGCAGCCGTCCGCCCGTGCCGCCCGCCCGTGCCGCCCACAGCGAGCCGCCCAGCGCGCGGCGAGTACCCTTATTATAGTGTTCGTGTATGTTAAAAAGTGATGAGGTAGTATTTGCTCTCACACTACTTATTTATATACTATATCACTTATTTATCAAATGTCAGATGTATCTGAGACTACACGCGGTGTCATTGAATTGCTGTCCTCCCGGCGAGTTGTTTACACTTCTCATATGAAGTGACGTTAAAATGTTGCGTTTACTGACAGTTTAATCAAAGTGACGTCACGTCAACATACACGCCCTGCACAAATGGCCTTCATTACTTCAGCGATGTGGGACCAAATTGAGCGGAAAATTTTGTCTACGTATAAGGCCAGATAGATACATACAGCTGTTCTATTAAAAATGGGTTTAAAACGTCTCAGGAGATGTTGAAAAGTAAACGTCATGGATATAATCATACATTTCTCTAATCTAAAATATTCACTCCACCGTTCTAACACTTCCTAAGTGTTAGCATGAATGCCACCAGCTTTACAAAAATGCCACACGTTTTCCTCTTTTTTTCCACGGAGGATTGAACCTCCGCATCCCGCCAGGCATCTCCTCTCAGTGTTCTACGTCTCTTTGCGCATCCACATGCTTCTTTCGCACTGTCCACCATACATTCTTTCAGAACTTTCCAACATTCGTCTACATCTGAGCCGGAAAGACTCGCGTTCGCAAGTTTTTCACTGACTAGACGTACATACGTACTCCTTACACGTTCTTCTTCCAATTTTTCACTCCTTATTCTTTCATGATCTCCGAAAGGAATACGCACTCGCCAGTGTCTCCACTTCTTGAAAAGGCCCACAAACCGGCTTTTCACCAGATAGTAGTCCGTTTCAAGAGTGGGCCCTCTGAAGGCTCTTGTATCCATTAACGACTTTCGGAGACGTACATCTATCAAAATCAAATCAATCACTCTTTTCTGTTCATTTCGTCTCCATGTGTGAGTATATCTTTGTGATGGAAGAGCGTGTTCGACACAAGGAGGTTTCGTTCCATACATACGTCTAAAAGTAACTTACCAGCATCGTTCACTCTCTTATCTCCGTATGGACCAAGCACAGCCTCATAACTGCTTCGCTTGGTCCCAACCCATCCATTTAGATCACCACACATAATTATCTGTTCATTCGCTTCAGACAAATCCAGAACACCCCTTACAGTCTCCCAAAACTTTTCGAACTTCTGGGGATTAACAGAGCTCACAGGAACATATGCGACAACTAAAAAACACGCGTAATCCCCAGTTTTATCTTAACCCAGAGAAGCATTGCACCTACTAAATCCTAATCTTTCACACCAGCGGCCAAGCGAGATGAAAGCAGGACCCCTACGCCAGCGTTGGCACGAACGTCCTGGTCCACCCCGGACCACAGGGCCATCATGCCACCGGGCAGATCTTCAGTGTCGCTTCCCTTTCGCTTGGTCTCTGACACCCACAAAGCATCTAGGTATCTCACGTTCATTATATCAATCAACACATTCATCTTATCTTTTAGACCACCTCTCACATTCCATGTGCCTATACGACACTCCGCTCTCCTTGACCTGCCGGGATGGGCGCTGCGTGGTAGGGGGCGGCCCCCACTGCCGCTTACCTTATATTCCGCACCAACGGGGGCGGATCGGTGCGCGTCGCCTCCGGGGGACGCCCTAATCCGCGCGTCTGTGCGGTTTGGGTCCAGAATTGCAGTCCACAGTGTTGGACTGTCAGGGTCGCGGCGTGCACGTTTCTGGTACCGACTGATGAGTCTGCGGTACAAAATATAGGCAATGGTTGGGAAAACGACTTTGGACGCAATCATAGTATTTGTCCTTTTTTTTATGCAACACTTAGGGAGGCAAAATGCATACGATCCATCTGATGTAAAGAGTTCCTCTAGTCTATGAACGCTTGCAGTACAAGGAATGTCGCTCGCGTGTTGCCACTCCCGCCGCTATCACCGGCTCGGGATCCTACTGGTAATCACAAACACGACAACCCTCCAGAGAGTTGTTCATTGGCTGTGGTTTTCTGTGAATGGAGGTACTTCCTTGGTCCCGCTGCTCACATACGCCCTGCCTTAGCTTAATGACTTGCATCTAGTGAAACCAGCACCGACTTGACGTACCCTTCGAATGAGGAAGGAGCTCCACATAATTAAACTCATCCATAGATATTACATTATATAATAATATGTTCTAATGGATACAAGAGCCTTTAGAGGCCCCACTCTTGAGACGGACCACTACCTGGTGGGAAGCCGGTTTGTGGGCCTTTTTAGGAAGTGGAGGCACTGGCGAGTGCGTATCCCTTTCGGAGATCATGAAAGGATAATGAGCGTAAAATTGCAAGATGAAAGTGTAAGGAGAATGTATGTGCATCTGGTAAGTGAGAGACTTGCAAATGCAAGCCTCTCCGACTCCGAGATGTGGATGATTGTCGAAAAGTTTTGAAAGAAAGTATGGTGGATAGTGCAAAAGAAGCTTGTGGATGCGCAAAGAGACGTAAAATAGCGAAAGGAGATGCCTGGTGGGATGCGGAGGTTGAATCCTCCGTAGCAAGAAAGAAGAAAGCGTGGCTGGATTACGTATCATCTTTGCCTTGTGAAAATATGAGAGAAAAGAAGAAAGAAATGTACCGTCTATGCAAGAATGAAACCAAGGCTTTAGTGAAAGAGACGCGTGAAAGACAAATTATGAATCAAGAAGAGAGGCTGACGAAAAACTTCGAGGCAAATACTAAACTCTTTTGGAGACAGGTAAAGAAGTCTCGAAGTGGTTCGTCGGCATCCAGAATGGATAAGATAAAGTCTAAAGCTGGTGTCATTCTTGCGAACACTCAGGAAGTGTTAGAACGGTGGAGTGAATATTTTGAAGAAATGTATGAGTATGCCTCGGACGCTGGCAATGAGAGTGAGTCGGGTGCTTACTCCACCTTGACGGCGTCCGACGAAGGCATAACTATGGATGAGATCGAATGGTCGATACGAAGCTTGAAAAATGGAAAATCAGCGGGAATTGATCTGATCACAGCTGAGATGATCAAATTAGGTGGCACTTACGTCCGGGACGCCTTTTGGTACCTATGCAACCTATGCTGGAGAACTGGAAGGGTCCCAATGGACTGGAGACGTGCAGTCATTGTGCCCTTGTATAAAGGCAAGGGGTCACGCATGGACTGCGCCAACTATAGGGCCATCAGTTTGATCAGCTTAGCAGCAAAAGTATATGGAAAGGTGATTGAAAGGAGAATGAGGGTGAAATCCGATGAAATGCTGTGGGACGCACAAGGAGGTTTCCGAAATGGAATGGGATGTACGGATCAAGTTTTCTCGCTCCGCAATATCGTAGAGAAGCATCTGGCCATAGACCAGAAGGTTTTCTGCGGTTTTGTGGATCTTGAGAAAGCCTTTGATAGGGTTGTGCGAAAGGAACTGTGGGACATATTGCCGAGATATGGGATTGACGGTTCACTGCTCCGTGCTGTGCAGTCCACTTACAAGGATTGCTCAGCATATGTGCGGATAGACGGTGGCATGTCACCCTGGTTTGATGTCAAAATTGGTGTCAAACAGGGTTGCATGCTATCTGCTAGGCTGTTTATCCTGTATCTCGATAGTTGTCTGCAGAGAATAAGGTCAACGAATGTGGGATTGCGTATGGGTGACCTAGTGGTGAACTGTCTGCTGTATGTAGACGATGCCGTGCTATTAGCAGATACACCATCTAAACTGCAAACACTGGTCACAACGATGAAAAACGAATGTATAGAGAAAGGCTTACTACTGAATGCGAAGAAAACAAAGATAATGGTATTGGAAAGAAAAGAATCCAGAACTAATGTAAGGATTACGATTGATAATGAAGTGTTGGAACAAGTGGATGAGTTTGTATATCTTGGATGTGCTTTCAGCAGGGATGGAAGGTACACCGCAGATGTGGAAAGACGAGTGAGTGCTGGGAATAGTGTGAATGGAGCGTTGGGAAAACTTCTTGGCAGTAAAAACTTGAGCCAGAAGGCACAACTCGCTATACACAAAGCAGTGTTGGTGCCAACGCTAACTTATGGAAGCGAGAGCTGGGTATGGCAGAAAGAGCATGAAAGTAAAATAAACGCGGTTGAAATGCGAGCGCTGCGCAAAATTTGTGGCATAAGGCTTGTAGATCGTATTCGCAATGATGATGTTAGAAATAAAGTTGGTCTGAAAGAGAGCGTCGGTGTTAAAATAAGAAGAGGCATGCTCCGATGGTTCGGGCATGTAGAAAGAATGCAAGATGAAATAATGACGAAGCAGATATACAATGCAAAAGTGGAAGGATGTAGGAGCCGGGGAAGGCCAAGACTTACCTACCATGACCAAATTGGTCGTGTTCTATCAGAAGGTGATGTCAGGAGCCCTAGAAACCGAGTTAAAGGAGCGAGTGAGATATGTAAGAATCGAGTCACGTGGCGCTCGGTTCTCTCTGCCTAACCCGCAAGGGATTTGGCGTGAAGTTATAGATAGATAGATAGATAACATTATTGAATACCGGAACTTAATGTGATTTTATATTATCTCACGTCTAAATAAAAGTTGTTAGAATTACACAAGAATAATAACTGAATAAAATTAAATAATTGCTTACTTTTTTATCAACATTCAGAGTATGTATTTATAAAAAAATTACAGACACAGATTACAGGTGAATACAGGACAAGTATGTATGTAATTTGTGTGCGTTCTTGTACAGTATGACGTTAATAGTAACAGTAGTAAGACATGAAGCCGGCGGCGGGCGGCGGGCGGCGGCCTGCTCGGATCAGGTTTCGCGGAAGCTCTCGTCGTTATTTTGGGCGCCGCGCGTTCGCCGCGCAGGGCTTCGCTTGGGGCTTAATGCCGTTTATTCGAGACGCCGCCCTCCGCCGGTAATGAGCCCGCTAATGAGACCCGAGGCTGACGGTTCATGGCACACTCCACAGCTGATATAAAACTGCGCCGCTGACTTATATGGCTCATTTTATACTATGGCAATCAAGTGGCAAACATGCACACGTGGGATGTATTTTTTTTTCTGATTTATTCTGTTCTGGGGTAGCTGTTGGGTTGCTGAAGTTGATGAGCAGACTTAGTTTGATATAACACTATGGAGTACATAATGTACAGTCTGCCTTTTTGAAAGTAGTTATCGCAGTCTATGGGTTTGTCCAATAAGATTCCAATAAAAAGTTTAGTGAATAAAAAATATTAGGCATTCAGAGCGATGACAGAGATAAAACTTAAAACTTATTGCTACGGATGCTGACACTAATATGTCGGTAACGCGAGGTAATAAGATTTTTATAATCATAATCATTTTGAATTAAACAATTTTTAACGGAAGTATCGCGTATTTTATTTATTTTGTTGAACCTGACGTTTCGAACGCTTTGCAGCGTCCGTGGTCGCAGGAAGACTAAGGTGGTACTTGCCAACCATCTTCTCTGAGAAGATGGTTGGCAAGTACCACCTGCTTGGGATCCAGTCCTAAAAATAATCAAGTCCCAAACCCAAAGATCTAAAAAATGTTCGGACACTGTGAGCGATTTTTGTGTGAATCGGAACATATATAATTAATCCATCCATGTCGGTAGATGTAATAATTGAATAACTAATGTAAGACAAATACCACCTTAGTCTTCCTGCGACCACGGACGCTGCAAAGCGTTCGAAACGTCAGGTTCAACAAAATAAATAAAATACGCGATACTTCCGTTAAAAATTGTTTAATTCAATGTGTAACAATCGCGAAAACCTAAGACAATACTGTCATAATCATTTATTTGCTTAGATAAAGGTACACAAGGATCTTACAGTACTTTTTTTCACTTTATCTGCTATAGAATAGCATGCAAATATTAAACTTTTCGTTTAATAATTAATATATTATACAATTAATAGAAAAAATATAGATTTAATAATTATTAGAATTAAATTATAAAGTCACCATAGATATATTATTTTGAAATGGCAATAATACAAATTTACAAATTACATTACTACTACTAATTACATTTTATCATTAATCATATATGTCAATAAAATAAGTCTAATATATAAGACAATGAATAATAAAATGAAATAACACACAGAAATCTTAAATCATCGACTCTATCCAACAAAATATTTTTTTTTAATATTTTATTTTTATAAATTCTTTAATACTATATACACATTCATGTGATAAAATGCTGTATAGCGTCTTTTTAAAAGTATTGAAAGGTAGTGTCTTTATACTGTCTGGTATTAAGTTATATTGTAATTTAATTTTATGTGTATTTTATCAACTATATATATCCCATAGAATTGCAATATTTATCTTAGCTACCATATGTTGTGTTATTATTAATTTTATTCATTTCTGCTGTGCATTTTTGACATGTTGTTTACATCTATAATTGAGGTGGCACTTTATAATGTATCTATTATAAAAATGTATAATTTTTAATTGTAAGTGTTAGTGTTCGCTTTGTTGATGTAACTAATAAATAAATATACAACTTTATAGACATATTAAAGCTATTTCTTGAAAAACAGTTTGTCCTATGAGAGGGCCCGAGTAATTTGTTGGGGTATCTAGTGTGAAAATTGGCAATTTCCTTTTTTGTCGTGTAGAAGTCGGGATTATTTTTGACAAATTTGCAAATCTCAAGGATGTACATGGCTGGCAATGTAAGTAAATTTAACTTTCTGAACAGCGGCCGACACGATTCCAGGGGTCCGACACCACACATAGCTCTTAAACATTTTTTTTGAATAATGAAAGCACGATTAACCTCTACAGAATTTCCCCACATGATGAGTCCATATCTCAAACAGGACCACACAAAACCATGATAAGCCATCAGCGCAGTTTCTAGGTCGCAGGTTCTAGTCAGACGATGCAAAGCAAAAACAAACCTATTTATTTTTTTGCAGACAATATCTACATGTTGTTTCCAGTTAAGCTGAGAATCCAAGACTATACCTAGGAATTTAACCGAAGTCACGTCAGCAATAGCTTGGTTTTGATAAGATATAGACATATTTGTAGGGTTTCCATTTGTATTATAAAATTGCATAATTTTAGTTTCACTAGTATTAATATTTAAATTATTAGATTCCATCCAATGATTTTTTTTTGTTAATTGTATTATTTATTTCGTTTTCATGGTCAATGTCATTTTTTTTTATTAATAATTATTGATATGTCATCAGCAAACAATATACAAGGATAATTAGTTATGTCAGGGAGATCATTGATATACTCGTATATTAGGAAAAGCAAAGGTCCCAGAATGCTACCTGGTGGTACACCGTAGTTATTTTGCCTAAATTCTGATTTATATTTAGTATTCTGTAGTGATTTATTAATTTTATTTAGTTCTACACACTGTGCTCTGGTACTAAGGTAACTTTTTAACCAATCATGAGCTAGTCCACGAACTCCGTTCTTCTCAAGCTTAGTCAAAAGTGTTTTACGACAGACATGGTCAAAAGCTTTACTCATGTCCATAAATTGTGATATTGTTTTTATTAAGGAGAAACACGCCTGAGCTGTGGATTTTTCTTTTTGGAATCCATATTGTTCTATTCGAATGATATTATGCCTCATAAAAAATGAGGTAAGACGCTTATGCATCACCTTCTCAAATATTTTCGATAGAATCGGAATAAGAGTGATAGGACGATAGTTATTTACATCGTCCTTTTCTCCGTTTTTAAATAATGGCCTTACTATTGAAATTTTTAGTGGTGTAGGATATATGCCACTAGCGAAAGACATATTTACTAGGTGTGACAAAATTGGAGTTAATTCGTCAGCGCATGCTTTTATAATTTGTGTACATATATTGTCATACACTGTGGAGTTTGTATTCGTCAATGATCGTATTACGGACTTTATTTCGCACTCATCTTTTTTTTTAAGTATCTGTTTTTTTATTTATTTATCTATGTGTTCACGCCAGGTCCACTGCGGTGACAGAGAGAAGCGAGCACCGTGTAACGCGATCCTTACATACCTCGCTTTTCAAGATTGGATGGGATTTCCTCTTAATAAAAAACACAACGTCGTTTCCACATGACACAATGTTATTTGGAAAATATTATCAATCCTGAAACAAATTAAAATATATAATTTTGCACCAAAACAAATATTCGCTACGTGATGACACTCGCTAGGGTTGTCAAAAGCACAGGCCCGATATGTGTAATGTTCTTGTGTCCGTACTGCAACTTTTAACAGAAACTCAATTTTAAGAAAATTACACGTACACGTCGAGAAACGAGAAAGTTTCCGTTTCCTTTTTTGTCGTAGAAATAAATTAACAAATTTTTTTACACAATGTCGTATGCTTGTATGCCGCAAGCATACGGCCCACCTGATGTAAAGTGGTTATAGTAGGCTAAGAGCTTGCAATACGCGCGATGTGACCTCTGCTTCTTTACAGAAATTATTTAGCTTACTGGTGAGTCTGCGGTTTTCTGTGAGGTGGAAGTAAATATTGTTCGGAGTACATTTTTGAAATTTAACACACATGGATTTTAATAAAGAGTTTTGAATATTTGTTTCGTCTGTTTTGACAAAATTCACAGCAGGAGATGTAAAAAGGCGATGACAATATGTTTTTGCATCACCAATACGTTCTACTTGCACATAATTTCATCAAAATGTACTTTGGCGAAATTTAGCATTAAAATTCTACAAATAATGTTTGTACGTAAATAACTTCGACAGACAGACTGACAAACCACCGTCCAACTGAAACTAGTAAAGATAAGATCTCACAATTTAGTGTAAATTGTCAGCCCCGCGAGCGAAGTCGGAGACAATATCTAGTCGGATCACAAACACGGATATAAACGTAGGCATCCGAAAACTGTCTCGGCGCAGCTGAACTTCGGAGCAATTTGCTTTGCATCATTCGCTATCGGAGTACGTGACCGCGAGGTCGAGGGAGCTATCAGTCCGGTGGAGCCATCAGTAGCTGGCGGAGTGCACAACAAGATACTTTAAGTTGTTCTCACTGTGTGGTTCGCTGGTAGCGTTCATTACACCATTACCTTGACCTGGCAGACGTTATCCTTCGAAAATAGAAAACAGCCGTCAAGTGCGAGTCCGGCTCGCGCGCCGAGGGTTCTGTAAAAAATATTTTAACATGGTATTTTCGCCTTTTATTTGTGATGTAATTACAAATTTACGGTTTTCGGATTTTCCTTTACTGATTCTATGGTTTTGATTCCCATGCGAGCGACAAAATACGCGCATAAACGATTTATAAATAGCGTTGATTTAGAAGTTTGATTTTTTCACTGGTCGAAGAGATTGCAGATCTGAGTATAGCTCCACCCGCCGCTGAGATAAAGGATCTCGACAGACGGACAACAAAGTAATCCTACAAGGGTTTCCATTTTTCCTTTTGATGCACGGAACCCTAAAAATGTAGAACCTAATTGTAGCGCTATCTACCGGCTCACATTGTGAATACATACAGGAATACACACAAAACTTTACAAAATCGGTCAGGACAGATGTATAGTAAATTTATATATATAAACATATGTCGGAGTTGATCTCAGATTCACTTATATATATAATCCGCTTATATGCTATATTCAGGTACAATAAAGTGCTTGTTAGGTGAGTCTAGATTGTTTGCTAACCTCAGGGGGAGGAGAGGTAAGGGAGGGCGGTGTGGGCGGGCCGCTTGTACTGAACGATATTTAATTGTGAGGTTCGCTGCCGGGCGCCGCGCCTCTCAAATAATAATTTAATTATTAATAAAAACTACTTAAAAATGATAATTATGAAGAAAGAACGAGCAAAAGCCGAGGTCATACAGTGTATTTAATAAGAGGTTGCCTGCCTGGGAAAATTTTCTTCAAGCGGGCAACCACATTGTTTTATATGAATAAGGTGATCAGTAACGATACGGTCCGCCTGATGGTAATCAGACACCGTAGGCTATGGACACTTGCAAAACCAGAGGTGTCTTTCGTGCATTTTCAATCCTATAAAAGATTATTACTTGTCTTTATTTAAAAACCTCGGCACGAAGTTCAGTTCTCTCAAGAGCAAATCTTTCTGGTGTGACACAGTAAGCAACAAGGATGAATTCTCCGCAGATGGCGAACGGTCACAGAAGAAATCTGTGAGTTACAACGCCTCAGAAGATAATTAATTGTACAATCGGTACATAAACCATAATTTTACCAGAGGGAGACTTTGTAAAAAATTCGTCTGCATGGGGACCTCTGTCTCACTTATTTTTACCGCCAAGCAGCTATATAGCTGTGTTCCGGTTTGAAGGGTGAGATATGGCAGAGAAATTACTGGGTACTGCGACGAAACAGCCTTAGGTTACAAGGTTGGCAGCGCGCGAGTAACATCCCCGTGGTGTTGTGAGCGTTAATAGGCTGATGTGACCGCTTACCATCTAATGCGGGCCGCATGCTTGTTTACCAATCTATTATATTGTATAAAAAAACATGACAATTGTAGAAGTGTTCTAATCGTCGGTGAAGTCGCCAGGAAATATGTAAGCGGTTGTTTACACTAGCAGCCGCAGCACTCTCGAGGTGCTGGTACTCCCAGGTACTCCCAGGCTGCAGTCTCCTCTGTATATCATCAGGAGGACGCTAATTTGTTATATATATAATATAGGACGCTAATATGGGGAATGATAAAAAACTATGAACAATTAATAAGATGCGTACAGAGAAATCATGCGGACTGTTTCTGGACTCCGGTGAGGCAGGACATATCGGTGAGGCAGGACATATTGGACTTACGATACATTTCTTGTTTTTCAAAGTCCTCACCCACCCTCAAAATGTATAAGTACATTCTTCTATTAAAATGAAGTCGGTCAAGCTTCAAGGGATCTCTTCAACATTACTTCGAGGGCGTCATACTTGATTTTTTGCAAGATTCTGGGTAAGAAAGCAGTGACGTACCAACCTGCTGTCACACTCCTTTAATCTTCAAATGACACTGTTATAAAATGTTCTAATTTTCCGAAAAATTAAATAATCTGTTTCTTAGTATTGTCGTAGGTTTTCGCGATTGTTAAACATTGAATTAAACAATTTGTAACGGAGGTATCGCGTGTTTTATTTATTTCGTTGAACCTGACGTTTAGAACGCTTTGCAGCGTCCGTGGTCGCAGGAAGACCTTCCAACAAAATAAATAAACCACGCGATACTTCCGTTACAAATTGTTTAATCTGTTTCTTATCAATACTTCCCCCTTTTTAAGTTTAAAAAAAGCAGGTCGTGCAGTATTGGAGCCTGGTACAGTATACGTGAGTCAATGATTGCCGTTCTGATCCGTCGTTCTGATCTGCTGGTCTGGTCACATCACAGTATCTACGGAGTGAAAAGCTTCAGCCTCTTCATGGGCACAAGTAAAATCTTTTGAACTTGACTCATTGGGACGTCAAATATGCTATAAATTTATATATATATATGTCGCAGAGATAGCAACACCATATTGAGAAGCCCGGAAGAAATCAATCCCCGTGATGCTAGTTTCAATAATAACGGATCAAAATGTCAAGCCGGCGCTTGGGAGGAATCGACATCGTTGGATTGGCAACACCGGTTGTGTTTGTTATGGGCTGCTCGAAATGTCGATTGTTGTCAGTTGTCAAAAACGTCAAGATGAGATACCGTCATTGGAAGCGCATTACGAATCGAGCAATGGAGCCAACCGCACGTGTCGCGTCCACCGCATTTTGAATCCGTTGTAATCTACGATCTAAGCATAACTTTTGTTAAGATTATTTTAGTAATTGACTGATTAAATATTGAGAAGATTATCTACGCTGGTATTTCGCTTTATTCGCCATGAACAACGAGCCACCTGACGACGATTACATCCACGTTCTGACATATATATCGTCGTTGCGCGTGTCATTCAAATCGAACACGCAGGTTAAGAAACTTCGACCGCAGCCTTTCTCTTAAGTAATGTTTTTTATACAACCCCTTGAAGGTATTCACACATACGGTCCACCTGATTGATGTAAAGCGATTGCTGTAGCCTATGAACTCTTGTTAAGATCATTCGCGCGATGTCTCCTCTGCTGCTAATACAGCAACTCTTTAGGACCTTACTGGTGATCTCACTCACACAGGAACAGAACAACCCTCTAGGGAGTTGTTATTTGGTTGCGGTTTTCTGTGATGTGGATGTACTTCCCCGGACGGGCCGCTTTGATACGCCTTAGCTCTCTTGAAATATCTAGACCAAGGCAAACAGATATGTTCATGCGCACAAATGTTATCTTGTGTGGAAATCGAACCCACTCGCCATTGACTCGTCTTGTTTGTAATTGTCAATGATTTGAGTTACGGTATCATCGTTGCATTCGGTGGTTGATTATGATGACCACGTCCAGTAAATCGGCCGCACACAAAGCTGCGAGGCGGGGCTCCATCGCCCACTCACTTTTACCGCAGTACAAATTATATAAAAATATTTAATTTTATTAACGTTATTAAAAGTGGACAGATTCTGAAACTTTCAGTATCTCTATAATGCACTGTGAAGTGCATTTCTGTTAGAATTAAAAGAAATGTATATTTTGTTTTATTATTATATATTTTTTTTGTTAACAGCCTTGTTTGACCTTTGTATAGATTTTAGTCATTGCGTTAAGATGTGCTTAAGTTTGTATTCCGTTGTTGTGCCAAATAAATAAATAAATAAGGTATATAAGTGGTCGTGACTTTTGTATATTTTGGAGACTAAAAATACTAACTTAGTCAGTTAAGTGAAATTTGAAATTGGTTTATGCATGAGTTAGTTTATTAAGTCCTCTTTCCGACTATGCTCATTACCCGTGCGGGCGACGCGGGTAACTTTTGTTGCAGGTGTGCGGGGCGCGGGGCGCGGGGGAGAGAACGCGGGGTAATTAAGGCCCCTCGTCAAGTAGGCGATAGTTTACGACGGTAACTTATGACGTCACACGTCGCAACGACAAATTGCCCGCGTAATGATCTCCATGTCTGGCAGGGTTAATTTCAGTCAAACGAGAATGGTTTGCAGGCAGTTTACTACTTTGTGTGCCTGTCAATTTGACTTTTACAAAATAACGCCTGAATCTATTAACTAACAGTAGTTTACATTACGGGACTCACCTCGAAGAATCTGAAAGGATAGTTTACTTAATGACATAGTTTGATTGATGAACTTTTCTTTTATACAAGGGAGGCATACAAGCGTACGATCCATCTAATGTATAGTAGTTACCGCAGCCTGTGAACGCTGGTAATACGTTGAGTAAATCTCGTGCGATGCCACCTCTGCTACTAACACGCAACTTTTTGGGAGTTTACTGGTGACCTCACACGCCGGAACACAACAACCACACAGGGAGTTTGTTATATGGCTGCGGTTTTCTATGAGGTGTAGGTACTTCCTCAGTTGGGTTGCTTCGATGCGCCCTACCTCTCTTAAAATACCTCGGACCAACACAAACAGACATGTTCATGCACACAAATATTTGTCCTGTGTCGGAGTCGAACCCACGGGCGTAGATGACAAAGTCACGTTATTAACCGCGTCGCTACCAATTTCGTTATACTGGAATTGGTCCCTTGGCCAATATTTTTAAAGAATATGAGTGTAACCATCGTGTTAAGAATACAAACCAACCTCAGCTGCACGTGGGCGCCTTGCCAGCCTGGCCTTAAGGCTCTAGTGAAACAGAAGGCTCGATTAGGAAACTCCACGGTACAAGTTCTTACGAGTGAATGAGTTCACCAGAAAGTTGCCGAGGTGTTGTTCCATTAGCGCAGCGGTGGCAACGCCCGCGGGATACGTGTCGCAAACGTTACCAGGTTGTTTCCTTTCATTTTATGTGTGATGACCTCAGTTTGTAAAAAAATATACTCCGTTCTAAAATCCCAAAACGACTCTACATGTGTATGAGTTTGTAATTAGTGTAAGTCAATTGTCACTAGATAGCGCTATGGCAAAAGTAAATCGCAATATGTTTTCACTATCGTGAATTGAAGGGGCTAAGGTTTGTTTCATTTAAAAATGTTATATTTTTAAATGAAACAAAAAAAAAAACATTTAAAAATGTACAACGATCAATACAAACAGTTGCTTGATTTTTGACCAGAAAAGGGGGCGCTTGGGCTGCGGTTAAACAACATGAATGTACTCTACAAGTTTCACATATACCAATAAGCAGGGTCTGTTAATGGTGGTCAATAACTTTTTCAATTTATTGAGAATTGTATTTGAGTGTACGTAAATCAATATTTTTAAAACATTCAGTCATAGTGTTACTCAAACATGATGTGGTTCATCTGTAACAAAAAAAAATGTTGTGCGGTTCACACGCGTCAAAAGTGAACCCTTCAAAACTGTCAACTTCAACATAATGAGACGAATGTACAATTTCAGCAGTAGGATACTTGTAGGTTTTATTTAAGATGGTATTGAGCATACTTGACTATATACTCTCTTCGAGCTTGTTGTTTTCTGTCGCTATTTATTGCTGTATATCACACAGGTCCCTTGCGGGACAGGCAGGGAGGACTGAACGTCACATGATTCAGTCCTTGTACACTTCATTTTCTTCTTTAGCATTCATAGCTATATCTTTTAATGCACGCTCTCTGATTCCTAGGACTTTTAGCATCACCTTCTGTTAAAACACAACCAAATTGGTTACGGCAGGCAAGTGTTGGTCTTCCACATCACATCCTACATCCTTCCACTGTCGCACTGTGTATCTGTGTCGTCATTCTTTCACCCTGCATTCTTTTTACATGTCCATTCGTTCGGCATATCTTATCTTAACACTAACACTCTCTTTCGGTCCAACTTTCTTTTTTACGAGTACATCATCACTGCAGACGCGATCAGTAAACGTTACGCCAAAAAATGTGCGCAACTCTCGCATCTCGACCGCACTTATTCTATTTTCATACTATCTGATATATATGGGAGAAAAAGCTGGGTATTATACCCAGCTTTTTCTTCCATAAGTTAGCGTTGGGATTAGCACCGCGTTGTGTACTGCGAGCTGTGCCTCTAGCTTAGATTTGAACTGGCTAGAAGTTTATGCTCAATTCACAGTATTCTCTGCATTCACTCGCTTATCCACATCAGCAGTGCCTTCTATTCTTACGAAATCCGAGCTCCCAAGATATACAATCTCATCCACTTGTTCAAACTTTAAATTTCAACCGTAAACCTCGTGTTCATTCTGGTTTCCTATCTTTCAAATACCATTATCTTAGTTTTCTTCACATTCAATCGTAACCCTTTCTTTATTGTTCTACTCAAGAACTCGAAAGCAATGGTGCGAGGGAGAGATTTCTTAAAGGAATAATTTCACGCACCGTTCATTATTTATTATTATTGTTACATTACTCTGTTTCAGACGCTTAATAACAATCATACTGATTTTAGAAAAAAAATATACAACGGAAGACGTGGTCCTCGGTATCCGGCGTCGTCTAGCTACGTCAGAGCTGACTCGTGTCTTCCGCTCATTCTCTAGTCTTAAACGGGAAAATAGACATAATAACACTTTGAACGTTGTCGTTTTGTCAGTCGGTAATTATGAACCACGCCGTGACTTATTTGGTATACTCTCCGAGACAGGAGGCGCCGATTGCGAGACTTGTATTACTGTGGCCGCCTCGTACGGATGCGTCGATCGGCGACGCGGCATGAATCATTTATGGATTGGGTAAAGTGGCCGTTTTGGTTTAGGCACAGATCGTGTTGCAAATTCTCTGCCATTCAAGCATTTGCCAATTCAACCTCTTCTCGCGTAATTTCGCTATCAATATTCGTCCCTTCATAAACTAGCAGAGAACAAATTGATAACAAAAATTGATTGTGAACATAATGAGTTACAAACTTTCAAGTTAAAACTGCAAGTTTAATTTTTGATATGACTTTATAATAATTATAACTAGTGTTAAGTACTCTCCTACAATGTTTAGCTCTAAAGCGTTCGAGATACTGTGCGCGCAAAATTAATTGCAGGCAATAGATAGCTATGTTGAACCGAGCACGTTTTATGCATAAGATAAAACAAACAGTTGATATACATGTTGTGTTCGTTTTCATTGTTTTTAAAGCTGTAGAGAATGTATAGCATTTCCATTTTAACGGCGAAAACAAACTATGAATTTTACTCTAAATTTTTATAGTTGCGAATATACTGAAAAAGGTTTATGCAGTGTGTATTGATCGAGCTCCCTCGCGACTTTAGCTTTAAAGAAAAACGTCACGTATTTTGCATTCGCTCTGTGACAAATAGCACGTGCGTTAACTTTGTGTAAACAGGTCGTAATAATGTTCCGGAAGGTGAAAAGTTCAACTCAACAAAATGTAAGTTCGCACACAACGACCATTTTATTGGTGTGCCGTGGTGCCGCGTGGCGTGGCGTGGCGTGGCGTGGCGTGGCGTGGCGTGGCGTGCACCCGTTTATTGTTGCGTACAGGACTGTTGGTTACCCTGAACGCAGCACAATATCAAGCTTTAGTACGTTGACCGCTGGCACACGGCACGCCACCATCGCGACCGTCTTGCAAAACGTATCGTTTTTGTGGTCTGAGGATTTAATTTGACTATGCATGTAATTCGGCTGTCACACGTGGACACGCGCCGTCCTGGCGTGGCTGGCCGGCTCATTGTTTCCTCTATTGTTGACTTCTATTATTCTCTTACTGAAGGTCAGGAAATGTTCTGTATATAGTTTTTTCATTGATATACACCAGTAATATTTATTTATTTAATTTAATATTTATTTAATTGACTTAGATTGACCATTCCTGGTACCCCTGGTAGGTGCAGGTGTCTTCATATTGTTTATTATTTTCGGGCAGGACTGTGTCCGTCGGGTTCTCTAATTTCTATCGCTAAGATATTTTGAATATCAGGAATATTGCCTTCATTTTTAGTTATGAATCTAGTAATTGATAATAAAGAAATAGTAGTAGAATTTTTAGCCCATTGGATAAAGAGCCAAGCGGTCCACTTGGTATGCACCAAGGTTTGAAATGGACCGCTCGGCATATAACCATAAATTTGTATTTTAGGATTTATTTATAGGCATATTTGTAACTGTTACATATTCAATGATGAAAAAAAGCATCGTAAGAAGACCCGCACGCCCAAAAATTTTATTTCGAAAAATCGTCAGGCATGTCTTATGAGGTAGCACAATATCAAGCTTTAGTACGTTGACCGCTGGCACACGGCGCGCCACCATCGCGACCGTCTTGCATCGCTACCGTTTTACCCTTTGGGAACGGAACCCTAAAAAAAAAACAATTAAGTAGCTTATCTCTTTAAGGAATCTCTTCCAACCTATCGCCCCTTAATTATTCGAAAGGATTATAAATGCGAGAGAGTGCAGGCATATTACTACACCATATAAAAGATACTCTTCAATTTTAGATAAAGTAATTACTAAAGCTTTATCAAAGAATAATTTTAATGGCGATTTGAATGATGCAACTGAAGAAATTTTTGCATCTAAATGTTAAGGAGTTCCAAAGTTCAGCGACAAAAATTCTGAACAAATTATTGTTGCGATGACTGTGCACAGGCGACACGGCGGGAGCAGCAGAGGTTTGATTCCTAGAAATGTTATATAGTCTAGTATGTACACACGGCGACGCGTCGCCCCGGGCCGCACATCACTCACGAGCGGCGCGGTGTGCACAGCCGACCACTAATGCTCCTAATGTGTTCGCACACTCCCTGCCGCTCGAACCGCATATTTGTCACTAACACGATGTCATTGTCCAAACATGTTCTAAAGTTATTAGTAATAAATACCAAGTATTTTTTAAGAAGGACGCAGAGGCCATCGACTGATATTTCACCACAAAATAAAATATCTGTGCACAGCCAACGGACTTGTTCAAACGGTCTATATATGAACGTCGAACTGCAAAAAACTGATGAACAAGGTTTAGACAAGTTTCGTAGCATTCGATAAATTGCATTTGCCGTGCAGTGCACACACTGGGCGCGAGTGGCGATTCGAAACTAGCCGCCTGCGGGCCGTGATGGATGCGGCAGCTGCGCGCCGCCTGCCGCCCGCCGCCCGCCGCCCGCCGCCCGCTCGTTACCAAATTCACTTCTCAACATCAACTCTTTCACACGGCCCATTACTCACAAACACTGAAACAGTTTACACATTCATATTAGTGGATTTAATCACTTGGAAAACTTTGTTGGTTACTTTAAGTTGAGAAAAACAAAATAGTGTTTATAATGATTTGACAAAAGAAAATTTGATTTTTAGATTTATGTGCATTTTTGTTTACATAAATATAGATAAATTATTATTGGCAACAAGCCAGACGAAAAACCTATCGAGATAAAGTCAAGCGAAAACTGATTTTCTAAAATGGTTTTAAAAATATAATTAAAGTACTAGAATCTGACATGTGACTACAACTTACTAACTGTTAATGTGATGTACATGTACCCATCGTCATCAAGTTCTATCTGGTACACGTTCCATGTTATTATATCCAAATAGTTGTGGCACATAGAGGGCCCGGCATTCAAACACGACGAAATAAGGATACTTTTACGGCGCCGCTCTGCCCGCCCGTCTGTCCGTCGGACTGTCACAGACACTATTCTCCCCTTTATCTCCGAAGTTTATGAAACAATAAATCTGAAATAATTACGTTTGACAAAAGCTTATTGAATAATTACAGGAATCATGGACCGATGTTTACAACGGTCACAGTCTTTTAGATGTCATCGGATGGCGTTTCTCTCCGCATTATATTTGTACGAACTTCATAAAGCGTAAAATTAAAAGTATTTCAATTGATAAACGTTATTACTGAAAAAATAAACCCACGTTTTAACACGGACTAGTGCATTACTATGTTCATTAACGCATTTGGTCTTAAGATCTAGTTTGAGTCTGAGTCGAGGTCTGGGTCAGATTTAAGAGTCTGGGGTTCGACAAAGATTTTTTTTACCCAACACAGTTTCATAATCTGCTACTAATAACTCACGCCAAGTAGGCAGAGAGTACTGAGCGCCACATGACTCTTGACATGAGTCTTTACACGCCTCGCTAGCAACATTATGCATGCATCACATGCACACATGCTCATCCGTTCCTATGTTTCTTATCGCCTTCTGATAAACCACGACCAATTTGATCGTGTTCGGTGAGTTTTGGTGTTCGTCGGCGCTTACATCTTGTTGTTTCTGTTTCGTTATTCTTTCTTCTTGCATACTTTGTACATGTCCGAACTAGGAGTATGCCTTTTCTTATCTTAACACTAATACTCTCTTTCAGACTAAATCTCTTTACTACGTCGTCATTGCAAACTCGATTTTGCGCAACACTCGCATCTCGACGGCATTTATTCTACTTTCATGGTCTATCTGGCAAATCAAGCACTTGCTTTCTTATATTGGCGTTGGGATCAGCATTGCATAATATTGCGAGCTGTGTAGCTAGCAGACGTAGTTTGATATACGTACTTAGTAGGTAGAGTAAAACGTCTTCACTTAACGGGAGCTGGTTTATTACTGTCATACACAATATGTAGCATCACTCATGTAGTAGGTAGACGCAATAATAGATGGCGCGCCATGCCCGTATACATATCACGTAGTCATAAACTGTCGTGCAACGTCAGGGTTCTAGACATTATCAATTAATGGATATAAAATAATTAGTTAAAGGATATCAACAATTTCATAAACCAACTTAGTTATATAATAGTAACGTACTGAACCTCAGTGTGCTAGTCCAGCTCGCGCTTGAATAACTTTGTTTAATAAACTGCACTGGATCCCGTGATCTAAAAGAGGCATAAGTTCACCAGAGGATGTTTGAAGAGGAATTTACTCTATGGAAGTGGATTTGTTTCAGAGTTCTCGTCCCATTTCCGATTCTCTGTCATTTATTGAAGTCGCAGCACGTACTCGGTGTGTTGGCAGCTTTACCAGTGTCCTACTGGAACAATATGTCCGCGCGGTGCGGGCCGTCCGTCTGTTGCAAACTTGTAACTGACTACAAACGCTTTGATCGCGGCCATCGAAGCGGGTTATACTCGTAGGTTGTAATCGGAAAAACGCAGTATGTTGTAGTAAACGCATTCGTATATAAAAGTATAATTAAAATTTTGTATTTTGAATGGTGTAAAGCTACTCTGGTGAATAGCAGCTACGATTAAATAAATATATTTTTCAACCTTTTTTATTTTTTCCGCGACTCTTTTACTTTATGACCAACTACTACAACTATATAAAACTTCTTCTTCCTAATGTAATGCCGTGAGTTCGCCGGCCTATCTAAGCCTAAACATTTCACGACGATGCTGATTTCACCATCATATCCCATAGGGAAAATCAAACCATACTTGAGTTAGGTCACGCGTCTTTTTCAAATTTAATCTCTTGGCGGTGTGGGTTTCCTCATGATGGATGTTTTCCTTCATCGTGAAGCGAGTGATGATCACAAACATGTACATAAATCTGAAAACACGAATCCAGTGGCACATGCCCATGCAAGGGTTCGAACCAGGCGTCGCAGATTAATAAGCTGATTACTTGTCCACGCGGCTGTCACAGCTACATAACAAACACAATATCAATAGTAAAAAAACGTATAATCTACCTATAATAAAATGTAATAAATCCTATTTCAAATTACATTCGGTTTTTCAAACAGAAAACTTTTTTTTATACTACGTCGGGAGGCACACAAGCATACGGCCCACCTGATGTAAAGCGGGTACCGTAGCCTATTAACGATTGCGATTTATTACGTATCACTCGCGCGATGCCTCCTCTGCTGCTTACGCAGCAACTCCTTGGGAGCTTACTGGTGACCTCACTCATACGCAGGAACACAACAACCCTCTTGGGAGTTGTTATTTGGCTGCGGTTTTTTGTGAGGTACTTTTCCAGACGGGCTGCTTTGATGCACCCTCCCTCTCTTAAAACATACAGACCAAGACAAACAGACATGTTCATGCACACAAATATTTATTCTGTGTGGGAATCGAACCAACGAGCGTGTGTGTGTTGTCAAAGACGCGTCATTCACTAACGAAAAAAAAACGCGAAATACTACACGTAGTTGATGTGTCAATCCGAAACGTACTACGAGTATATTGTGTCCGTACTACATTAAATTCCTTTCCGCCGTTTAAACGTAAAAGACAAATATCCATACATCCTCACATTTTATATAATATTAATAGTTTTATATTTCCCCAACGATCGACTTAACTAAGTAAACGAATACCTTATTAAAGTTAAAAAAAACCCTGGCCGAGGATGTCAGTTGCGGCCTCGACACCAGCCGGCCTGTTCACGGATTGCTTTGACAATGCCCAAGTGTCATCGTTGGTGCCGATGGCGCTGAGACAGATTCTAATGAGTTTCGAAATAAATAATCTTAGAAATACGGAAATGCGTCACTTTTAGTTTGTCGCAGACATATAAAATTGACGGCTGACACCATGTGTTAGTACGTAATCTTTCTCACCGGTGTAAAAATAGTCACAAAGTAAACAGTAGTTAATAGATTCAGGCGTTATTTTGCGAAAGTCAAATTTATATGCTATTCGAACTAAGTTGCTTTGTGTGCTTCTGCCATCAATTAAGTACCTTAGAACTAACACCGGCCGGCACCCACGCACTACCGTTAGCAGATCTCGCATCACACGTCGCTGCCGCCGCTCTGGTCGTCTCTGCCTCGGCTGCTGCGGTCGTCCCGCGATTGTCGCCATCGGATCTGGAACCGCGTGCCATGCCATCCTTGGCAACACAAACTCGCAGCTATGACACATTAAGTCAGGATAATTAGAACTAAGAACTTGATGTATATGTATATAGGATGATATACGAGTGCATCACCGAGCTTGTCAAATCACAAATAACTAAAATTGTTACGACGAGTCAAGTACAGTAGAGCGCCGAAGGGGCCTGTGTAACAATGAAGTAATGAAATGAAACTGCCGGGGCGTTTCACCAGCCCCAGGGTCAAAGAGTTCAGTTTACATGGATGGATGGCAAATATCCTTGTGTGAGTGCATAATCTCGTTCCACCGCGAGTGTATCGCGGAGGGGCGGCAGTGTCAGAGCGCGGCGGCCGTCGACCGGAAAATGGCAGTCACGTTAGTTTGCCGACTCGCCGCCTCCGCACATAACTCACTATTTCCATCACGAGCCGCACTGCGGCCGCCATCTAGCCAGTCTAGTTGACTTGTGCTCATCCGGCCGGCGGCGGGCTGAACGTGGACACTCGAGAAGAATCAGTGTTTAGTGCTTCGACATAGCGAATTTAATAGATTTATTCGTCTCTACCCACACACTACTGCTATAAAAATTAGTTTAGTTTTCTTTTGGAAGGTAGTATATGATATTTTTTTAGTATTTTGTGTACATTTTAAACTATTACTGCAGGATGCGGGGCAAAACCTGTTCATCTGGTGAACCTATTGTATAAGTATGTTTCCAATTCATCAGTATCCTGCAACAACGATCACTTGGTTGTGCTTGTCTACTGCCAACATTTGCAAAACCTCCACAGTGATATCATAGAAATATTTCAGGACATTTTGAAATTGGAAATACTAGACTGATGTAGGATCCTTTTTCAAACGTCAATACAGCAATTTCAGCCCAGCTGCAAGAAGAACTTATAGAACTAACAACGAACGAGGAAATAAAAATCAAATTCAAAAATGGCTACCAAGATTTTTAGCTATAAAACCTACAACCTACCGCAATTGTACCCTGGATTGTCATCGATAGTTCAACGATTTCTTATAACATTCCGATCGTCATATTGGTGTGAGCGTGGATTTACTGCTGTGGCAACGCAGATTGATAAAAATCGGTCAAGTGCGAGTCGGACTCGCGCACGAAGGGTTCCGTACCATTATCTATAAAAACGGCAAAAAAAAATTACGTTTGTTGTATGGGAGCCCCCTTAAATATTTATTTTATTCTATTTTTTAGTATTTGTTGTTATAGCGGCAACAGAAATACATCATCTGTGAAAATTTCAACTGTCTAACTATCACGGTTCATGAGATACAGCCTGGTGACAGACGGACGGACGGACGGACGGACGGACGGACGGACGGACGGACGGACAGCGGAGCCTCAGTAATAGGGTTCCGTTTTACCCTTTGGGTACGGAACCCTAAAAAGAGAAATCGTTGGCATGTTACCGAACGCGGTGACAGACGACTGGTTTTTTCTTCTCCTAAAATTCATCCTTCTCATTGGATTAGTTTTAAAACTAAACTCTATCTACATTGTTTCTTTTAATTTGCATAAAAGATATTCTTAATACATATTATTAAGTTGTTAAGTTGCGTTTTAATTGCTCTCACCGGTAAAAATGTATCGTTTAGAATGTAAGTTTAAACTCCAGACCAGACTAATATAAATTAATGTAAAGTCATTAATGTCATTGTGGTTTTTAAATTTTAGGAATGTAAAACAATTGGGGACGCCGAAAAATAATTGTTTTTCACATTGGGCGGTAGACGAAATAAGTTCAGAATTTTTGATAGATAGGCTTCAGTAACCACTTTACATCAGGTGAGCCGCAAGCTTGTATGCCTTCCAACGTTGTTTAAAAAAATCAATGATTATTTATTTACTTTTCAATAATAGTTATCATATTATAGTATTTTATTATTATTCTATTTATGTATGTATGTATGTATATCTTCACGCCAAGTCCCTTGCGGGGTAGGCAGAAAGAACCGAGCGCCATAAGACGCGGTCCTTGCATACTGTAGGGAGCCTGGCTGGTCGACTCCTTTGTAGGGCTGGTCATCGGATGTGAAACAAACAATAGATTCCAATGACACTGATTTTATTAATAATTGTTACACGACACACCATATGCTTCGTACAACAACGTTCGAAACCTCTCAAAACGGAGACGGAAACCCGTCACATTATATTGTTGCCATATAAAAATGATAATTGTTTGTTGGGGTTGCCAACACATACTTCACTCGCTTCAGTGACATTATAGCTCTTTTCATGTACACTCGCCGGTTTCTGGGGCTCCTGACTTCATTACTTAATGACTAAAGTATACTAGATGTTACCAGCGGTTTCGCTCGCGCGGTCAAAAGGAAATAAAGCGTGTGTGTTGTCGTGTGGGAGTAAGATATTTTGCGGCAGTAAAAGTAGCCTATGTGACTGTTGGGCGCTCCATACAAAAAAACACATCAAACCGTCGTTCCGTTTTCATTTGAAAAAAAAAGCCGATAAATATATACACTGTACGTACCCCTCTAAGATATTTGAACTCTATGAATTCTAAGAATCTTTACGCCTTGGATGTGTTCCATTCCACAGGAGCGTGCATTTGCCCGGAACAAAAGTGACAAATGTTTTAACTTATCAATTTATGCATTTCATGAACAATCTCTATACAAAAATAGCTATCCTGCAGGAGTTATAAATGTTTCCGAAATAAAAAATCAAGTCCCTTCAGTTGTTGATCATGCGAGAAGCACGAGGTGCCCAACAGCATCCCTTTTAAGGTTTGTAGTATACTTATAACCGATTTTTTTTCTTTTGACACTGACTTTGAATTTGTCCCTGTGGGCCGTTGCTACGCCCACCTTAATGAGAATGAATATATTTCTTATTATCGCCTTTTCATTTATTTATATAATGATGGACAATGCAACCACAGCGCGATGCACAAACATAATAACGCCATCTATTCACAATTTGCTGTTAACAACTTCAAATCACCGGACAGGCAAGTAGCCGTTCTGTCCCTGTGATATGTTCCTGTGTGATAGTAGTAGATGAAAAGCCGCTGAGACGTGAACGTGAAATAAAACGTTCATATTTAGTAAGACTCTAACATCCAAACATATCACCGGGATAAAAAGTAGCCTACGTGTACCTCATCTATCTACCTACCAAATTTTATACAAATCCATTAAGCAGTTGAGGTGTGAAAATGGAACAATCATCTAAACATCCATACTTTAACATTTTTTTCTTTTATTTCACTGGTTTTTATCCCGGTCATTTGATAGGCGTGCGCGGGGATATGAATCCAACGCGTAGAGGCCCCTTCGAAAAGAACGATGTAATGTATTATACCCGCCGTGATCTGCTTCACGGGATATTAATGGTTTAATATGCCCGTGAATAGCACTATGACTTTTCGTCTTTTTGCACCCTAAGAGTGCAGAACGAATGCGGGTGAGAAACCCGGGTGGTCATATATGACCGCGAAATGTATGGGGAAACGTATATAACGGGTTCTGACTGCTCAAGGCGTATCATGAAATCATACGACTGCTTTAGACGTGTTAATTTATTTGCACTGTCGCCAACATTGTTTAAGAAGAGTATTTTATCTGCAACAAGTGCTGGAGTTCGCGCTTCGCGCAAATCCCACCTCTACTTTTACATTTAATGTACCTTTTTAAATACTTCCGGTTATCAAATTAACTCCATTTTGATACCATTAGAAAGATGCAATTTAGTTTGACTTTCTGGTGAAAACCGCAGCTCAATCGCATTTATAGTTTTATTTCTAGAGGCCAAAATGTCAGTGCAGAGAAATAGAGGGAGAAACTGTACTATTTTATGGGTTAGGGATTTGATTTAGTCTGTCAAAGTCAAAATCTTTTTATTCCGTAAAAATGGCTACATTTGTTTGGAATCGTCACAATTTTTTTCCCTACCGTGCAGTTTATGACTAGGTGAGCACTGATAAAAATACTGCCAAAAAACTCAGGCATCCCTCTTTTGGTATCCAAACAAATTTACATATTTTATTAATTACATTATAATTGGATCGACTCACTCCCAGGCATTTTTATCATTAATATAGTCAGATACTTTATAATATGCTCTGCTACACAATTTGGCTTTAATAGTAGTTTTAAATTTGTTAATTGACAATTCTCTTATATTGCTGGGAAGTTTGTTATAGAACCGTATACATTGCCCCATAAAAGAATTACTTATTTTGTGGAGACGGCTTGCATGTAACACAAGATTATGCTTATATCTAGTATTTATGCTATGAGTATCACTCTTTTTACAAAATGAGTCTATGTTTTTGTGGACATACAAAAGATTTTCATAGATATATTGCGATGCGACTGTTAAAATATTTATTTCTTTGAATTTTTCTCTAAGGCTCTCCCGGGTACCAAGTTTGTAGATAGCTCTTATGGCCCTCTTTTGCAATAAAAAGATGGTGTTAATGTCCGCAGAGTTACCCCAGAGAAGAATTCCATATGACATAATACTATGAAAGTAGCTGAAATAAACTATTCTAGCCGTATCAATATCAGTGAGCCGTCTAATAGTTTTCACTGCATAGGCTGCAGAACTTAGTTTTCTTGATAAATTTTCAATTTGTGGGCCCCATTGTAGTCTGGAGTCAATTGTTATACCCAAGAACACAGTTGTCTCCACAGGGGCTAAATTAGTTCCATTAACATGTACATTGGTAGCCACCTGTCTTACATTAGGTGTTGAGAACTTAATTACTTTAGTCTTTTTATCATTTAAAAGCAGATTATTAACACTAAACCAATGAATAACTTTAGAGAGAGCATCGTTAACTTCGTCATAATTACCTAACCGTCTATTAATTTTGAATGTCAAAGAGGTATCATCCGCAAACAACACAATCTCATGTTTATCCCTTACATAATAAGGTAAGTCATTTATATACACCAAAAACAAGAATGGACCCAGAATTGACCCCTGTGGGACTCCCATAACTACAGGGGACCCCGAAGATCTTTTACCATTAACATCGACCTTCTGTATCCTATTGCCCAGATAAGAAGACAGAAGTTCGAGAGCCTTGTTCCTGATACCGTAGTGGTGTAATTTTCTGACAAAAGTGTCATGGTGCACGCAGTCAAACGCTTTAGACAGATCACAAAAAATTCCCAAGGCATCTTGCGAACCCTCCCATGCCGCGAATATACTTTTAAGCAAATGAATCCCTGCGTCTATAGTTGAACAACCTCTCGTAAATCCGAACTGTTTCCTATGAAGCAAATTATGTGTATTGAAATGTCTGAGCAACTGGCTAAGCATTAGTTTTTCAAAAATTTTACTGAGAATGGGCAGTATGGAAACAGGTCGAAAATTCGAAGGGTCCGAACTATCACCAAATTTAAATAATGGAATGATTTTACTATGTTTCATCAAGTCAGGAAATACACCAGATGCCACACAACAATTGAAAATTGTAGCTAAATGTGGAGCGATTGAAATAATAATAGAAGAAATGGTTTTGACAGATAGACCCCACAGATCTTTAGTGTTTTTCATATTTATTGATTTAAAAGCGTTCAAAACATCTTTTGGGCTTACAGCTGAAAATTCAAATATTGTGTCCCATTCTACCACGCTCTGTTAGAGAACCTGTTCAGCAGATATAGAAGAAGACATAAGATTTCTCGTAGTAATAAGAGGAATGTTAGAAAAATATTTTTCAAACTCAGTCGCAATTTCTACATCATTTTTGATATCTATATCATTTATCTTTAACTGACAGTCTCGACTACGTACTTTCGCTCTACCCGTCTCATTATTTATCATATCCCAAACAGATTTAATAATATTTGTTGAACCATTAATTTTATTTCTTAAATATATAGACTTAGCATTGGAACAGGCTCGTTTAAATATTTTGGCATAATTTTTTACAAGTTCTTGAAAAGTCGGATTGTGATTACAGGTCCTTTCTTCTTAAAGTTCATACAATTTATTCCGACTTTTGTAAATACCAGGAGTTGCCCATCACTGAATGTCATAGGGCGTTTGTCCACCGCCGCCGTTACCGGGACGTCACCGAGAACGAGATGATGGCGCCGATTTAGCGATACATACATTTAATATAGCCATGTGTCCACCGCACGCCCGTCATCCGAGCGCCGTCTTCCCGGCCGCCGATGTTTCGAGTAGCTCGGCGTGACCGCTAGAACTCGGCACGGTTTTATGACGGGCCGATGTGCCGGCAATACAAAACACGTTTGTTTTTGTCCACACACTACCGTCGCACCGCGCCGTTCGTCCGGTTTTTGTCTTGTCTATCATAAAATTTGTAAAAAATGGCTAAGAAATTCAAATAGGATATTTATACATTAATTGAAATTGTAGAGAGTAAAGACTGTTTGTGGAATAAAACAAATGATGTGTCCAAAGATAAAATTTTGACAAAAAATGCGTGGCGCGAAGTTTGCGTCTTTTTGGAGCCCAACATTTCAGTTGGTGGTATGCACGCCCTGTAGTTCGTGTTTTGGAGTGTGATGGCACCTTTTATGTGGCATAGTATATAATCGAACGTAGTCGTGGTCATCCTATAGTAGTTAATAAACTTGTGTTCATACTGCCGCAACTTGTCGTGAAGTACATAAAACGCTCCTGTGATGTATCGTTCACGTATTAGCGGATGAATCCAAAATTCTTTACATCGCCTACGCCTTCGAACGTACAAAAGCAGAAGAAGCAATTTTATTGTCGCCGGTTGAAACTAGCCATCCTCCTAGTTTGTTTTGTTCTACTAAAAAGGCAAACGCGACTACCACGCACGACAAAGCTCTAGAACTGAGCCACCGATATATCGGCGCGGTGGACACACGATCGCCGTCACGTCATCTTAAACTCGGCCCGAAATAATCTCGTTCTCGGTGACGTCCCGGTGACGGCGGCGGTGGACAAACGCCCATACGGTCACTTACAGACAGTTGTTTTGGAGTAAAGATTGTATTAAATTCACTAGTGATTAAGTTAAATAACGAACTGTACAAGTGGTCCAGAGTACCGTGACAGGGCAACAATACAATTTTTTCTGCTATATATTAGACTTAAATCTTTCTAAGCGGCTTTTACTCAAAGGTATATAATTTATTTGCTTTCTTTGTATTTTTGAAGAATTTGGAAATGAAACCAACTGACCTGAATGGTCTGACTGAACTTTATTAATTATAGATTGATTCAAAGGTTTTACAGTACTAAATATGTTATCAATACATGTAGCACTTGTAGCAGTTACTCTTGTTGGCTCTGTAAAAATATGATGCAAATTGTATGATTTAAATAAATTTAAAAAGTTGTAGGTAACAGTATTTTCCTCCAAGATATTTATATTAAAGTCTCCACAAATTATAACAGTTTTATGGCTATTAGATAATTTATTTAAGGCATCCTCCATGATATTTGAAAATGTTTCAAAGGGCGTGCTAGGAGGTTTATACAGGTTCATAACAATGAATCGTTCCAATTCAATGCATGAAATCTCTACAACTCGCTCAACAGAGAGGCTCACAATGTCACACCTTTCTTTAAATTTAAGCAACTTATTTAATAATATTAAGGAGCCACCATGTATACAGTTATCTCTGATGAATGAGCTTGCAACCTGGTGGTTATTGAAGCTGAAAATGAATTGATGAGGTTTTAGCCAGTGCTCAGTTAGACATAAAATATCAATATTGCTACAATTCATAAATAACTCCAATTCTAACTCCTTTCCTATCATCCCCTGAATGTTTTGGTGCACCAGGTTGATACAATTATTATTCTTTCCATATTCTTGACAATTTACAATTGATGGGGATATTGTATTATTATTACTTTTAGTTCCATTTTTAATATTGTTATTATTACTATTTACAATCTGCTTTGTGTGATTCCGACACTAAAGTTCCTACTTACATATTAATATAATAATTTCTGTAGTGGGTAAACTGACTCACACAACTGCTTATTGAAGTAAATAAGGATAATGGTGCTGATTGTACAACCACCCAAATATTAGTGTAATATTATTAAGTAATCTTCTGTACAATTGTTTGTTATCCTAAATAAAATAAAATAGATTAAAAACAGGTCACGGCAGGTATTGGGACTATTGGAAATATGTCGCAAAAAGTGGGCTATTAAAATGAGATCTGGAGGTGTTATTTGAACTGGGCTATTGCAGAAGAGGGGCGGACGCCTGCCGTAACCATCACAATCTGATGTTACTTTGCAGCGGGATCCTAGGGTATTACATGTTGCAGTAGTTGCTACGACAGTCACGCTTCGATGCACAATGGTTTTCTTCTAAAGAAATCGCCGGTGTCATTGGTTTACTAGTCTAGAACGTATGTGGTATCTTCTATTTGATTACGTGCATCGTCTCTATTACGTCTTGTGTACTATTCACTGAAGAGGTTTGATCAGTTCCACCTCCCCGCGGGGACACTTCAAAATAACTGTCAGCCGCCGGTCGTTCGTGACAAACGCCGCAATTTCCGCCTCCGTGACGACGGCCGCGCCACAGACAATCTATTCCCCTTCAGCTTTGTATCTCGCGTATACCGAACACGACAAGTAGGAAATACATAATGAGAATTTGTTTTATTTATCTGCAGAGTATTTTGATATAACAGTAATTCGAGCACGAAATTGCTCCTAACGGAAATATTGTATGGTAAATACATTTTCTAAATAAACCGATTAGAATTTAGCGTAACGTAGCGTAGTAATTTGCTTCGAAATATTTGAATCGTTACCATCTTCTGCAATACCTACGAGTAACATACTCCGCTACAATGCTCCACAGTGGTTGGTGGATGCACCAGATTGTTGATTTAGCTCCCATCAATTTATGTGGGGAGAGTCAAGGCTATGCTTTTCAGTAAGCTCTCACTATTAGGCCAGAGAAACGTATAATTTTTAGAGTTCGCTCCAGAAATACCAGAGAAATCACTTTGGATAAAAGTATTTAAAAACGATATATTTATTAAACCTCGTATTTTGCTATAAAATCTAAATCTATACAGATGTATAAAATTGGAGTGTTTGTTTGTAATATGAAAATAACCGCTTTTTATTAAATGCATATGGATGTATACACGGTACATATACCAAAATATTATTTTTTCATTTTTGTCTGTCTGTCTGTCTGTTTGTTCAGGCTAATCTCTGAAACGGCTGGACCGATTTTGACAGGACTTTCACTGGCAGATAACTGATGTAATAAGGAGTAACTTAGGCTACTTTTATTTTAGAAATTTTATTTATTTTTATTAATATTGTACAGTCGGCGGCCAACATACATGGATGCAACCATCAACTGTACAGAATGGAACAGCTAGCCTACCTAGCTGCACCCCCTCCTACCTACCTCTCTGTCCACACCTCTATCGCTCTTCTACTAGGCTCTAACGTCCCTACCACCCTGTCCTAACCATACACGTGATGGTAAGAACAGGTAGTTACCAACGTCAGGGTGTATCGCTGTGTATACACACGTACACAGACAACTGTAGCCTACTGTACTCCTAACTCTTCCCTACTTCACCCTATTGTCCCTACCTCCCTATCCTAACCATACATGTAACGGCTAACCCGGTAGTGTGCAACGTTAGAGTGTAACGTTGTATATCAGTACGTATATAAATATGTACAGGATATCTGTTACTAGAGACCTACAGTAACAGACGGACCTTGGGTAGGGATCGGGTGTGTGTACGTCGTGCAATGTACACAGGAAATGATTTTCTCACTGCCGGTCGAGCCGACTCACAAGACCGATCGTACTGACGGCTAAGGGTGTCTTGGCCACAGTGACAGGATGTTGAAACTCATGAGAGTCTTCCGTCCAGAGTGGTACTGGACAGGTATAGCCTCCTCTCTTCCAACTGGCTCTTCCAACGGCTCGTTGGGTACTTCTAACACGGCTTCTGGATAATGACTGAATTTATTTACAAAAACATGTTCTTAAATACTAGTGTCAATTACTATACACTAATGTAACTATTAACTAGTGTGCCGTGCGTGTGATTTGTCGACACAGTGATTTTGCAGTCAACTCATTGCTCGTGGTCGAAGTTCATTTTTTGTTGCGCTGACGCGACGTTTTCGCCCGGCCTCTATACGCAAGGCAGGTCGGTTGTATGTTGGTTCTGAACAAATATATATAAATAAATAATAAAAAGATAACTATTCCGCGTGGACGAAGTAGCGGGCACAGCAAGTATCTATATATTGGTCCCAGGAATAAAAACATATAGATACAGTATTTTATAGTGTGATATAGTGTGACACTTATCATTCCTGCGACCCTTGTTCAAGTGAACGACTATTTTGCTGGAGTTGTTATGGCTGAACAAACAGACCGGCCCCGCTGGGCCCAACTGCCGTTCGTGTTATATTGTACAAATGTAGATTGGTAATTCGTCGCTGGTGTAATCTAGTTTTTAGTTCGTTGTATGAAAAAAGGATTCGAAACTACGCTCGCCTCGCCCGCTCGTTCGCGGTGAGGACTTCATGCCTGCTTGCATCCAACGATTCCCAGCGATATTCACACGATCGTCTGTTCATCGTGTGGGAATAATTAATTAATTAATTAGCTAATATAACATCTGAATCTGTTAACATGTTTAACAACATTTTGATTATTGTTTTACACTCACCTTCATATTCTCTTCGTCATATGTGGCAGTTGCGAGATCAGATATTACCGTGTCACAGGCGTTATGAACACGAGTCCCTGCGGCTGACGTACATAATGTAATCGCTCTGCTCGCGAAGTCGGTGCGAGTCCAATATGACAATTTCCGCTTCACTACAACAGCCGACAGCGCGGAGAGAACGATCGAGTTAATATGTTGTTGACCACTTACAATGATCAATTCTTTAACACAACTGTATTGTTGGAGGTACTAAAATATAATTTAAACGTGACTGACGTGAAATGACTATTCATATAAAACAAAGATCATCATCACCAGCACCACCGCCACTACTTCTAGTAATGCAACGCCTCTGCAGGAGTTTGTAGTAATCTTACTGTTTAGCAAAAATATAACAATCTCCCAAGGCATATTTATTTGTCTTCGGTCGTCTGTTAGCTACATACCTTTCAAAAAACTCATCTTAGTATACTACCTCTTAATTTAAGAACAATAATAAGGAACGCTGCATAACGACCCTTAAACTGTCAGCTCATTCATTTCTTAGAGATCTCGCGAGGATCCCTCTCGTGTCCCCGCGCCAGGTGCGGCTGAGATAGCTCCCGATGGCCTCTATATCGGGCAGCGACGCTCGGGGCCATATCTTCCGAGAGACAATCCTGCCGCATATTTACCAACATAATATGTTCAACTTTTCGTACCGGAAGTTTGTTTACGAACACAAACTCCTATTTCTTTTTATACAGTTTCCATATTGTGTAACATCACAAATTGTTTTTGCTGTTTTATAGTCTCGTTTACATTTTATGGCGTATTCCCTTTTCAAAATTAATAAAGTTTTGCGAGAAATTTGACTCAAATACATCGTATTTCTGAGAATAGTGCTCTCTAGTTGAATTTCAACGAACTATCTTTTGATAGAACATAGTGATGGTATAAAATAAAATGAACGTTGAAAGGTACATATCAATGAAATACGAGTGAGGATTATCCAGTGCATAAATCCATCTCTTTGATTGCTTACAACAAAATAACCATGCTCGGATTATACATTATTATTTTACACTTCTAAGTTAAAAAACAAGCGTACGCCTACCTGATGGAAAGCAGTCATCGTATCATAGCATCTGTAATACAAGGGGTGTCACTCATGCTTTGCCAGCACTCTAAAAACCTCGACTGGGAGTTCATTCCACAACTTAAGAGTTCTCTGAAGAAGATTTCTCTAGAACAATACGCAACTATTGTGATTCGAGGATGTGGGAGTGAACTCCGTGCTAGCGACGCGCGGTGCGGTTGGAAAACGAAGCTGTCGAAATGATATCGAATTCTCTCGAACACAAGTGTACAATCGGTAGAACATACAAAGAGAGGCAATATTTCTCCTCAAATTTAAGGACTCGATACCGTCTTAAGCTTAAGTATAGACAATTCTCACAGATCGTTTCTGAACCGAATTACACATTCCTAGCTGGTTTTCATATGCTCCTGCAGTAGATACTCTATGTGCGGTCTGCTATAACCCGCACTGAAGTATTGCTTTGCTCCGTAGAGCACACCAAGTTTTTTGGATGCCAGCTGGACCTTCTGCTCCAGGTGACACAAATTTGTGTCTCCATAGGGTTGAGTTGGATAATGTTTAGCCGATAATGTAATATACTTTAGTTAAAGTGCTCTCGATTTTCGACACAAGTGACTCCGGTGCTGTCATCCGCATATCAATTAATGTCTTGATGGAATTGATTGAAAACATATCAATGATATTCAGCAAAACAGCAGAAGCCATGTTAACTGCTAATCAAATAGTGAACTAAAACGATAACGATAAAAGTAGAACGATATTCTAGATATTCCAGGAATCGTGTGTTTATCACACGCTCCGTCACCTCGGTAAAGAGAGACTTCATAGCAATAGGTCTGTATACGGTGGATCTGATTTATCGCCCTTTTTGAACACCGAGTGCACACTAAGTCTATAGATGTAGCCAGAAACATCGAGAATAACTAAGTTTTGAGGCAAATATGGCCCATGGTCTGTCGAATATAATAGGATGTGTACAGATCGTAACGTTATGTTTTCCGAAATGGAATCATCTCAATAAACTGCCGACGTCCCAAATCGTACTGCGGTCGTTGTCGTGTATGGAATTGGTTATTGTTGCGGCGTTTTATTGTCCGCCTTGCGTAGACAGATTGTCCGTCGGTAAAAGGCAGGCGGCGTACAGGGCGGGCTGCCCGCCGCTTGCGATGAGCCACGTATGTAGCGCCCGCTACGTCGTCCTACGCTACGGAGCTACGAGATCGCCCGGCCGCGTAACTGTGTGCTACGGAGCGTAGACCCACTTCTACGAGCTACTACCCGTATAATTGTATCGTAAAAAGACGTTATTATGTTTACGTTGATCGCCTCACTACAATGTTTTTTCGGCCGCTTACCCTTTTAATTTCCTCCCGGGCCCAAGTATTTGTTTTATCTTGTAATCCTTTGCGCGGCGCGGAGCCCTCAAAGAGCCTATTACCGCTCGACGTAATGCTCGCCAAATTATACATAAACGTATTTTGGGAATTTTAATAGACTTTGCTTGTAAACGACAGACTCGCCTTAGCGAGCGTGTTTGGCGGTTCTCTGTAATTAGGACACGTGTTTGTCTTTCCCTTATCATAATTACTGGGATATTTCGAGTCACCGTTGTGCGGTGGGTTTGAACTAAATTGCTACAACTGCTTCATTTCGTAGTAGTTTATTTATCTGTTTATATCATATTTGAATATTTCACGAAGACTTGAGTGTCACTGTACTTTCGACTTTAACGTCACACAACTCTTATCAATTTCACACCTAGCTGAGCAGACACATTGTGTAGGATAAACACGAAAACATTCTGAAATTGATAAACATAAATTTATTGTTTCCTAATAGCTTTTCTCTCTTTCGATTTAAGAACCAAAAAAATATCAGGTGTCGTAATTTTATCACAATTATTATTTAATATTTGAGAAAAGAACACGAATTTACATGTTTCAAATATTTTCTAACCAATTATACATTTTTTTTATATTAACACTAAGGTCCTAAACAAAAAATATATAATCCATTGACAAACCGAAGAGACAATGTTACTGACCTGCTTTTTCCTACCTATTTAAATATATATATAAAAATATTTTCTATTTTCTATTTATATACATATATAGCGTGTGTCGTGTAATTCCTGAATTTTACCTATTAACGAGGCCAGTCCGCTGTATGTAATAAAGAATACGTTTAAATTGTTGATTTGCGAAATTATAATTCAAAAGGTGTTCACAACAATGTGTGTACGCCTGTAATAGGTATATATATAAGAATTATGTTTGTATAATGTTTATGTACACTGTTGGTGTACCTCATCCATAAATAAATAAACAAGTGTGTTCACAACACGTTGTATTTTACATAGCGAATCAGTAGAGTCACGAGTGCCGACCTTTTTTATAGTATAATGCATCTCAAATTTAAGGCTGTGCTAGTAAATAAAATTCCAATTTATGAAAATTAAATTTGTGTGGTACTAACAAAAATTGTATTACAAATCCACTTTTTTTGTAAAACATTGGGAGTATACAAGCGTACGGCTCACCGGATATTAAGTGGCTACCGTAGCTTATGATCGCTTGCGACACAGAGACCGGTAAGCTAAGATTGCCAGTAACATAATAGCTATGTAGAAGTTAAACCAGGGAGCCTTTATATGGCTGCGTTCTTCTGTGGAGGTGAGGTAAAACCAGTATCTTCAGGCAGTCAGAAGGCCGCTCACAGTCAAGTGTCGAGCGTGGAGCAGTTGGAAATAGATAACTCACCCACAGACTGGCTGCAGTGTATGTTGCTTAACCTGCGTGACGCGCATAATGACGCCTTTGAGCTTACTATACATAAAGTTCATCAACAAACAAGGGGTATATCCATTATTCCCACAGAATATATATATATATATATATATTGTAATATCTATTTCTATTGCCAATAATATTATTTGTGAAAGTGGCTATCCTAATTCAATAAGTAGTCAGTGGCCAAACCAAATTAATGACAGCACTGTGACGTAATACATAACGAAGGTTTAAATCTGCTCATTTCGACGGTTACCTTATTTCATAAACCCTTAGCAGCCCAACGATCGACGAAGTAGCTTCAATGTGCAGTGAGCACTCATCGGCTCCCGGCCGGCAACGCTGGTACCAGAAACAAATAATAAAAATACTTTTACCAAATAGAGCATTTTGGGTTATTAATGGCCCATTTTCAGGAGCAATGTCAACGCATGCATAAGTTCGGTGCCGCTGTGGTTATTACCGCTACTTTGACACCGACGCTCGTGGGTTCGATTCGCATACAGGACAAACATTTGTGTGCGTGAACATGTCTGTTTGTCTTGTACTGGGTGTATTTAAAAGAGGTATGGCGCATCAAAGCAGCCCAACTGAGGGCTTCCACCTTACAGAAAACCGCAGCCAAATAACAATTCTCAGAAGGATTGTTGTGTTCCTAAGTGTGAGTGAGATCACCAGTAAGTTTCTGTTTTAAAGCGACATCTTTCTTTTATTTATACAACTCGAAAGGCATACAAGCATACGGTCCACCTGACGTAAAGTGTTCACCGTAGCTCATGAACGCTGGTAATACATTAAGTATCACTAGCGCGATGCAACCTCTGCTGCTAACACAGCTACTCCTTAGGTGCTTACTGGTGACCTCACTCACGCGCAGGAACACAACAACTCTCTAGGGAGTTGTTATTTGGCAGCGGTTTTCTGTGATGTGGAGGTAAGTTTTTGCATGATCATGATACACCCAAAGAATGGTGTAACACTGTACAACCCAAGAGTGCAATAATTATCGGCGAATAAAGCAAATGTCGCACTGCATGAGTGGAAGGGAGAAATTGTAGATCGACGTGGAAGAGAGACGAACAACGTTTCATAAAACCGTTTTCATTTACAACTGACCACTTCTGCAATAAAACTACTCGTTAACTTCAAAAAAGCATTCTTATTTGCATCTATTTTTGATAAGCAGATGAAATCTCTGCAATGGCCTCGTACGATATACAAGATACTCGTAAAAGATAAGAAAAAGCTTTATTTGCCATTGGGCCCTCGCGGTCACTTAGACACGTCTATCATTTTTGAAATATTATTGTATCTTATTCAAATCTAATGTTACTATATTTCTAGTTAAATCTGCTAGCATTTCGGAAATGAACTTTGGCAAAGAAGAAATGCAGAAAGAAACTTGACAATATGGGTCTCTTTTAAAATTTTCAATTATTTATTACAAAAAATTCACATTAGCATCTTGGTATTGGTAGAATTAAAAATTATTACGGACAGGTTGTCTGTGCTGAGTTATTTCCAGACATCTGTCAGTTACATATTCATTAATTCTATAATATAGCCCTTTTACAGAGAGTATTTTTAATCAGATTTTTTAATACGTTGTCACCCTATAAGCCCTGTGAGGCTTCTAGGGTGCGGTTTTATGTACAATATATTATGAAATAATTTTGAATAAAAAAAAAAAGGACAAAACTGTTTTAGGCAAGTTATTATAAAATCGAATACAATTTACAAAAAAAGATCTATCAGTCCTAGCAAGCTGATGTACCGGTATACACAACTTATTTCTACTTCTAAGTCTTTCGCTGAAGTTTGAAAACGACTTTAAATTCTTACGGACATAAATTATGTTTTCATAAATATATTGAGAAGTAACAGTGAGGATGTTTTTTTTTAACAGTTTCCTGAGTGATTCTCTGGAGTCCATGTTATAAATAGAGCGAATGGCTCTTTTTGTTAGAAAGAAAATGTTTCAATGTTAGCCGCCGTTCCCTACAATAGTATACCATACGACATAATGCTGTGAAAGTAGCTGAAATAGACTAAGCGCGCAGTAGCCACATCCGTCAATTGTCTGATTCTCCTAACTGCACATGTAGCAGAGCTGTACTTACCGGCAAGTTTATTTATGTGTCCCATTGTAATTTGGAGTCTACTTTAAGTCCAAGAAACACAGTGTTTTAATGAATTCTAATTTATTATTCCCAATGAGAACTTTTATATTGGCAGAAGTCACATTTGAAAGACTAAAGAACAATGGCTAAATGTTACTTGTTGAACTTTTTCCTTAGTGATTCGTGCATAAATATAAAAAAAATCGCTATTTTTCATAGATCATGTAACAATTATTAAAACATATCAAACCATTTTTTTGACCTTGGGAGCTTCCCAATGACCTCGCTCACTCACAGGAACATAACAATAATTTGGGAACTTTTTTATTTATGGTGCGGTTTCCTGCAAAGTGGAGACTTTGTACTGTGGCGTACGTTCTGTATGCGATCGACACAAGTCTAGAAACTTTGCGCCTTTCTATTTTCCAACACAGAAGGACAACGGTGACGTCATAGTTTCAAAGCTAAAGTAGGAGATTGAATTAATAAGTAGCTTGCTAAGTGTTTCGACGGAAATTGTTCGCTTTGTAATGAAATCACTTCGGAGTTCGCGCTGACATCCGATTCCAAATGAAAAAGTGGAATTTAGTGCTACAAATAAATTATTTTCGTAATGAATTTGCCGGAGCGCCGCCCAGTGCGGGATCAGCGCGCGCCTTGCTGGCGGCGAGCGGCGGCGAGCGGCGGCGGAAGCTTCTTTCATTCGGAGGTATATCTTTAAGTTACTGAAGTCACTCGAACGTTCGGCGAGCTTCGCTTAGCCGTACTGTGCGTCGAACGGCAATAGTAAAATAGATATAAGAATACATTATAATACACACCACATGACGTAAATTAAATATTATTAAAGTTGAAAAAAGTCTTAGCTCGACAGGACAGCATCTCTTTCCGTTTTATACAATTTTTATACAACGTTGGGAGGTATACAACGGCCTGCTGTAAAGCGGTCACCGTAGCCTATAAACGCTTGCAACACATTAAGTATCACTCACGCGATGCCACATGGGGCTGCGTGAGCAGCTGCTGTGTTAGCAGTTCCAATTTAACATTAAATTTTAACATGCCCTTAGTTATTCAATTTACTTAATTATTACTCCTGTTTTGCCAATTTACTTTACAATTTCATTTAAAGAGCCATAGAATTGAGATATTGGAATTCACACTGTTAACAATCCATTGAGGTAGTGCGTTTGGAAATAAATATTGTTTTGCTTGTGACGGATTATAACACTCCAATATCCTAACCACACCACGGCGCTATTGCGACATCATTGATGGTGACCGTTCATTGTAGCGATCAATTACAGGAAAATGAACAACGGTTCACGAGTAAAGTGTTGTGAGAGAAAAGTGACCAAACGCAGTGGTTGTGACGCTCCAATCGCGTTAGCGACAAGACGTTGAAATCGCTCAACATTATTAGTAATAAGTAATATCTAGCTCTATTTGTATTTGGATATTTTAATAAAGTATAAGTAATAAAATTATAATTTTTAAAAAGCCCTACCGACAGCCAGTTACGTAATTGGCTATTACGACTACAATGGTACCATTCGTTTGTGTATGGCATTTTAATGTCAGGTATAAAGATCGCCGCGGTATTTGGAATGTGTGTGTAGACATAACAATAATCCAGAGACTGTGCTGCTGCTTTCTGTGAGGTGGAGGACTCCCCCAGGGGACGATATCGCCGCACGTCTCTTTAAAAAATAATAACTTCAAGAATATTCATATGTGCTAAATTAAAATATGTAAAACAGATGGTTCCTTTCTGCGATGTGCACTTGATGATTCCTGCTTGCGTTAATTGTGTACACAATGTGCTTCATCGTCTTGTTATGTGTCGGTAACTAAAAGACTAGTCTAGTGAGAGACAACATACAGCTGCATGATCTGTGGAATGGACTGATGAAGCATGGCAACAGATGGGTCGGTCGTGTTGGTCGTCAGAGAAATACCCGCTTCCTCTCTCCCGACACCTGCCTGTGCCACGTACAAGTATTGACGATTATTATTACTGACATAGAACCGAATATTATTTCATATAATATTTTATTTGTTATCATACGGCGGCCGGCAGAGCGCGCGTCGCCGTCAGTAAGACCCGCGGCCTCGGTCAGCTGTCGATATCGACGTGAAATTACAACCTCGTGAATTTATGATATCTCACGCAAATTACCATAATTATTCCATTTACTCACATCCAAGTTGTAAAAATGTATAAACATGGACGAAGTTTAATCAAACCGAGTTAGTCGCGGCCGATGTTTAGCATTGCAAAACAACCGGGAGCGAGCCCCGCGCTGCGCCTCGAGCGGGCTGGCTGCGTATCAATGTCACCCAGCCACTGCGGGGCTGTGACTAAACAGTGGACGAGTACGCTAACCTGCCAACATAATAGTATCGTAAACACTCATCACCATCAGCCCGTATCTGCGAGTACACTCACTGTTGGAGGAAAGCCTTCAGGCAACAGCAGCCATGAATAACCAAAGACACGACGTTGTATTGCAAATAAATTGAACAATGAGCTGTGCGTTCTACCGAGAGCCGAGTGGATAGTTCACGGATCAACACCGCGGCGCTTGTCTGCTTGTTGGTTATTTACAAATTAAGAAAAAGCTCGGTGGCTCAGTCGTGAATGACGCGACTTTGACACCGATGCTCGTGGGTTCGATTCCCACACAAGGCAAACATTTGTGTGCATGAACATGTCTGTTTATCTTGGTCTGTAAGTTTTAAGAGAGGTACGGCGCATCAAAGCAGCCCGTCTGGGGAAGTGCCTCCACCTCACAGAAAACCGCGGCCAAATAACAACTCCCTAGAGGGTTGTTGTGTTCCTGCGTGTGAGTGAGGTCACCAGTAAGCTCCCAAGGAGTTGCTGTGTAAGCAGCAGAGGAGGCATCGCGCGAGTGATACTTAATATATCGCAAGCGTTAATAGGCTACGGTACCCGCTTTACATCAGGTGGGCCGTATGCTTGTATGCCTCCTGACATAGTATAAAAAAAGCTAGAATCGCATTTAGGCGATGAAACACGTCGTTTTGATGAGTGAGGGGGTGTTCGTGCGTCGTCAAGTGGTTTATTAGTTTGTAGCTACATGTAATAAGTGTGTGATCCTCCACTTGCCGTATTTAATTATCAGCCGCTCGCTTGATATCGTCGGCCATTGTAGAGATGGACGCCCTACTCTTCCTCCTATACGCCGTTTCTGTTCTAGGATTTTTCCTCATCTATATGCTATACCGGCCGAGACAATGCTCTGCAGGTGTGGCGGTCGAGACCGACGCGTTTCTCATGCACGGCACTCGCTTCTTAAACATTCATTGTTTACACTCACCGGCTCTCGGTCCTGGTGTAGGGTTACTCTCGACACCAGTTCCAATGACAGTCCATTTCCAGTGTAGAAGTTTTGCGTAATATTTACTAGTCTCAGTAGTCTCGACTAATTTCGTCGACTTGCGATTCTATTTAATTAATATTTTTTTTTATACCGCTAAGGTGGTAAGCAAGCGTACGGTCTGATTAATGGTAAGCAGTTACCGCAGCCTCTGGACATTTGCAACACCAGGGGTGTCACTCATGCGTTGCCGACCCTGTAAAACCTTTTCACGCCTTTCTTGAAGAACCGCATGCTGTAGTCCCTTGGGAAAACCTCGGCTGAGAGTTTATTCCACAACGTGAGAGTTCTCGGATGAAAACTTCTCTGAAATCATACAGTACGCAACCATTGCGATTCCAGTGTGTGACGGTGAACTTCCCGCCGTCGGCGAGCGCGCGAGCGGTGCGCTTGTAAAAAGAAGCTGTCGGCATCATATCGAACAAATTCGTCAGAACACAACCCGTTGTACAATCGGTAGAACACATAAAGGGAGGCAAAATCTCTCCTTAAACTTAAGAGCTCGATACCGTGTGTAAGCCTGGAATCGCCGACAATTCTCACAGCTCGTCTCTGAACCGAATCACAAGGTCCTAGCTGGTATCCAGGTGCTCCCGCCCAAAGGTGACTACAGTACTTCATGTGCGATCTGACTTGAAATTTGTATAATATGAGTCTTTGTTCCGCACTGAAGTACTGCTTTGCTCTGTTGAGCACACCAAGTTTCTTGGACGCCAGTTTGGACGTTTTGGTACTGAACATCGCTGGAGATCTCGATACTGAGAATATGAATGCCTTTGACGATGGTAGTGGTAATTCTGGAATTGAGGAACCACAGCAAATTGAGTTTTGTTAGCGATGAACGCGCAAACTTGTATCTTTATGGTCTTGAATTGGACCAAGTTCAGTCGCCCCCAGTTAGATACTCTTGTCAAAGTACCCTCAATGTCAGACACATCGCGGCTTTCCTCCACAAGGAAACGAGGGATGTTAGCTCGGCCTGTATAATAAGTGTCCCCGGTGCTGTCGTCCGCATAACAATGAATACCATCAATTGACAACATGTACATATGCAACAGAAACAGCATCCGAGACAGTACAGAGCCCTGTGGGACGGCAGCATTAACTAGACAATTGACCGCCAAGATTGAATGAATGACGGTACGATCATGTTTCAAGAGTTTAATTCTAATTATGATGTATCGAACGTGATTTCCTGAGTAATCCTAAAGATTTCTTTTTAAATTGGTTGTATTTGTATTATATCTGTGGAAAAGGTAAAAATTGGTCTCCCTTGACTCCAATATCCTTCCACTGCGAATTACGTCATTCCCCATTCTTCCTACACGTTACGAACCAAAGGGATATGCCTATTTTTATTTTAGTACCAACCCTCTCTTTTAGGCCCACTATCTTTCTCTTACATCATTGTTGCGAACGCCGGTAGCAAGCTTTATGACACAGATTTCGTAATTCTCGCGGCTGGACCGCACTTATTCTACTTGAGTGTGTACAGCAGACAGAACATGCTGATCTGTCATATTCAGCCCTCGTCTCGACGGTATATTTCTCTTTTCACCTCTCTTTCTCTCCTCTCTCTAGCATTCAAGTGCCTTTGCACTTGAATGAAGACATATTAAAGTTAAGCTGCACCAGTTTCCAAAAAATATTCCATTTACAAACTGGACCCTTCTACGCCTTGTTTATTGTTCTTTGAAGTACGGTTCCAATACAGCCCGCTGTGTGAAGAGACGCTCAGATTACAAAAAGGCATGAAGCATCGCGGTCTATCGGCTGCGTTGCTCTGTAACATAGGTTCGAAATCTGATATGAGTAATTATAGAGGTTTCTATTTTATATGTTGTCTTTAAACTATAAATTCCAATTCATAGTGTATTATTATATTACAGAATATCGCCAAATGGGTACATATACTCGCAGAAACAGATACAGTCTATGCCCCTACCTTCCTAAAAACACACCCAGATCAAGATAAACAGACATGTTCATGCACATAAATAATAATAATTTATTAACATATTTAGCATTCTATTACATTAATCAGTAGTAGGGGTTTTCTTTTAAGCGTAAAACGCTTGTATTAGAAGACCCCGCTCTTCCATAGCAACATAGGTACCAGTTATATAATCATGCATGCAACACATTTATTTTACATTTTACTAACTATTCAATTTAGCAATCAATTATTTAATTAATATCCAAGCAATTACATTATAAATTTATTTCAGTACTAGGTACTACAATATCCGAATAATTGAAATTAATCTATGTATATATTTGATCATTATCACCTTGTTTGCTCTTAGAATAGATCTACATATTTCAACACATAATGGCAAAATTTTTCATCATAATATGTAGCATCGGATTGTGACAAAATTAACAAAATATATCATACAAAATCCATGAAAACAATTTACACTTAAAGATAATACAGCAAAATTATTAGTATATTTCGATATTAACAATATTACCATTTTATTTAGGTAGGTACATAATTTCTTAAGGTAAGGATATTAAATGAGCGTTAGAGTGTGTGTATGTATGTATATGTGTGTGTTGTGTGTGTGTGCGTGTGTATGTATGTGTGGTGTATGATAAATATTTGTCATGTGCGGGAATCAACCCACGAGCATTGGTGTTAAAGTAACGAAATAGTGTGTTTCACCACCGCGCCCAAAACCTACCTACTTTTTAAATTAATAGTACATATTTATATTATTTGAATGATGTTTTATTTTGAAACCACGTACGAACCTCATAAAAAAACTAATGTAGGTAGTAAAAATATATTTCCAGGGTTTCGCACCTCGAAAGGAAAAACACCGCACGAGATGCGTTCGTTGCTCGTCTCTTGGTTAGTCTCTATGTCAAGTATAACTAAAATTTATAGGATATTTTTTACTTGTCGAGATTACTTTTGATTAGTCAAGATCCTCAGGCGATATAGACAGCGCCTGTGGATGCCTCGTGGAGAGGCGAAACACGTGTCGCAGAGACAACGAGAGCAACGGTGGCGGGTGCATGCGGTTCACATTTCAGATGGCGAACACTCGCAGAGACGACCGGAGCAGCCGAGGCAGAGACGACCGGAGCAGCCAGGGCAGCAACGGTGGCGGGTGCATGCGGTTCACATTTCAGATGGCGAACACTCGCAGAGACGACCGGAGCAGCCGAGGCAGAGACGACCGGAGCAGCCGAGGCAGAGACGACCGGAGCAGCCGAGGCAGAGACGACCGGAGCAGCCAGGGCAGCAACGGCGGCGGGTGCATGCGGTTCACATTTCAGATGGCGAACACTCGCAGAGACGACCGGAGCAGCCGAGGCAGAGACGACCGGAGCAGCCAGGGCAGCAACGGTGGCGGGTGCATGCGGTTCACATTTCAGATGGCGAACACTCGCAGAGACGACCGGAGCAGCCGAGGCAGAGACGACCGGAGCAGCCAGGGCAGCAACGGTGGCGGGTGCATGCGGTTCACATTTCAGATGGCGAACACTCGCAGAGACGACCGGAGCAGCCGAGGCAGAGACGACCGGAGCAGCCGAGGCAGAGACGACCGGAGCAGCCGAGGCAGAGACGACCGGAGCAGCCAGGGCAGCAACGGCGGCGGGTGCATGCGGTTCACATTTCAGATGGCGAACACTCGCAGAGACGACCGGAGCAGCAGAGGCAGAGATGACCGGAGCAGCCGAGGCAGAGACGACCGGTGCAGCCGAGGCAGAGACGACCGGAGCAGCCAGGGCAGCAACGGTGGCGGGTGCATGCGGTTCACATTTCAGATGGCGAACACTCGCAGAGAGGACCGCAGCAGCCGAGGCAGAGACGACCGGAGCAGCCAGGGCAGCAACGGTGGCGGGTGCATGCGGTTCACTTTTCAGATGGCGAACACTCGCAGAGACGACCGGAGCAGCCAGGGCAGCAACGGTGGCGGGTGCATGCGGTTCACATTTCAGATGGCGAACACTCGCAAAGACGACCGGAGCAGCCAGGGCAGCAACGGTGGCGGGTGCATGCGGTTCACATTTCAGATGGCGAACACTCGCAAAGACGACCACAGCAGCCGAGGCAGAGACGACCGGAGCAGCCAGGGCAGCAACGGTGGCGGGTGCATGCGGTTCACTTTTCAGATGGCGAACACTCGCAGAGACGACCGGAGCAGCCGGGGCAGCAACGGTGGCGGGTGCATGCGGTTCACATTTCAGATGGCGAACACTCGCAAAGACGACCGGAGCAGCCAGGGCAGCAACGGTGGCGGGTGCATGCGGTTCACATTTCAGATGGCGAACACTCGCAGAGACGACCGGAGCAGCCGAGGCAGAGACGACCGGAGCAGCCAGGGCAGCAACGGTGGCGGGTGCATGCGGTTCACATTTCAGATGGCGAACACTCGCAGAGACGACCACAGCAGCCGAGGCAGAGACGGCATACATTTACTAACGGTAGTGGGTAGGTGCCGGCCGGCAGTAGTTCGCACGAGCTAATCGGGAGCGGAAGCACACGAAGTAGTTTGGATCAAATTACCTGCATATATTAACAATTTTTGATTATTGAGTCGATTTTGTTTAGAAATCGACTCACGGCGTAGAAACATTTGTGTACATGAACGCACATTATCATACATACAAAGAAGCATACTATGTAAGAAATGGATTTCTTTATAAAGTTGAGGTGGTTCAGTACGGTGTCCTCGGTGAGAGTAACTCATGCTTGATTGCTTTTATGTTCACGAAGGAATTGGCTGTCAGGTGACACAACACAGTATGTGTTATCTATTAGATTTTTAAGTAGAAACTATTAATTAGAAGATATAATGGTTCACCGCACAAAATATAAAGTAATTTATTTGGTTGGTGTCGAGTGTATCAATAAAGAAAATACTTTCTTCCCTCGGGAGGGAAAAACAATTTACCGCTAGTAGGTTTCACAAGACGATCCGAGACAGTCTCATGATACACTTTGGCTAAAGTCTTTTTTTTATTCTTTCCTTTTTCACACAAATGAAGCTTTGTGACCCCCCACCAAACCATCCCAGACACAGGGTGATGGCCACGTTGTAGTCTTCCTACCACTTGGACGGCTTCTCTGGAGCTGTGTGCGTACACTTCGACATTTTGCTAGTTGTAGTAAATAATGAAATACTTAGTTTCTAAAAATAAAGTAACAACTAGAAGCTTCAATGTTAACGTTTCTCCTAATTATCACGAACGCTGGTTTGGTAAATGTTTTTTTTATATTAGCTCAGCATAGTGGCTCGACTTCGCCTAATGGTAAGCGAAAAGAGGAGTCCAAATTGCAGCGGCAACTGACAAAAGACTACAGTGTCCTGTCAGTTGACGTTGCCATAGTGACCCGCGAGGTATTAAAGCATTATCAATCAAAAATAACATAAAGAATCACGCCGTCACTCAAATTACGCCCACTACGTCTCTAGGTAGGTTCACTGTGAAATTAACATACTCTATGTGACTATCACATCGTATCGAACATGTGGTCAGGTGAATGAAATTCTTTCTCCGAATTGAATGACATTCTCGCTGTGCTTTGCCTTTGAGCCACAACTATGATCGTCACTGAAGGCTCACCAGTCATTGGTAGACGAGGTCACTTTGACGCCTACGCTAGTGGGTTCGATTCCCACACCGGACAAACATATAACAGCCAAATAACAACTCCCTAGAGGGTTGTTGTCGTTACTGCGTGTGAGTGAGGTCACCAATAAGCTCCTAAAGATTTGCTGTTCTACCAGCAGAGGTGGCATCGCGCGAGTGATACTTAATGTATTGCGAGCGATCATAGGCTACGGTAACCGCTTTCTATTAGGTGGGCCGTTTGTTTGTAATCCTCCCGACGTTATATATTAAAAAAAAAGTATATTGGCGATGGTTTAAAAGATTATAACAATTACTTAGTATGTAACACGAAGGCGGTGCAGTTGGGAGAAACAAGTGAAATATTAAAGTGGCGAGTACATCTGCATCGCATCCCGCTCCGTTTCACAACAGTAGCTGTAACTCGATTGGTACTCACTGAACCAAACTCCCGGTTATATTGTTCGGAATCCAAAGTCGGCGAGGATGTACAGTACAAAAAGGAGATAGGTCACGCGTCTAAAACATCGAAAAAAATAACAATAAAAAAATATATGAAAAAAGTCAGTGTCCTGGTCGAGTTTTTTATAAGGCTAGGGTGTGAACAAACGTACGGCCTACATGATGCTGAGCAGTTATCGCCATTGACGATATGACAGTACGGACACATGCAACACCAGGGGTGTCATAACTGTAATGTAAATCCTGTAGTTCCATGGGAAAATAAAAAAAAACATAAGCCTCGATTTAATAAGGGATTTATAAGAAAAGCAACGTACAGATCAAATCGTTAGATTTGCACTCCTTAGAAACAAACATAGTAAAATGGGAGTAAAAGTTTATATGGCGGGTTCACGCGTCCGACGTTAGATGGCGCCACGAGTAAAATTCAACCGAGCTAAGCACGTTTAATATTGAGAATATTTAAGTATAACAGTATAGTAACGGCCCGCGAGCACCAACTGCATAGCCAGAGAAAAAGGACCCTGAAAGAATTTTAAATTTAAAGCAGGGTGTTACTCCAGTCTTTGTTAAATCTTCTTTAATCAGTCTTTAATTAGTGTCTTCTGATGTCTATAGACGTTCGGTCATTTGTTCACATTGGTAGTTTATAACCTGGATTAGCACACAATTTTTTTCCTGAAATTCCAATGCAAACGAGGATCTCGAGGAAAGAGCCGCGGTGCGCGGCTGTTGTAAATACGTAGCTAATGCATAAACGGAAAAAAGACTTCAGTAAGTTAAATCATATGATGAAATTCGATTTCGTGTGGTCTCGTCAGTAATGCGAGACTATGTATATCACAACGGTGGGAAACAAGCATACCTTATTTCTGTGAAAACGTTTACTGTAGCCTATGGATATTTGCAACACCCAATGCATCACTTGTGCTTTGCCAACCCTTTAAAAACCTCGTTATGTCTTGTTCTTTAATGAGTTTCTTCCTGGAGTTCCTAGGACAAACCTCTGCAGGGAGTTCATTCTACAACTTAAGAGTTCTCGGTAAAAAAAATACCTCTAGAACTGCACAGTGCGCCACCATTGCAGTTTCAGTGTATTATAACACAATTTGTTGGCATCATATAGAACATACCTTGAAACACAACATTGTACAATCAGTTAAACACACAAACGGAAGCAAACTATTCTAAGACATAATTCAGCGTTCGAACTTAGGATCATCGACAATTCCCACAACTCGTCTATGCAGTGAATCACAAGGTCAATATTCCATGTGGGCTTTGACTCGTGACTCATATAACAAAAATATTAGTCTCGAACTGAAATACTGTTTCGCTCTACTCACTCAACCAAGTTTCTTGGACTCCAGCTTAACGTTCTTCTCCAGGCGATTTCGAAACTGAACTTTGTTGGAGATCACGACATCAAATCGTTATGCTCATGTCGATAGTAAGAGGCGTAAGTAAGTAATCTAACCAAACGGGGTTTACTTAGCGGCGCGTAGACGTGTGTATTAATATGGTTCAATTGGAGCTAGGTCAACCGTCCTCAGTCAGATAATTGATTCAAGGTATCTACCAAGGTATATAGCTTGAATCAATTATCTGATTGAGGACTGTTAGCTCGGTGTATGTTTAGTATTCCCGCTGTTATAGTCCGCACACCAATGAATGCTATCAATTCAATCATCAACAGCAGAAAATAGCATCGGGGACAAAACAGAGCACTGCGGTTCGCCAGCATTGATGTTCATGCTAACGGAGTTATTACCATTTACGACGTTTTAAGACGTCGTAAATGGTAATAACTCCGTATATATATATGACTATTTTAATTCTAGTTTCCAAATTTATAAGACTGTGCCTATTGTATTAGTTGAATTACTTGAAGTCAAGTTTCAAATATTTAACTTTATATACAAGTTAAATCACGCTGTTAAGACTTTTTCAATTAGGCAAGTTACTGACGTAGTAACGCTGTAGCGCATCTCTTTGAAAACATATACACAGTTCTTCTGTAGTATTTAACGTGTCTACCTGTTTCATTGAACATCTGCGGTGAGTCTCCGGAGGCGCGCGCAAAGTGTACCCGACAAATATTATGAAAGGCAACGACGGCACCCGTCCATCCGTTCTTTTCATAATATTTAGACAGTCTTCGATGGGTTCATAAGGCGGTATATTTTTATGTGCGGCGTCCATATCTCAGTTTTTGTTATTCTTTATCGTAAACATCTAGAAGCGAATAGTCCATCGATCTCACTTAGCTCATTTCTTTCGCTAACGTGCAGGGTTCCGTAGCAGTCCCTCTGGAAATATGATTCCATGTTCATACTGTATAAATATCCAATTGCTTCTTGTACATTGTATTTGTATTGTGTTATTGTAAGATTGTCGGACAGTTTCTGCGGATGAGCTCCTCCTGCCGGTCTCTGCATCATGTCTGACGACGTATTCTTCGTTGTGGAATAATATAAAAAACACGGAAATTATTTGACTACTTTGTGGCAACAAATCCAAAGCAACAATAGTTTTATTAATTTTTTTTATACAACATCGGAAGGTATGTAAGCATACGGCCCACTTGATGTGAAGCGATTACCGTAGCCTATGAACGCTCGTAATAGATTAAATATCACTCGCGCGATGCCTTCTCTGTTGCTAACAAAGCAACTCCTTAGGAACTTACTAGTGACCTCACTCACACGCACGAACACAACAACACTCTAAGGAATTGTTATCTCTTAAAACATCGACACCGAGACAAACAGATATGTTCATGCACACAAATGTTTGTCTTGTGTGGGAATCGAATCCACGAGCGTTGGTGTCAAAGTCGCGTCATTCACGACTGCGCCATCGAGATTGTCAAAAAATACTCGTTAAATCCTATAAAAAATATTACAATGGTACAGACTTCATTGAAACCGACGGCTGATCATGACTTCATCTTTACTCGCATCGACGGCAATAAACTCGACATCACTTTTTTATTTGAAAGATCTATCTATCTACTTATATTTTCATACCAAGATCTTCGCAGGGTAGGCAGAGAAAATATAGATATATCTTACAAATGAAAAGTAACATTGAAGAAAAATTACTTTAAAGATTTTGACTTTTTACTTTACAGTTGAACTTCATTAAATCTTACCAAAATTACACGAATCAACAAACTAATAAATTCAAGCTAAAATCTAATTAAACAAAATGAAACGACATAAAGTACTGCAAGTTAATTTCAGCAACTTTTTAACTAATTTATTATTCACTAAGTATACATGAAATCATATTTTTCGCCAGAGGGAGACTTTGTACAGTCGTCGTCTGCGTGGGTACCTCTGTCTCACCTATTTCTACCGCCAAGTAGATATATCTATATAGCTGTGTTCCGGTTTGAAGGGTGAGATATGGCAGAGAAATTACTGGGTACAAAATTGACAGTGCGCGAGTAATATCTCCGTGGTGTTGCGAGCGTCAATAGGTTGCGATAACTGCTTATCATCTGTTGCGGGCCGCATTCTTGTTTGTCTAGTTGTTTAAAAAAAAATCAGGTCCATCGTAACAGGAGACACAGTTTGAACAATTAAAATGTACTGAGCCTGAATCTCTGATATCGATGAGCATACATAAAATGCATGCGTGGCAAACACACGATCTCCTGAACTCGGTTAAAACTGAACATACAAATGGAGATCTATTCCGTGTCGGGGATTAAACATGTGAGCTTGTTTATAATGACAGCGGGCAGGTAGCGGCTGGGGCAGCCCGCGCTGAGCGGCTTAAAACTCTTTCGATCGCTTTTAAACGTATTATGTGGTTGAATGGCGAGCCGGCTCTGAACGCACTCACCTGAAAACCTGTTTATATTTGAAACAAAACTAATTTAAAAGTTTATAATGCGCTAAAAACATAATTGTATCCCATGTTTGTCGTTTCTTTACCGAAATGTACGCAATCTGGTATAAATGACACACTGTCATCTATATAGTCAAAGCAAATGCCACCTGCATGTGGTGCCCTGGCTAGATAGGTGAAGGCTGCATCAACGTACCCTGGAACTTTCTAGAAATTGTGTTTCGGAAAGTAAATGAGGTTACAAATGAGCTTCTGAAGAAATGTCGTATTAGGCAGTAATTTACGAGTAGCAACAGGGGTCTATTTGTTTGTGTCGTAATTTTCAGGATATCACGAACACGTATTGGTGTATGAAAACAATCGCCCAGAAAGGACGCACCTCGCCGAACATCTTACCGATCAAGGACATAATTTTTCCTCCAATGACACATATTGAATTTCACACACGATATGTAAATGATTAAAATTAAACGTTAGTGAACAATTGGAAATTATTAAACATAACAATTCTAAAATTACTCTCATGAACAAACATACTCTATTAAATGTCTTTCCACTCACCCCGTCCACTTCCGCTCTCAATTCAATATAACGGCACACAATATACGACTGATTTAGCATGTTATTCTATTGACTGACATCTACAGCACCTGAGGATGCCTCGTGGAGAGGAATAACGGTAGCGGGTGGAAGCGGTTCCTGTTCCAGATGGCGGGCAATCGCCTCTGGCAGAGACGACCGGAACAGCGATTGGATCTAATAACGTAGTGGGTAGGTGCCGGTCGGCGCTAGTTCGCAGGAACTAATTGGTGGCGAAAGCACATAATGCAGGTTAGATGAAATTGCACGAACGCAAGAGTTGCGACGACTGATGTAGTATTCGAACAAGTGAATGAGGTTTGTGTATCTTAGATGCACTTTTAGCAGGGATGCAAGGCACACCAAGGACGTGCAGATACGAGTGAGCACTGGAAACCTAAGCCAGACGAATGCTATATACGCAACCGTAGTGCTGATGCCAACGCTAATGTATCGAAGTCAGAGCTGTGTTTGGCAGACAGAGTATGAAATTAGAATAAACGCAGTCGAGATGCGAGCGTTGCACAAAATCTGCGCCGTCGCATTTGTACACCGAATGAAGATGTAAGGAAGAGAGTCGGTCTGAAAGTGAGTGTCTGTGTTAAGTTAAAGAGGGCCGTGCTCTTTCGTTTATGAAATTTAGAAAGAACGGGAGACGAAAGTATTATATGAAAAAACACGAGCGAGGCAAAATACGTTACCTGCTTTTCTTATCATTCTTTTTAGTGCAGAAAGTTAAGATAGGCGAAGGGTCCGAGTTTAGAACCGTTTCAAAATTGACTTAATATTCGATGTCCTAGTTTCGGAAAATCTGTTAAAAAACACTCAACAGTTTCAATACCATTCGAAAAATCATAGTAATTTTACAATTTTAACTTCTAGTTTTTATTATTCAAATTCTAATTACACGCACTCCAAACCCGCCGCGGGTAACATTACTTAACGTTTGTAATTTACAAATCCTACTAATATTATAAATGCGAAAGTTTGTTTGTATGGATGGATGTTTGTTGCTCTTTCACGCTTAAACGGCTGATCAGATTTTAATGAAATTTAGCACGTAGGTAGAGTATGATATGGATTAACACATAGGCTACGTTATTTGACTCCACGCGGGCGGAGCTGCGGGCAGCAGCTAGTAATAAATATACACGTCGCAGAACGTTCACGAGCCTGCAAGTTCTCGACAATATTTAATAGGAAATCATTTTTAGCCGAAATCGTAATTTGCATCGATTCAAATTGCAATTAAAAGATTTCGAATATGGCGTTCGGTGTACATGTGAATGAAAATGAAATACATTTCAGAGTAACAAGTTTTCCATTCGGATGAAAATTTTTCGTATAAATGTGAATACCCACTTTTATACGAAAAATTTTCATTTGTTAATGATGCCTGATCTCATTACAATAGTTCAATAATTTATAATACATTCACAATGATGAGCTCGGTGCCGCAGTGGTTACTAACGGAACTTTGACACCAACGATCGTGGGTTCGATTCCCACATAAGACAAACGTTTGTATGCATTATCATGTCTAGTTTTCATGTGTTCTGGACGTTTTAAGAGAGGTAGAGAGCATCAATGCAGTCCACGTGTGGAAATGCTTCCACCTCATTGAAAACTGCGGTAAAATAACAGCCTTCTAGTGGATTGTGGTGTTCCTGCGTGTGAGGCACCAGTGAGCTCCTGAAGTGTTGCTGTGTTAGCAGCAGAAGTGACATCGCACGAGTGTTACTTTTTTTTGATACTACGTCGGGAGGCATACGGCCCACCTGATGTAAAGCGGGTACCGTCGCCTATTAATGCTTGCGATATTTTAAGTATCACTAGCGCGGTGTCTCCTCTGCTGCTTACACAGCAACTCCTCGGGAGCTTACCGGTGACCTCACTTACACGCAGGAACACAACAACCCTCTAGAGAGTTCTTATTTGGCTGCGGTTTTCTGTGAGGTGATTTCCCTACCTCTCGTGAAAGATCCAGACCAAGACAAACAGACATGTTCATGCACACAAATGTTTGCCTTGAGTGGGAATCGAACCCACGAGCGTTGGTGACAAAGTCGCGTCATTCACGACTGAGCCACCGAGCTCGTCAATTACTTAATATATTGTAAGCATTCTTAGGCTACGGTATCCGCTTTACATCAGATGCGTCATTTGATTATATTCCTCCCGACGTTGTATAAAAGAAAAAGTCCAATACTTGCTCATGAGTATACTGGGCCATTGATATGATCTCGGCGGGTGTACTACGTTACATTGACCTTCTCACTGGGGCTCTACGCGTTGGATCTATATTGCCGCCTATCACTATGAACTAAAACTAAACAAAGAATGGTTAAGTAAACATATGACAATGTTCCGACGAGTGCGGTCTGTGGTAACTAAATCCACGAACAGTTCGAGCGAGCCGGCAGCTCGGGGCCGCAAATAGATCATTTATGAAGGCCTCGACATGAGTTATCAATTAGTCAACTTAATTACGAATCGGCATCCGCCGGCTGCGGGGGTGGCGGGTGGAGGAGGACGGGGGGATCACTGGCACACTTTCCAACTGAAGAATGCTTTTATCACGCGTTACTCTAGCTCTGTGACGTAAGGAATTTAATTTCACCTGTTTTTAATGGTCGCATTATCATGTAACCGGTCCACGTGGTGCCGCGGCGCTGGAGGCCTGCCGCCCCGGGAGAACGCGATGGAGACCGGGTTTGTGATGATAATTTCGGTTTATGTTAATGGCTATTGACTTCCGGTTACAAACACATCTGGACGTATCGACTGAACAAAAGTTTACCCACTTAAGTGTTTAATTTTACCTACATTCGAATTTATTTATTTACTTTTGAACAAGGTATATAGAAGACTGAATTTGAATTGAATTAATTATTGTCTGTTCAGCCATTAAAAATAACATGCAAATTGTTAACTCATGGTAATTATTATTAAATATTAAGGTTTAAAGACTTTTTATTCTCATAAAGACATATTTTACATCACTTACATGAGAACATAAATATAAAAAGAAATAATTACATACATTCGTTGTCGTACTAATTATTCAGAAGAAACAAGTTTAACAATTCAAAATTACGTGATTGGCTAGTCGCTTTTTGAATAATATGAACGAGTCAATATTTTTGATGTCCGAGGGTAACTTGTTAAAAAGGCGCGCACCTTCGTATGTAATCGTGGTTTGGCCGTACTTTGTTCGTGACTTAGGCAAAACTATGAAACTCGCGCGTCGAGTGCAGGTGCGTCCAACTTGTTTCCGTTTAGTAAAATGTAGGTCGGTGCGGACTTTATTGCTCATAGTTTTCCAGATGAAAGTGCAAATGTTATAAATGTATAATTGTTTAATAGTCATTAAATTAGTTTCGCGATAAATTTTTATAGTTGCTGTTCGATAGTTATAATTGAATAGTATTTTTATTATCTTATTCTGTAGTATTTGTAATTTGTCTACTTTTGTTTTAGCGGCACTTCCCCAGATTTCAATAAGGTATGACAGGTGTGGTTTTATTAGAGCATTATAAATTGTGAAACGTAATTTACGTGGTATGTATCGAACATTTATCCGGAGGGAGGCAAGGAGTGACACTAATCTGGTTATTAACTTTTTAATGTGACTATTCCATGTTAAATTGGTATCCATGAGAAGACCAAGATATTTTTCATGGGTTTTTTCTTGTAAAGGTGTATTGTTTATAGTGAGAGGTGTGAAAGTTGGTATCGGTTTATTCTTAGCCTTAAAAATTATGTAGCTGGTTTTGGAGACATTTATGGTTAGTAAATTGTATTGAAACCAATCATAAAGAATATCAAGGTCATGCTGGGCTTGAGAGATTAGGTCATGGATTGACGAACCGAAGTAAAAAAGGCATGTGTCGTCAGCGTATAAAGTAATATTACCATTTAAGCCTAGTTCGTGCATATTATTAATGTAAACTAAGAAAAGCAGTGGACCCAGTATTGACCCTTGTGGAACTCCGTAAGAAATCGGTAGTGGGGGACTTTGGTAGTTACTGTCTATTTTAACGATCTGCAGTCTGTTCGTAAGATAAGATTTAAATATGTTTAGGGCTATGTCAGTAACGCCAATCACTTCTAGTTTCTTTAAAAGCAATTTGTGGCTGACGGTATCAAAAGCCTTTTTTAAGTCAATGAATACCCCTAGTGCAATGTTTTTTTTATCAATGTTGTGTTTAATTTTAGTAACGAGATCAATTGTTGCTGTAAGTGTATTACTTTTACATCGAAACCCGTATTGTCGCTCATAAAAGAAATTAATAGAGTCTAAGTATTTCTGTAACCGTATGTACAAGACTTTTTCGAGAATTTTTGATAGTACAGGTAACACCGAGATTGGTCGATAATTACCAGGTTCTGTTTTTGGTCCCGATTTATAAATGGGTGTTACTTTGGTTAATTTGAGTGAGTCTGGAAAAAATCCGTCTTTTAAAAGTTTGTTAAGGCTCATTGTTAGTCGATTTATTATTAGATCCTTTACACATTTAATTACTTTGGTACTGATACCGTCTAGACCAACACTACTATTAGAATCAAGGTTGTCAATAATATCAAGGATTTCTTTTACGTTACATGGATCCAAACTATTCATTTGCGTATTTTGTGTCGTTGACTTGGGTAGTGCATGAATATAATTAACATGAAAATCTAGAGGAATTTCGTCAGCTAGACATGACCCTATGGTAGCGAAAAAGCTATTAAATATTTTACATATCTCATGGGGATCGGCGACTTCTACTGAATTGACTATAAGTTTCGAAGGAGCGCACCTTTGACTGAATCTGTTATTTGTTAGGTTATTTAGTAAACTCCATAATTTTTTAGGCTTCCCATTGTATTTGCCAAATTCCTTGTTGTAATATGATTTCTTAGCTTTCCGAATTAAGGTTTTAACTTGGTTTCTTTTGGTGTTGTACTTCTCTTTCAGGGTTTCATTGTCGGGATTCTTTTTTAGTTCTGTCGATATCTGGTTCCTTTCATTGATTTCTGCTATTATATTTTTGTTTATCCATTCCTTTTGTGGCTCATTAATAACTTTGGTCTTCACAACTTTGCTCTCTCCTATACATTTTTTAATCAGTTTTTCCAATTCTGTAAAATCATCATTTGGTTCTTGCATTCCTGATTTTTTAACTATATCAAAAAGTTCCTTATAGTTGATGGCTTCGTATTGATTACGTGTCTTTGGAGGTGGTTTTATTTTCTTGATTTCAACGTATAGCTGTTTATGATCAGAGAGAGAAGAGTTGACTGTTATCACGTGGAAGTAATCTTTGTTTAGGTTGGTGCTTACATGATCTATTAAGGAGTTTTTAGTTGTTCCTGGTCTGGTGTGATATTTTTTTGTGATTTTATTAATAATCTTGTGTCCAGATTGTTTTAAAAGTTGGTTATACTGATTGGTCTTAGAATCTTTTGTGAGTAGATCGATGTTGAAGTCCCCGAAAACTATTGCTCTTTTTCTTAGATTTTATTAAATATTATGATTTTTGAAATCTACAAATTATAAATTGTCAACCATTGAATAATTAAAATTACCTGAAATTAATGAATTCATCCACAGTACGAAACTTATGTTCAATTAGCAGTTGTGTATTTTTAAACCTTCAATTCAAAGTCATATCTTTAACAGTTTGTGGTATTTTATTATATTGGTATACTGACATACTCATATGAAGATAAGGAGTTGTTATATTGACAGCAGGGGTGGCAACGTGCTAGCGACATTCTTTTTGTTGCTAGCTAACCGCTTAACATCAGGCGGACCGTATGGTAGTTTACTAACTGTCGTAGTATAAAAAAAATACAGATTAGTAACACTGTTTTAGTGCTTTTGGGTAATTTTTTTTGTAGTACGACTACTTACGATATAATAAGTAACTCGCGCGATGCCTCTTCTGCTGCTAACACAACAACTCCTTGGGAGCTTACTGGTGACCTCACTCTCACGCAGGAACACAACAACTCTCTAGGGAGATGTTATTTGGCTGCGGTTTTCTGTGCGGTGGAGGCACTTCCCCAGACGCGCTGCTTTGATGCGCCCTACCTCTCTTAAAACACTCAGACCAAGACAAACAGACATGTTCATGCGCACAAATGTTTGTACTGTGTGGGAATTGAACCCACGAGCATCGGTGTCAAAGTAACGTAACAGCGTGTTTCGCCACCGAGCTCGTCGTACATAAGCATACGCCCCACTTGATGTAAAGTAGTTGTCGTAGCCTGCGAACACTTGCAATGTATCGCTCGCGCTTGGTTTTGGCTGCGGTTTTCTGTGCGACGTGAGTCCTCATGAGTCACTCGTGCATCGCCGACCCTGTTGACACCATTCTCGATCATTACTATGCTGTAGTCCCTCGGGAAAACCTCGGCCGGGAAATCAATCCACTACTTGAGAGTTTCAAAAAATCTACGGAGCCTAACAGTACGCAGCCATTGCGGTCACCTTTGCTACAGAATTATGTTTTTATACATCTTAGGTGGTAAGCAATAACTGTAGAGGAGTATTCCGACACGAAGAACATCCCTCGTGCCTTTGCCGATCCTGTCAAAACCTTTTTTTAAAGAATCCCATGCTATAGTCCATCGAGACAACCTCGGCAGGGTGTAAATTCGACAACTTAATTGTTCGTAGAAGAAACCCTTCTGAGATGGCACAGTGCACGACCATTTATCGATTGCATAATGGAGGCGATTTCCAATTTGACACGTACATATTTTTTTCTTTGTTTTTCTGTTGTGAACCTATTTTGAACGGTATAATTTCATTAGGAAGGTCCTGGCTGAAGTTCTCGACGTCGGGTTTAGGGTTGTTAAACCTTTGTAAATATTATATTTCGATTTTACGTAGGTATGTTTCAAGTTGAACACACAGTAATATTCTAAATTTTAAAGTAGCTCTGTCTGCTTGCCTGTTGTCTTTTTACGGGAAAACCCCTGAATTAGTCAAAATGAGATTAAATAATAATGCGCTCTGAGACGTGAAGAGTCTATTTATTATCTCTGTAATGGAAACTTTTCTTGTACTATGTCCGGCGCCAACAAGCATAAGGCCCACTAAGTGGAGAGTAGTTAAGTAGTGCTATAAAATAATTGCTACATCTGCTGCTAACATAGCAAAGTCTGAATAGCTCTTTGTAACTTTTTTTTATACAACGTCGGGGGACATAAAAGCATAGGGCCCACCTTATCTAAAGTGGTTACCGTAACCTATTAACGCTTGTAATATTTTAAGTATGACTCGCGCGATGCGTCCTCTGCTGCTTACACAGCAAATCCTTAGGAGCTTACCGGTGACCTCACTCACACATAGGAACACAACAACCCTTTACGGAGTTGTTATTTGACTGCTGTTTTCTGTGAGGCGGAGACACTTCACCAGACGGCCTGCTTTGATGGGCCCTGCCTCTTTCAAAATCTTCACTCTATACATTGAACTATGTTGTTGTTGTTCAACCGCCCAGGAAGTTGTTGTCTGGCTGATTTGTTCTGTGGGTTAGAGGTACTTTTTCAGAGGGGCTGTTTTGATGCACTCTACTTCTCTCACCAGAGCCCGGATTGTTTATGTGCAGGTGTTGACCTTGACTCGTCCTCTCCACGCAGGCGGAGACACGAGCAGAACTTATGTGATCAATGAACTAAATAACGAGGACACAGATACGTTCTCGCTGCGTACGAGTGCACTTTATGGGGTCGTAGGTTACAGGGAGTGTGGTGGTATTGCGACGAGTAAGTGATACCAGGTAGACCCATGAGATACTGAATGGTTTGTTCTTATTACAACGACTTCTATACACATATAATATTTACATGACCCTGACTATAGCACGGTACGTTAGGGACGTGATGATGCTAAATTAACATAATAAATATAGATAAATGTATCTATGTATATATATATATATATTCACGTCAGGTCCCTTGTGGGGTAGGCAGAGGGAACCGAGCGCCATAAGACGTGGTCCGTACATAATTCACTCGCTTCTCTAACATTTATAGCTCTTTTCATTTACGATCGCCGGTTCTTGGGGCTCCTGACATTACCTTCTGATAAAACACGACCAATTTAGTAATGGTAGGTCAGTCTCGGTCTTCCTCGGCTCCTTTTGTATATTTGTTTGGTCACAGAAGAATATTGCAAAATATTCTTACGTTTGATTATTAAGGCTGCTATACACTTGTTATTGAAATGTTATTGTCAGTAGGCGGGCGGCGCGCGGCGATCGGCACCACTGTTTAATTTCCCCCGGGGCGGGTTCGCTAACGACCGTCGTCGGACAAATCGGCCGCCGGTCGACACGAAACCGATTCAGATGGCCGCATTTACATGACGATGTAGAGGGCGCGCCCCGCGAGCCGCCCGGGCACTCCGCCGTGCGCTTTCATTTGTTTTCAGACATTCCCAAACGGGATATCGATGGATGGAGCCAGGCCAAACTTATTTCACATGGTGTTTTTAGATTAGTAGTATTCGAAACGGTAGTAATAAATAATGGTGTTCAATTAGGAGTCCGGTGGTAGAGTCTGAAGCGTGTTTAAGAAGAATCTTAAACACGCTGTGCCGTACATGTCCTTCGCCTGATCATGTTTGGTAGTCGGCGGGTGTAAAGTATGTTAAACTTCCACAACGCAAAGGGAGAACCATACCTTTCTTAGGATTAGGTTACTCGTTTTCACAAACTGGGACGTGCAGGTTCCCTCACATTTTCCTTCAACGCCGAGCGAGTCATAGTTAGAGATATATACATAAACCCGAAAACATGAATTTAGCTTAATAATAAGGTTATATTTAAAAAATGTACTAGTAAGTGCTAGTAAGGGCTCAATAGCAAATAAATAATGTTCATTTTTTATCTAAACTAAATACTTTCAGTAACTCTTATTAGATAACAGTTTGGAATACTTGTCAGAAAAAGTGGATCGAGTTCAGAATCGATTGGAATACTTGGTGAACTCTGGCCTCGAACTGAACAAAATTACAAATAGCCGGTGTCCGTTCTCTGCCGGCGGCCGGCGGCGAGCGCGCGGCCCGACCGCCCCGTGTCCAGTAGGCCTTCGCCGGACAAACCAATTACACGTGTCCGATCCGAACACATCTCACACGCTCGACGTTTGAGAATCCACACCGAACGAGAACCACGCGAGGTCGCCGTAGACAAGAGACATATCGCGTTCGTTTATACTTGATATAAATCAACACACATTCCAAGGCAGATAATCCCTATCACTAAAATATTAAGTTTACTGAAATTACCTCTACTTATTATCTACTGTATACACACACACACTAACACATGCATACACAAATGCACTATAAATAAACATACACATTATCAATACGCAATTATTAAATTATCTAGAAAAGGTTTTAGTTGTTTATAGCTAAGGAAGAGTGAAGCCTCCTAATACAAGCGTTTTTATGCTTAAAAGGAGACTTTGGCTACATTATATTTATAAGGAACCTATTGTAATGAAATAAAAAGAAAATAATAAAAAAACTTATTTTTTTTTTCAATTAATTTCATTGAAAACGATACCAGTGAAGTGAAGTGAATTGACTTCAATGAAATCTGTTTCACTATTTAAGTAATTAGAGTGGCTTCAAACTATCTATATGTTCACGTCAGGTCTCTTGCTCGGTAGACAGGGAGCATCGACTGTCACATGTCGCGGTTCTACGTATGGGTTAATCAATCTCGAAAGCAGTGGGTCCTGGCTGTTGTCGATAGATGACAGTCAATCCACATTTGGATAGCATAGCAGTCCGTCCATATCCGTATCCTTGGAGTGAGTTGGTGTGTGTTACAGGGGTCATTAAATGGTCACCCAAGCGACACACACGCTCATGGAGTGATCCATCGCTGAGAATCACGTTGTATAGTCAATTCGGTCTACGTTGCCTTGTGTGCCTGGTAATTTAACTTCTGCAAAATGATATATACTACTACTACTATACTATACTACCTCTTCTTGTTTCTACACCGATGCTCTCTTTAAAATCATTTAATTTTGACATCGTCATTGAGAACGTAGTCTATAATCGTAACGCTACTATATTTGGTCAACGATCGCATCTCGCCGCGTTATCAAGCTCTCTTTGTCACAGCCTGCTCTCGCTTCCATATGTTACCGTTGGTTAGCGCAAATAGCACCTAAATTTATTAAGTATCTAGAAAGGGCAAATTGCTTGCGTGGTTAGTATGGTGACATACTAATATACCAGAACAGTGGTATAAATATTATGTCTAAAAAACTGATCCATACAACGTCGTGAGTAGACAAGCATACGGCGTACTTAACGTAAAATGGTTAACGTAACCTATAAACGCTTGCAATAGTGGAAATTTCACTCGCTCATTCGTAGGTACAGCAACCTTCGAGGACATCTGGCATTTGACTGCGGCGTTCTGTAAGGTGGAGGCACTTTCTCAGACGCGCTGCTTTTCTACGCCCTACCTCTCTTAAAAAACAAGACAAATATAGAAATGTTCGTGAACACAATTTTTTGACCTGTGTGGAAATCGAATTCACGAGCCTTGGTATTAAACTAGTCATCGCTAATCACTTTGTTTGTCGCCTTTCAGTTGTATTAAATAACACAATATAAGGTATTCAATGCACGCACATCTGTTACTTTGTGTGTGTGTGGCAGAGGCCGCACGCCGCACGCCGCGCACCGCACGCCGCACGCCGCACGTCGCACGCCGCTCCGAGCCGAGCGGCACTCGGTTAATTGACAAACGAAAATGATTTATTATTGACTGTCAGATACATTATGATTGTCGCTGGCTCTCCGCAGATGACAGTTATTACAGAATATTTTATTCCATCGCTCTTCCTATTACGTATTAATGATCGATGGATTGTTTAATAGAATACAATCATTTATCTGTAACTTCCTATTTTAATAAGATATTATTATTGCCCAAAAGCCGAAATTAAAATGTATGTAAAATTAAAATGTATGTTTAAATTTCGTGAATTTTCTTCATGAAATCGGTGCATGTATCCTGACGTAACTATGCGTTGTGCGCGAATGGAGAAATAGAGCAGTGATTGATATTTCGTTGTTAACTCTTTTGTTATTAATACGAGTAGTAGGTATTTCACATTCGTGTTTCGTTTGTTTTATGCACCATTGAAGATCCGTTCTCGGCGAATATTTTACTTATAATTTTCTACGAATTCGACGTTCAAATTGCTTGACCTAGCGGCTTCTGCTATACGTCGGTGTCAGGAGATTCCTGCTTATACTCGTATACACAGATGGCACTGTGCAAATAGCGACGAGCATGTCGCCTCGCGCCGCGCGACAAGCCGGCTCATGTTCCCGCCCGCGGCGGTAAATCCGCTTTGCACTTCCCACCTCTCGTTTCTACATCACAATCATATATTCAAACAGTATCTCAACTTTATCATATTGCTAGTTTACGTACTGTTATATCCGTTGCCCATATTATATTAGTTTTTTGGTGTAGCGATCGACCTTTATTTTCATGTTGATATTCTGTTAAGTGTACTTATTGTCTATTTTGGTTCCTGTAAATCATATGTACATGCATATAGGTTTTATCTCAAGCATATTGTAGCGTGCGGGTAGAATTATAATTTTGTAATATTATGAATACTGCACCTTTATCTCTGCCCATAAAGAGGGAAGACAAATCTACTTGTACTTTAAAAAAGAAATAATGTTTTTTTCTGGCTTATTTCGTAAGCAATTAGTTCCATCGTCTCCGGATGTCTCTGCGATCAGATAGACTATATGTGGCTCACCAGTCGCGACGAGTCGTCATCGACCTTACTTGTACTTCATTTTGAAATTTTATATTATATTTCAAACTCATGTAGATCCTAGTACATGAAATTGTATAAAAATAATAATATTGCCGTGCCGGCAACATTCACAACACACAACTGACTCACCATCTCAACCCGTGGGTGTTGTAAAAGGCGACTAATGGAAATATCCAGGAGATGGACAGCAGCGCCCCCTGTGTAAAGTACACAGGGGGCGATAATTTATTGTGGTTGTCAACTGAAGACGAAAATCGAGATTCTGAGTGAGATGGAGAAGTTCTATGGACAGCTCTACACCGCCGTTATCGCCGTTACAACCGGGCAACAGTGCTGACTAAAAAGTTAAACTGACCCGACGCTATACCGAAGATATTCCGGAGATCAGTCTGTACGAGTTTCGTATGGCTCTCAAATAGGATGGGAAAGCATCGAGTAAGTACGGTTATTACGGCAGCGACTCTAAAAGTGGACGGAAAGCCAATACTCGTAGTCCATCAGAAGCTGTTCAATTTCGTGATACACTCTGGTGAAATACCGGAAGCGTGGAGCAGAGAAGCCTGGTCATGTTGTTCTTTCAAAGGGGTGATAAGATACATTTGAAGAACTGCATGTCGATTTGGCTTTTAAACTGTGTTAATGTACTGTTTTCGAGAGTCATCAGAAACTACCTCGTACGCAGACTTGAAGAATTCCCGAACAAGCCGGATTCCGAAAAGGCTTCAATACTGTAGATCATATATGTACGCAAGAGTACGTACCCTTCACTTGATTATACAGTAGGCTGAGGAGTATAATCAGACCTTATGTCTAGCGTATGTATGTAACGTAGTCTAGGACTACGAAAAAGCCTTTGTTTCCGTTGAGCCATGGGCGGTACTACAGTCTCTCCAGCGATACCGATTTGCTTATCGGTATATCGAAGTGTTAAAGTGCATACAGTAAGGCTTTGACTTTTTTATACCACTAAGGTGGCAAACAAGCATACGGTTTGCCTAATGGTAAACAGTCATCCTCTAAAAACCTTTCACGCCTTTCTTGAAGAACCCCAAGCTGTAGACCCTTGAAAAAACTACCCTAGATTATAAGAAGACTATGAAGTATAATCTGACCTTGTCGCATCCAGTACAGGGCACTTGGGTCCGGATGAGACAGTGATCCGATGAGCCAATTATGAAATGAGTTGTTATACTCATTCGGTCGTGTGGTCAGCAGAAGGTCAAGTAGAGAGCTTGCATGGTCCTCTACAACTGGTATTTTTCAGTTGCGGGAAACCATTGGCCAGAGCAAATTTATGAGCAGATCTTCCCGCGTAGTCAATGCACCGAGAGCCAAATCACTCAGCATGATGGGCATTAAAAGTCCCAAAATCAATAACTCCGCGCAAGGATACTGTTCGATGACTCTGTCTGTCGCTAGTGCAAGTGCTCGAATAACCGAGTGCCAGTATCACCGCTATGGGATCTGTAAAGGCACGCGTAGATCCTGTTGTGGCCGCCATGATCCATACACACCCATAGCACTGACAGGTCCCTGTCTTCAAGATCGTGCAGCGGCGACAACAGATATCCTCCCGAACGAACAAGCATACGCCGGCACGACGCACAAAAAAGTGATTTAGTTTGTACCCGGGGTCATGTAAGAATTGTCGGCGGGTGAGGATTATTCACTCCACATTCGAAAAATATTGAAAAAAATCGGCCAAGTGCGAGTCGGACTCGCACATGAAGGGTTCCGTACCATTATCGATAAAAACGGCAAAAAAATCACGTTTGTTGTATGGGAGCCCCCTTAAATATTTATTTTATTCTATTTAGTATTTGTTGTTATAGCGGCAATAGAAATACATCATCTGTGAAAATTTCAACTGTCTGACTATCACGGTTCATGAGATACAGCCTGGTGACAGACGGACGGACGGACGGACGGACAGCGGAGCCTCAGTAATAGGGTTCCGTTTTTACCCTTTGGGTACGGAACCCTAAAATTGAGTGATGGACAAAAGCGTTATGTCTTCACAGTACAGTGTGGGTTATGCGATTTGCTGGCGCTGCGGGCGGCAGGGCCCGGTTTCCTTCTCTGGCACAACCACTATAACAGGGACTTTATACAGCCTGGCGGTTCAGCCTCCCGAGGCGGAGATTATACATTCACCGGGTTAGGGAGTCCTACTAACCTGCGGGCGGGCAGCGATCAACCGTTTCACCAGGTGTGCATGACCGCCGCGTCAGCCCGCCTCATCTACACTGCTTGTGGCGGTTTGACATCCGCCGGTTCTTCCGCTATATGTACAACGACCTCCCAGCTAGTTGGCGATCTTACTGACGCACTGGAACACAACCATTCTTCCGGAGTTATTATTTAGCTGCGGTCGTGTGTAAGGTATGGATAAAATAGAGCAAGAAATCATGCTATGCCCCACCCGTAGTGGAGCACAGCACGACCTCTCGCTGGATCATACCTCTCTTAAAAATGATGTGTATCCGAGGACCAGAGTACGAATCCAATCCGGGTGCAAAAAGGCGTAAGACAGTGCTATGTTACATGCACGAAATTCTTCATCACAGAACTGCAAGCTTCATAATTTGACGTTAACGTGGCAAACAAGCGCACGTGCCTGCCTCATGGTAAGTAGTTACCGTCACCTATTGCAACTTGCAATAGCAGAGATGCCACTGGTGCGTTGCGCCCCTAAAACCATCAGGTGAGTCATAGTCACCCGACGTCGCGATATATATGTACCAAATCGTTTTGATGTGTATTCGCAGCCGCGGGTGAGCGCTGATCACACCTGCCCGCTAATGGCTCCCAGTAAACATTCGCCGGCGGATCGTCTATTAATTTGATTTAGTGTAAGCGTGGAGTGGTTCCCGCCGCTTAAACTTTGATTGTTATAAAGTGCATATTACCGCGCACCTGCTGGCGGTATTAAACGCCGAGTTCACGGAGCCCGCGTTTATAACGGCCTGTACAGTATATGCGATCGCGCGGCTCGTACGGTGCATGCGGAACCTTCATTGTGTATCTTGTGTTAATAAAAAAGAAAGTTTCACGTACAAAATTGAGAAAACAGAATCCTTTATTTATATAAAACTTATTTTATTCGGGTTTAAATCTCAACATCGCTGTTCCATTCCTCGTTTAACCATGTGTCTTAGTATTTGTACTTTTGAACCCTTTCCAGGCATTGATCTGATACCCGTATGCTGGGAGATGAATCAGCATTTTTAGTATCGGCCATTAATTGGTGTGTTGGACATTGTCGTCCAACCATGGTTCTGATTGAATGCATCATGCATGTTTCTTGTGAAGCTCTTCAAGATGTTTACATTTATTACGACACCCGGTGTTGCGGGCGGGCAGCGAACTTCTTTTCTTATGTTTCGGTCTATACTTTTGTATAGCTCGATGTCGTTCTCCTGAAGTCTTTTTTCTACCAACCGTGCCCTTCACCTCCCCATTGCCAACCTCGGCGTTCATGTCTCTCATCGTAATGTTAATGTCATGTCTCTTTTATGTTAATTTACTGTTTCGTCGTTTCTCTATACAACTAAAATAAGGATCTGTTTTGTCGACGGCCACACACCATTACTAACCACGTAATAACGTCACGTATATTATTAAACAGGCAATAACTAACAATTTAGTTTAAACAATTTATTTAGTATAATAATAATATAGTTTATTTATCTCCACAAATTCCATTTTCTTACAAACTAAACAAGTGAGAATGTAATATTTTTACCACTAGTATGCAATTTGTGGGAGATCTGGAGCCTAAACTAAGCCAAGGCTTGTACTTTAGAACACCAGGTCCCCCCTTTTTGCACAGTTTTTTTTTTAGTTATTTAGTAGACTATAAAGGAATGCAATAACAAAATCTTTGATATATTGCCAACCCCGCTGCGAATATATTGACTCCTTAGGAGCTTACTGGTAATCTAACTCACTTTCAAATCAGACAATTCCTCAAGAGGCTTGTTATTTGGCCGCGATCTTCTTTGCTGTGGAAGTATTTCACCAGTCGAGCTGATTTAATGCGCGCTACGTTTCTTTCTCCAGATCCGCAGTCGCGTTTGTTAATCAACAAGGTGCACCACGTGTAGATACTGTTCACTTTGTTTCTGAGCTACTTCCATGCACATTAATTCATGTACTGAATGTAGAGTTACTATAACTGCAGTGAATTATGTCTCGCTGAATCTAAATAGGGTCGACAGCTTTTAAGAAATTGCGAATGATTTTATGGTTCAAAATACCTAAATGTATTAAAACGAAATCATTAGAACAGTACGAGTATGTTGCCCGTGGTCACTGGCGTGCACAGAGATTTTTGACAGGGTAGGCAGAATTTTTTTAAAGCTATTAACTTACCAAAAAATACAGCATGTTGCATTTCAAATCCGGTGTACAGCAGCCTTTCTCAATCACTTGTTTTTTTTTCACTGAAAGAAAGTTTTGAAAACGCATCATTTTTTTTCCTTACACACACACCATCTGAACAACTTACGCAGTGAATATTATCCATTTTTATCAACTTATCCATTTTTATCAACTTCTCCATTTTTGTCAACTTATTCATTTTTATCAACTTTAAAATCTTATTTTCTCTGCAAACTATCCAAACCATTGCTAAACAAACAATGGCGGCGCAGTTACGTAGCAATGTACGTGACACTTCGGTAAGTTACGTCATGTTCGGCGCCGTGCCTAATACGTCTATAGTAATTAGTACTATTATTTACTGTGGTCAAGATTAGGGAATATGCAGCAACAAATAAAAAATCATTTCATTGCTTTAATCAACATCAAACTTCGTCGAGTTCGAGAGTTAATACGTCGTCGAGAAACTGTGCAGGAGGATAAATGTTGGGTTGGTATCGGGCTCAAGCTAAGTACCTGGGGGGTACCAATTCGTAATTTCAAGTCACAAATATCAATGAAATGAATTAAATGTCATACGTCACTTAATGTCATAATGTCAAATGTCAATCAGGCAAACTTTTAGGCTCCATAAATCATTTTTTTGTTATTTATGGAGCCTAAAATGAGTGGTGGAGGTGTCTATTGAAATTCTTAAAAATATTTGTTTTTGTAACTTCACCAAGTTTTAAGATAATTATTGTAATGGGGTTCTTTCGATTAAATTAACAATTTGGCGTATAATTTATTTTTCTTCATATCAGGCATTTTTGAAGTGAAAACGTCTTTAGCGGCGTTGTGCACTTTTTGGGATGAGTAAAAAATGTTAAACTCGCGTCAGGACACGTGACCCTGACCGTAAGATTTTGGTGAGAATTAGAACTTAAGTTCGCTGCAGCGCTAAAACATTAGTTACCTCTAATTAAACAATTAAAACATCAAGCGCTAGATCGTTCATAGGGCATTATTTACTCGCGACCAAAACGTTGTAAGCGCCATAAAATTCTTGGCGGTTACGCGTTTCGTTCAACGTAGTTTATCTACATAGCTGTTTGGTTTAAGCGGCGCAGGGCGCTTGCGCGAGTGTGCGTATGTGTTTGAGTTTAAGAGATTAGCGATGATGATGCTGGTAATGATGTTGGTGAAAGAGTCGTTGAAATTATGGATGAAAGTTAATTTTTCTGAGAGATAAACTTTTTAATGTAAAATAATTGTAATAGTTTCGAAGTGTTCAATTTTTAATGTAATATAAATTGTCATGTTTGTGTACGATAGCGTAATAAATGAATATTGTATTTTACCACATACATGATAGTACTTTTATACTGATAAATAAAGCAATTCGTGCGAAATTATTCCCTAACCATTCCAAAATATTCAAAAATGCACAACGTTAATGTTCAAGTTTTCACTTCTGCCGGCACTCCCGGAGTGCAACCCGTTTTTTCGTATGGCCGATGGGCATTCCCCTTTTACTTCTGCTAAATATCACCTGAGTCTATTAACTATTCGTTTCGGTAGAAAACGACCTTTTATGTAAGCGATCTGTCGGTGTCATTCGCCTGTGTAGTACTCTTCGCCACCAGCGAAAGTCCAGCGATTATTCATTAACTTCCAACAAGCGGAATCCTCGCTTTACACGGGACCACGTAGTACAGAGAGCTCGAACTACGCGCTCAAGCGCTTTACTCAAACACTCCGAAATTATGTTAAACTGTGTTTAGCTAAGCCAGAGTATTGATCGTCCTGTAAAATGAAAAGGATCGAGATCGGCAGCTCTTTAAATTCGAATAGAGTCGATAGTATGTACATAATGACACGTACGATGTAATTCCTTACTGAAGCCAGGTCCGGGTCTGTGCTCAATCGAACGTACTCCTGTCCGCCCTCCCGGAGGCAATGATTTTTTACGGTAGATGTAAGCAGGTAAGCTAACGGGAATGCTGACTGTTAGATTCACAATATTTACCGTTGCCCATGGATGTTCGCATTCGAGAGTATCGCCAAACGTTCAGAAGTTGATTTCGAAATAAGATATCTGTTGAATTGCTCAGAAGTCGCTTTAACTTGACTAGTGACACTTGTCAAAACCCACCCACTCAGCTTTTTCCCCGAAGCTTAGTGAAAATAAACGTTTTCAGATCCATACAAGGACGCGGGCAATGACACCTTCGAGCCAGTGCACAAACCGAGAGACATTGGTTCGCTGATAATTTCACATATTTTGAGATATTTAACAAAGTATTTGAGAGACACGTCAAGCAGAGAGGCCTCGTCGCGCGACGTCGCGAGATCCACGTATTACTCGCGGATCCCCGTCTCGCTGCGGATTACCCGCGCGTAATATATCAGGGAGATTTGGAGATGAGGGGGAGGCCCCCGCAGCACCTGCGACTGCTGGCTGGTGGCTCGCGAGCTCTGATTTACTCCGCTAGCGTCGCCCCCGCTGCCACTTCTCACGCTCGGAAACAGTTCCAACTCCCATCACACAGAAATCAACGCTTCGCACGTGCTTTAAAAAAGACATCACCGGCAATTTATAACTCGAAATGGTCGTACGTACGTGTGCTCAATTCCCAATTCTAAGGTATAAATTATGTTAAAGGATTTGTGATCAAAGTACCATTTTAAATAAAAATAGTCACCGTGCCGAGTCTCCAAGACGCAGCGCTCCGCCGCGGCCGGCGCCGTGCAATTGGTAGATATATTTTATGACTTCTAAAATATTATATTTGAGAGTTGGAACTTTAATGAAATCTACAGATCAAAGTTAGCCGTCAATAATGTTTCGCATCTGTACTCAAATTTGTTATTAGATTTCAGCGGAGTGTGCGCGGAGTTTGGTACGTATGAACGGAAATGAACATTTGTTTTCGGGGCTCAACGTTAGTTTGGTGTATGATTTACAGATATATAATAGTACTTTTATTGTAACACACCGGTACAGTCGGTGCGGTCTGCTCTTCGACAGATATTTTGTATTCCGATTAAGTGCCGAGTGATGATGATTATACAAGTAATGTGATCGTTATATTATATATATATTTGCGATCATTGTGCTTCAGGCGAAATATTGAGAAACTAGTGTTTATTAACTACGTCATTGTACCAATATTTGAATCAAATTAATTTTCTGTCTTTCTTTCTAATTTTTAATTAGTATGTGTTACAATGTCAAAGGAAGGCAAATTTTAACTTAGTTGTTCATTCCAAGGCAGCCACAGTCGTACTTCCGTGACTACAATGGTTTCAGCGTACCTATATGATCACCTTGTTGACTGCTGGTATTACTCCTGGCCGTGCTGCGGTGTGCGATCAGTTTATGGCTTATAATTGTTATTCTCTGAATAAATAATTATATATTTATTTAGAGGACACTGCGACGACTCTGCTTTAGTCGAAATGTTTTTTTTTTCTATATATGTATCCTCACTCATTCGCAGGAACACCGAACCCTCCACAAACTTGTTATTTGGCTGCGGTTTTCTGTGGCTAGAGGTATTTCCCCAATTTGGTTTGGTTTAATAACTACCTCTCAAAAACACAAGGAAAGACAGAAAGAAAATATGTTTATTGGGTACTTTTACAATTATTTAGAGTTATCCAATACAATATATTTAAAATATAATAAAAATTATTTAAAGACTATAAATATTGCGCCCAAACAGGCCTCCAGTCAGCATAAGTCGCGGCACAAGTACCGCGACGCTGGCGCTCTGTGGATACCTTGACAAAGTGGCCAGAGGCGTTTGACGCCGTGCAAACTAAATTATTCAAACATTACATTGCTTTTGATTAAATAATAAAAAATCAGTAAATTTAAAAATTTAATTATAATAAATGTAATAAAATAATCATGAGAATAAGTAAATATATAAATACATAAAAAATAATTGTATAAATAAAAATAATTGGATAAATATAGTAATTATTATTTCTATTCGGATTTTTGCAATTTCATTAAATATTTTTGAGACTTATTTTTAAAAGAAAAAACAGAGTGGGGTCGCCTGCTAGGTGGAGGAATATTGTTCCAACACTTGGATGCCGAATAACGAAAGCTACCACGGAATGCAGCTGTGCTATGGATAGGGCAAATTAGGCGGTCAGTTATACGGGACTTTCGTTGAGAAAAGTGTATTTTAGAATAAAGATATATCGGACTTTGACTTCTTATAACACCCAAAAGTAAACTAGCAAAATGTAAGTTGCGCCTCGTCTCCATGTTCATCAAGTTGTTACAGTTAATGAAGGGCGTTATGCGAGCTCTGCGAGGCACACGGACACAGTATCTGATGCAGGAGTTCTGGATGAGAGGACATACTTGTTCATACTCACAAATGTCTATCACGTACGAACCATCGTCAAAGTGTCATCACTAGTCACTCTACCACCGGACTCGTGAAAAGTGTGGGTTTGACTCCCGCTCACATAAAAATAAATATTTTTAAAAATGTTCACAAGTTATAGTTTGTTTTTTGTTCATAGTGAATTGTAATGATAAAGTCCGCAAAAAATAAGTCCGGTCCAACGCTGGCCGCAGTCTCGACTGGCGGTATAAATCAGCTTTGGATCCCCATGTGATATTTTTACATAACATATACGTTACACGAAACAATAGATTTATCTTCACTCCGGGTCCCTTGTGGGGTAGGCAGAGAGAACCTAGCGCCATAAGACGCGGTCTTTACATACTTCACTCACTTCTCTAACATTCATAGCTCTTTTCATGCACGCTCGCCGGTCCCTGGAGCTCCTGACATCACCTTCTGATGAAACACACATTTTAACAAACTGTTAAAAAATAAATTATTATTTATATCGACCCGTGTATAGAGCAACTTGTCAAATGAAAACACAATCCGCGCTTTATTCAATGCTAGTTAATGTCAGTTCATTGTTTGTTCACTTAGGGCTTTCTATCGTCTCTTCCTTCGTGAGGTAGGGACATGTCGGCCACTGACGTCACCGGCGGCCGTCCGCAGCCGTGTGCTCGGCGGCGGGGCCGGCCGGACCGGTCTGCCGCGGCGCCCCGGCCCTCGCGGCCGCTCTCTGCCGCGGCCGCCATTCGCAAAAACTGGCATCAGACGGGCACAGGTCTCGTGTTTGTTTTGATAATGTGCGGTGTCCGAGAGCAGTGTCGCGCGCGTTCAGTGTGAGTGTCGACGTAGTGTCGCCGGGAGATGTCGCGCCGAGCCCCGCCAACATGCTGGCCGCACGCCACGCCAAGGTAACCCACGGTGTGCTCTCCTCGTGGGTCGTCTCACGGGACCCTACATCAATTTATCAGAAAAAATTATAACCTTGAAATGCCTCATGTCACAACAATTCAACTCACTTCACTCAAAAGCTAGTAAAGTAGGTTAAGTACCATATCCACTTGAGATCTAATGCTTTTACCCGACTTCGATAAGGGTAACGAGTTTACCAATGTACGTACAGGTATAAAAGCAGAACAGATCTTGACATAGTATTAATTATGAGGGGGGCATAGGCTATACTTTTTAACATATAACCAGTATGATGGCCGTAGAGTCAACAGAAGATACGAGGGAAAAACTGGTACCCTGTTTGCTGTAGGGGATGATTAAAGGGTTTTTAAATCGACATATTATTGATCATTTTCATACATCAGTCGTTTCGCCGAAACTACAAAAACTAGTATGTTTTATCATGAACTAGCGCCCCGCCCCGGCTTCGCACGGGTTTACATGTTTTTCTGTCGTTCTCTCAAAAAGCTCCCAGGCGGCTGGACTGTTTTCAACAATTATCATCATATTTCATTCGATGTACACAAAACCTTAAGAAATTATACACCTTCCTCAAGAATCACTCGGTCTATTGGTGAAAACCGCATGAAAATCCATTCAGTAGTTTTTGAGTTCATCACGAATAGACAGCCAGACAGGCGCGGCACGGGACTTTGTTTTATAACACGTAATGATAAGCTCTACAACCGTGTGGGTCGCAGGACTCTAATTTAAATTGCAACGAAATATTACCACACATCAAGGCACACCTCAGTCTGGGATCTGAAGAAGGACGTAGACTATTTAACGCTAATTACTTTTAAATAAATCTATCAACGAGTAATTATATTCGCAACGGTTAACTAATTGAAATGCACCAGAAAATGGGTTACTTATATGTTTCTAATGTAAACAAAAATGTTGCGGCCAACACAGAGAAACGTTGATTCGAAAATACTGAATTAATTGTGTACAGTTAATGACACATCATGCGCGGCGGTACTATTATTACGTACGCCGTAACAACGGTACGAATGTCGAAGTGTGAAGCTTGTCGTATTCTCAGCTGTACAGCGATATTAAAGTCGAGAAATTATTAATCTGTTTGTAATAACAAATTCTACTGAAGACCGGGTGATAGATAACAATTTAATTGGCAGCACAGACTGATACAAGTGTTAAAAGAAAGAAAACACATTAAGTATTTATTACTTTTGTACTTGTAATTGTAAGATATATTCTACAAGCACGCTCTAAAAGTATGTCGGTCTATAGACTCGACACGAGTGACTGAATAAATATGAAATGCTACTTACTTGGAACACAATCTCGCGTGTACTTTATGTAGTAACTTGTAGTTCCGTTGTCAGACATCGCCAAATGTTCCAGTAAAGAGTTGTTGTATTCTCAATCAAATGATATTACTTTAGTGCTATTAACACGTGATCAAAGATAGTTGTGGAACCGTATCCTTCTCCATTCAAAAATTCGTAACATATAGAATTATATTAATTCTGATATAAATCCGAATTTGGTCATACATAAATATTAATTAAAACGTATATTGTTTTACTCTTGCTCATGATCCGATTTTGATTTTTCGATCACGAGCCTAGATATCGAAGGAGTTAGTTTCACTTGGATGAGGAATTGATGATACATTGAAAAGGTTTGAAATATAAATCTTTTCAACAAAAATGCGAACCTGACTTTATAGTTCGGGAGCTCGCAGTAAAATTGGACAATGATTTTGCAGAGAATGGCATTTTGATATAAGTTAGATTACTATAATTAGAACCGATTAAGGCTATTGGTCAGTTATAGTCTATTTAACTTTAAGTTTAATGAAAGTTTGAACTTGTCGATTTTTTTACTATAACAAAAGTGATTTTGCAGAGGATGGCGCTTGGTATATATGCAAATTTTATTGTCCCCAATATAATTCCTGACCGCCAGGCAAAGTGATGTTGCAGAGGATGGGGTTTGGTATACTGGCGATTTTGACCACCAAGAACGTAAATTCAGCTGCCCATCTCATATGGAGTTTAAGTTCAGATTTTGGCGGCATTTCATTTTGACGATTTTTTGGGATGACCCATGTGATTTTGTAGGAGATGGCATTTGAACCATAGGTTCGTGACATCTAAAATATGTTACATTTACTTACTTACATTTACTTTTTTTCACAATAATACAAAAAATCGTCAAAATGAAATGCCTGTCCTGTGAATGCCAAAAAAAATCTGAAGTTAAACTCCATATGAGATGGGCAGCTGAATTTAGGTTCTTGGTGGTCAAAATCGCTAGTATACCAAACCCCACCCTCTGCAACATTACTTTGCCTTGGTTACTCGGGTCGACATTTTTAAAAATTCATAAAAATCAAACCTAACCTCTAAATGAGATGGCGGTCAGGAATCATATTGGGGACAATATAATTTGCATATATACCAAGCGCCATCCTCTGCAAGATCACTTTTGTTATAGTAAAAAAATCGACAAGTTCGAACTTTCATTAAACTTAAAGTTAATTAGACTATAACTGGCCAATAGCCTTAATCGGTTCTAATTATAGTAATCTAACTTAGATCAAAACGCCATTCTCTGCAAAATCATTGTCCAATTTTGCTGCGAGCTCCCGAACTATGACGTCCGGTCACCGGCCGACACCAGTAAAGACAAACCTACAACGTGACCAGGTATCTACTTCAAAGAAGGTTGTATCATTTTATTTAAAATTATTAAACTTATATTTTTTATTGATTAAAATTATATGTAGTTATTTAAAAGTCTACATTATTCAATTTTCCTCTTATTTAAAAATGCATCAATATAACAACATATTTTAATCAATTCATGTCATACTTTACATCCTTTCTTTTTTTTATAGAATAGAAAAGCTTAAATAAAAGGTATAAAATAAAAAACAAACAGTGTCTACCAGAAGGACACGAGGTGATTCAATTAATATATTCATTTCATATCATTCTATTAGAGAACTGAATACAGTTTAACAAAAGAGGCGGAGCTTTGACGAGCTCGGTGGCTCAGTCGTGGAAGACGCGACTTTGACACCAACGCTCGTGGGCTCGATTCCCTCACAAGTAAACATTTGTGTGCATGAACATGTCTGTTTGTCTTGGTCTGGATATTTTAAGAGAGGTAGGGCGCATCCAAGCAACCCGTCTGGGAAAGTACCTCCACCTCACAGAAACCGCAGCCAAATAACAAGTCCCTAGAGGGTTGGTGTATTCCTGCGTGTGAGTGAGATAACCAGTAAGCTCCCAAGGAGTTGCTGTGTAAGCAGCAGAGGAGGCATCGCGCGAGTGATACTTAATATATCGCAAGCGTTAATAGGCTACGGTAACCGCTTTACATCAGGTGGGCTGTATGCTTGTATGCCTCCCGACGTAGTATATAGAAAAAAAGCTGGTTGATAACGTACGTCTCAATCGACGCACCAGTAGACCTTCCGAATTAGGAACTTGGCGTTCAGCACACCTCCTAACAGGTGAAGGCTAGCGATCTGCTAACAATGACTTTACAGAAACTCTATGCTCTGCACATGTGGGCTCTATAGATACGCAGTGACAAAGTCGCGGACGAATCTCACGTGAGCAACATTTTATATCGAGAGCGGAGGATCACGTCGAGACAACATTTCGACTCGCGAAAAGTAAACATCATTTGAATCTGTTTCTTTTGTCACCTGTTCGCTGTAGACGAGCCAGTTGTTCCGTTCAATGGCTCATGAACGAAGGTAAATGACACGGAAACGAGATGAACAGATCGAGGGGGGCGTGAACTGTGGAGGGACACACGGCCCGAGGCGATAAATATTGACACTTATGAACAACGGCCAGAGAATAAGTGTACAAGTGTTACATATTACTGATATGTTTTTTTATATACAACTAGATTGCCAAAAAATCTTGCGGCCCGCATCAGATGGTAAGCGGCCACCGCAACCAATTGTCGCTCGCAACACCACGGGGATGTTACTCGCGCGCTGCCGATCTTGTGACCTAAGGCTGTTTCGTCACAGTACCCAGTAATTTCTCTGCCATATCTCACCCTTCAAACCGGAACACAGCTATATAAACACAGCTGCTTGATGGTAGAAATTGGTGAGTCAGAGGTACCCACGCAGATGACTTTTGTACAAAGTCTCCCCCTGGTGAATGTTTATACGTGGGATCTTAAAGTGATGCCACAGAGAAACCTCGCGAATTGTATTAATATCGACACTAAAACAATGAATAGTCCTTATAGCAACATTACTATGTTCGTCATTTATTATTTATAATAATGTAATTATAAAATATCTCGCAAATTAAATCAAAATCAAAGGATAAACAAGAGGAAAACCAAATGATTTTAAATTAATGATTACATGGGACCAGTTCGGTTCTGCCTGACAGAACACAGTCTATCGAGTGCTTTTGAAGTTGCAACACGATTTAATTTATTGTACACGAGTCTGTTGCTGCGTACATCAGGGTGAAGTTTCACTGATGGTTCGTTGTTTAATATTGGCTAGGAGCGGTCCTTTATTTTATCTCATTTCTCCGCTCCGTTCCGCTGTAGAGAACATGGCCTTCGTATTTGTAAAGAGCCGTCGACGGTGCACATCAAGGAAAAGACGAGATGAGTGGATGGCGCCGCAAAGAATGAGTGAGTAAGTGAGTGAGTTCGATTCCCACACAGGACAAACATTTGTTTGCATGAACATGTCTGTTTATCTTGGTCTGGATGTTTTAAGAGAGGTAGGGCGCATCGAAGCAGTCCATCTGGGGAAGTACCTCCACCTCACAGAAAACCGCAGCCAAATAACAAACTCCCTGGAGTGTTGTTGTGTTCCTACGTGTGAGTGAAGTTACTAGTAAGCTCCTAAGGAGTTGCTGTGTTAACAGCAGAGGTGGCATCGCGGGAGTGGTACATTATATTATATTACCCGCGTTCATAGGCTACATTTACCATTTTACATCAGGTGGACCGTACTCTTGTACGTCGTATGTAAAAAACCGAACAATAGCCGTTTTTTTTTACTTCACAGAGAACAAAATAATACAGGAGCATCTGTATATAAGTATTATTCTTGGTAGTTGACTGTGTGTTACTGCAGGAAGAGGTGGAAGTGCTTCTCCGTTCGATTGGCTCTGCTTAAAGGAATATTCCTCGTGTATATCCGTTGATGTCGATGATCGCAGTGCCGCCGGTGAGTGCCGAATCCGGAGCTGCCTCCAGCTCCCCGGCGGCGCCTCTCGCGACAAGTTATTCAAACGGTCGTGTTCAAATAAGTCGACTCCACTCGCTTCCGTATTGAAAACGTGGTTTCAATTGTTAATAATGGAGAACGGTAAAGTGTCGCCGTAGAATTATGTGAAAACAATCGTAAAGAATGTTCAGAACGAAGCGACGTTGTTTACGTCGCGAGGGGGCCTGGCCTGGTTCATAAGGGTAAACGAGATCGCACAGTCGAAGGCATAATCTTAACTTCAACAGAGTTACCATCTTACTGAAAACAGCAGCAAATAACAACTCTTTGGAGGGTTGTTGTGTTCCTGAGAGTGAGGTTACCAGTTAGCTCCTATGGATTTACTGGGTTACTACGTGTTACTGGGTTGCTACGGCTATATATATTGGGCCCTTACAGGCACTTAAACACGTCTTACATTTAATTATTACTGATCAAACATGCTAAATATTTAAGTTGCTTAAATCTGTTTGGGAATCCTATTAAGCCGTTTCCCGTTGGAATGAGACACTTTCACGGGATAAACTTAACTTATGTCCTTCTTTCTCTGCAGCCCTGACAATATACATACAAAACTTAATGATGATCGGCTGCATAGTCGAGAAGTGAAGAAAGAACAAACAAACAAATATACTCACTTTCCCATTTATAATATATTATACTAATTAGGATTTTCAAGTATATTTAGAAAGACATAAAGAAAAGAACCTTTTTTTAAACTTTGAAATTATAAACGGCCGAACGTTTTTGCGTATCTAATTAAAGAAAACTGATAATTATACTACTCGTATAAGTTTGAAAACAAATACTTGAACAACCGTTACTTTATTGATGAAAAATTTAACACATACATGTTCATTTGATTGCTTGCAATTTTGCCCGCGCTCCCTCGAGGACTCGACGGGTACTTCAGGTGAGAAATGCTACCTCTCCCGTCTGTGGCAGCTTTTGTATTGTCACACCTAAATTTTAAGCACATTTTTTTACATCTCCATTTTTCACCAAAGATTCGTCCAAAGGAGACTACCATAAAGAGGGGGCGGTACCGACCTCAGTGATTCCTACTTTACTTAATTCTGGAGAGTGTGGCGATTGTCGGTGACATGTCTGATTTTTCATGAATTCCAATTTTTCCACTAACCAAACAAATATGTTATAAAGTGTTGAATACCTAGATGGTAGCGAAGGCCGGCAGTCAGTATCGTCATTGATTCAGATCTAGAGGCGCAGCAATATAATCATTAACGTTTACGTCATCACGTTATTACAGGGCTCTTTCAAGTTTTCCTTAAAGGTTTACATGAAGTACGTAAAGTGTTGAATTTTAATTCAATTAAAGATTTTACAAAAATGCGTACTTGTTAAGTTTACTTTATAAACTGTTTAAAAACACTAGCTTTACACTCTCTCAGTGCATCAATTCATCACCTCTCGTTTCTCCGTATTCCCATAATCTAGCAGACCACAACGTGCCTGACGGATTCAAACTATGGACTATCAACCACCGCGCTCAAAATATTTGTTTACTCTTTCACTGTCTGTGCAGCGATGCTTAGGAATGAACTGCCGCCATAAATAATGGCTGCCCCATAACTCAATACTTACAATGTATGCTGTAGTATATGTTACAGTATTAACTTGTTCCCGAACAGTGTACTCGCGGAGTATTCATTTATTTAACACATATCTAGTGAATGAATGCGGACTTAATGCTAATAGCATTCTCTACCAGATTACTTACTGAAAAGAAGAAAGCGAACCAATTGGATATATTTAAATTGCAGTACACAGTAAATATACATACGCAAACGTTACATAAATAATAACTGTATAATACATACGGTAGTATACATAGACTATATAGAATTGCGTTGCCGACCCTGTAAGAACCTCTTCACGCCTTTCTTAAAGAACCCCATACGTAGTCTGTAGTAAAAACCTCAGCTAGGAGCTCATTCCACAACTTTGAGTTTTCGGTAGAAAACTTCTCGGGAATCGCACAGTACGTAACCACTGCAGCTCCAGTGTATGAGAATGAACTCCTAGCCAGCGAGCGGTGTAATTGTAAAATGGGGCTGTTGGCATCATGTCGAACAGCTCTTGGGAACACAACCCTGTCTACAATTGATAGAACAATGTAAAATCTCTTAAATTCAGGGGTTCAATACCGTGTGTAAGTTTAGAATCATCAACGATCCTCATAGCTCGTCTTTGCACCGACTCACAAGGTCCTCCATATGCTCTCGCTAAAGGGTGATTACGGCACTCCATCTGCCGTCAGACTTGAAACTTATGGAACACGAGTATTTGCCTCGAGCTCAAGCACTGTTTGAGTCTGTTGGGCACACCAAGTCTCTGGGATGCCAGCTTGTCATTCTCTTCCAGTCGACTTTGGTACTCAACTTCGCTGGAGATCTCGACATTGGGAAACCCAAAGCTCTTGGCAATGGTAAGTGGTTGTAGGTGTCGTTCATAATTCTTTTGAACTTGAAATAGTTCCGACAAAGAACGTAATGTTTCAAAAATCTGTGTAGGACTTGTTTTTTGTACAAAGTCTTTAAAGTCTTTTATCGTTTGCTAAATGCCCATGATCGTTACATCTATACAGAAAAATAAAATTGGAGTGTCTGTTTGTAATATTAAAATAACCGCTTTTTACTAAATGCATATGGATATATACAAGGTACATATACCAAAATGAATATTTTTACAATTTTTGTCTGTCTGTCTGTTTGTTCCGACCAATCTCTGAAACGGCTGGACCGATTTTGACGGGACTTTCACTGGTAGTTAGACGACTCTTAAGAGCACGATATAGGGTACTTTTTATCCCGTAAATATTTAGGGTTCCTGCGTAAAATATGAAAAGCTGTTAAAATTAGGGGAAATATCTTCCCCTTCGGGGGACTTTGCACTTTTATTTTTATTATTTTCACAGACTACGTATTTTTTGTGACATAAAATAACTACGCGTTTTTATATACATATAATAACATAATATATAATAATAATCTTCTATACAGATAAATAAGATTGGAGTGTCTGTTTGTAATATTAAAATAACCGCTTTTTACTAAATGCATATGGATGTATACACAGTACATATACCAAAATGAATATTTTTACAATTTTTGTCTGTCTGTCTGTCCGTACGTCTGTCTGTTTGTGGCTAATCTCTGAGACGGTAGACCGATTTTGACGGGACTTTCACTGGCAGATAGCTGATGTAATAAGGAATAACTTAGCCTACTTTATATTAGAAATTTTATTTATTTTTATTAATATAAATAAATAATAAAAAAAAACTATTCCGCGCGGACAAAGTCGCGGGTACAGCTAGTTCGAAAATATAAAATGTCAAACCATCGAATGACAAGTAGTCATGTGTCAAACTGCGTTGAGCACTGACGTAATGAACCATCCTGTCAACCGACTGGTGTCGGCATGTACCACTGAATTCATGTTCAATGTAATATATATATATATGTAACTAACTACTGTTTGAATACCTACACTGCAAAGATTAATAAACATGAAGCCTAAATGAAACCGAGAGAGAGGAATAAGTACACTTGTGGATTTTAGAATTTAGAGAGCGCCCCCTACCCTCCGCACCACCACTAGTTCTCGCCGTAGATTGACTTTTGTTTTCTTATTCCGTTCGTCTGTCGATTAATATTTAGTTTTAAATTTTACTCATTATTAGGTAATTTTTTAAAGACAGTGACAAGACAATATAATGAAGGATCGCTATGTACAGAGTATAAAATAGTTTATATTAGGTGTAATATGTATATATATATATATTTGTAATTATCACTGGCTCGGCGTCTTCAGCTCGGTGAGGAAAACCGCACGTCCCAGAAATTATATTTCGACAGGCGTGTGACCTAAGAAAAATCTAATTTTCCTTTAGGTAGTGGAGGTAGAGTCGCTCCATGTAAATACAAGTATCGTCGCCAAATTATTAGAAAATGGAGTAACGCTTGGAAGATGAATCTGAGTAGAGACTGGTGGCCTCGATGGAAACAATAAATTTGGTATTTTTGTCTTTAAAACTCATTTATTGTCATCGCAGATGCAGTCGTAAGTAGAAATTGAGCTCTTTGAAAATTAAATGGTAAAATAATAACTGAATATGTTAAAATTATTCGTGGAATTAAATCTCTTATAATTATACTGAGCGATAGATAGATAGAAGATAATTTATACTGAGCGCGATTATTTGACCACAGACTAATAATGTATGAGACCTCAGATGTATTTATTCACATATTATTATTTCACTCCGAATAGTATGAACGTAAACAATGAATGTTATATTTTGTTTAATTTATTCGTAACGTATGTTATACATGCAGATTGTCATTTTGCACTTCATCTCCATAATATAAATATTAAATATAATCAATCGTATACTTGCGCGCAACTTTCTTTAAAAGATGTGCGAGTACAAAGAATTTCTTCACGTATATAGTATCCGTTTATAAATAAATAAAAGTGGTTTTATTTCCGCATCAGAATTTATTTTAGCGCAGATATTTTCGTAAGGCACTGTTATTAACGCGCGGTTTTGATACTGATGGACCCCGACTAGTGAGATATTGCTCCGTTCCGTTCGTGTAACATTTCTCTGTGTAGTTGTTTAAATAATATAAGCAGCGTCGAGTACTCCAGTAGCCGCTGCACCGAGCTGGGATTATCGCGGATTTTCTGTGTTGGAAACAAATGTGGCTCGGTCGCGGCGGGCCAGCGGCGGACTGTTACTGTACACGCCGGCAGACTGAATGCAAACTGGATTGTTGTACTGACTCCATTACGCTATGTACGAGTACTATATATTATACTGCGTGTGTCGCTGAGTGCATAATTCAAGCACATTGTGAATATTTGTAGCATATTTTTTTGCGTATATGGAAATATCACATTAGCACCTGTTCGCTGCTGCAGAGCTGTACTGAATTATATTTTGTTTCACTGTCTAGATATTACGTGTTTTTACTAATATGCTTTTACACATTATTACTGCAACAAATTTACGAAGTAATGATTTTCTGTACATTTAATCTATATTTACATTATCTGCTTGTTTGTCATCCCACGTAATATAAGAAACCATTTTGTAGCGCAGTATGGTGACGTGACATTTGTATAAACAAACCAGCGCCGGCGGCGGTCGGCAGTCGCCCCGTAACGCACCCGCCGCCCGCCGCCCGCCGCCCGCTCGGTCTCACGTCTTTGCATTTATCATTTGTATTTTCCCATGTTTGTGCATATGTCGTGTGTGACAAATATATCCGTGAACTGTTACGACGTATTTACTTGGACACCCTTCTAACCACTCTACCCAAAGCGGCTGGATACAGCGCCAGTCGCGCCTTACAATTTTAATATATAGTTGAGCGACGTTCTCACGAAAATCCAAGTGTCCGCCGGTAGAGGGCGGCGCGGTGGCCGGCCAGCGGCGGGCCAGCCGTCGGCTGTGCCGCTGTCAACAAGCCATTAGAGCCAACAAAAAGAGTATATTCTCGGCTCGTTACATCCGACCACATTTCCATTTTCGCTCCGAAAACTGTGTTTTGTAGGATTACTGTGGAGCTGTTCGTTTGCTTCGTTTTGCAGACATTAACTGCAGTGGTTGTTAATAGCTGCACTCTGTACCGGCGGCACGCTGTCCGCGGATACAGAGCTGCATAGTTTTTTCACTATAAGATTTGACAAACGAGCTTACGGTCCGCTTGATGCGAGCATTTGGAAATATTCCTCGCATGCTGCCATCACTTGATGTGAATACGTCTTTAAATTTCCTTTCGTAGTGGAAGGTAATTAAAAAAGCTGAATGAGAACAAACTCAGGAGATAGTTTGGCGTTGTAGCTACATATCTATTATTTACATCCGAATTTAAATTACATCACTTAACAGCTAAAGAATCAGAGATTTCGCCACGTTGAGTGACAACCGTGACGCTTTATCCTACATTCTTTCTTTGAGTCCAAACCAACGAGCATACCGTTTCTTGTCTTAACATCGATACTCTCTTTCAGACCGTGGCGCTCGGTTCTCTCTGCCTACTCCGTAAGGGAGTTGGCTTGAAGTTATGGATACGAGTAATCTTTTACATGAAGAACTTCTTGGTTACTTCATGCAGATCATCAATTTAAAAGAACTCAAATCTGCTGGCACGCATTGGTGTCTGGGTGGTGCGCGTGCAGCTGAGGGCGCGCCAGCCAACCGGTTGACCACCTGACAGTAGTCCGTTTTTACAGTAAGAAAGAAGAAGGCTCTTGTATCCATTTATTAGGAGGTTTCGTACCATACATACGTCTAAGAGTAATTTACCTACATTATGCACGCTCTTATCTCCGTATGGACCAAGCACAGCCTCGTAACTGTTTCGCTTGGTTCCAATTCCCATCCCATCCATTCAGATCTCCACATATAATTGTCATTTCATTCTCGTCAGTCAAATGTAAAATATCTCTTACGGTCTAACAAAACTTCTCGAACTCCTGGGGATTGCTTGAGTTGACGGATGCGCATGCAGCAACCAAAAAAAACTCGTGCGATCCCCAGTTTCATGTGAAAGATGGTGTAATCTTTCACACCACAGGCTAAGCCAGATGAAAGCATTACACCTTGACATGATAAATAATAATAAATATTGTCGGACAAATTACACAGCGCCACCTAGCTCCAAAGTAAGCGAAGCTTGTGTTATGGGCACTAGACAACTGATAAACATACGTAAATACATTTTTTTTTTGTAAATACATACTTATTATACATAGAAAATACCCAGACCAATACAAACAAACATGTTTATGCACATAAATGTTTGTACTGTGTGGGAATCGAACCCACGAGCGTTGGTGTCAAAGTAGCGTAACAACGCGTTCCACCACTGAGCCACCGAGCTCGTCAAATAAATGATATATCAGTTTTCTATAAGTTGGACATATTTAACTAAATAAAAATTCCATTATGTATATTATTACGCATCGGCAAACAAACAAAACTGTAGAGTATACAACGTCGAGAGGCATTCAAGTATACGGCCCACCTGATGTGAAAAGGTTTTAAAACTTTTACAATACTACTCGTAGGAGCATCGCTTGCACGTATTAACGTGCCCGGAGCAACTCTGAACGAGACCCATCTATAATCGGATTGCGGTTGATAATGCTTAACTTGCGTGTTCATAAGACTGACAGACGCATCGACGTTATCGAGCTCCTGATAGATAACGGTTAAACTTTGAAATGTGTATCATAAATCTATACCGACAATAAATGTCCTTAGTACATCCGTCATGCAAACCAAGCCTGTTCGTGCACACAGACATCTGTCTCGTGTGGGGGACCGAACCTGCGACCAGCACGCTAAAGTAGCTTTCGTTGGACAATGGACGTTGAACTGGACGTCAGCGACTCGGCGGCTGCTCCGCTGACATGAAACTTTAAGTTGCAAGAAGTGAGCGATGCAGGTCCGCAGGCCGCGGCGGGCGCTCGCGGCGAGTGCGGCGGGTGTCGTCGACCGGCGGAGTGACTGACCCCGGCCACGATCGATTGCATCTCCCGTGGACCTCGGTATTTATAATAAACACGGCTATACCTTCACAACCTTAAGAACACTCTGTATTCGTGAAGGTTAACGTTGGTCAAACGAACCCGAACTACTGAAAAACATTGACCACTTCTGACTCGCACCGTCTGAGCTGGAAGCTTAAAGCAAACTCTATGCTTTTTTTATTCTAATTACCGCTATTTGGTTTCATCATCATCATTATCATTAATGTATGAAATATTACCACCGCTGTACGTAGGCCTTCCCCTCAGACTTCCATGTCGATTGCTGTTGTGCTACTTACATTCATCAGTTCTCTAAAATCTTCACCAGACCGTCGGTTTATCGTATAACTCTTCGATTTAGATAAACTATTGTTTTCTTCCGTTAAGTCGGTACAGTTAAACGGTCACTGTCCCATTCGTTGAAAACAATCGCCATTAACATAAAAGAAAATTACACTTTCATCAAAAATTGGTATCTTCGCCAAATCCTTAGGCTTAGGTTGCGAATCTCGCCGATCCGGATTACGAAACGATATAATGCTAAGAAGAAGGAGACTTTTCTCATCAAAATATCTGATTTGAATCATGTTCACGTCAGGCGGGCCGGTCCTCGGCTCGATGGCACCGCGCCCGTCGTGTGGACGCCAGGGCTGCTACCGATAGTTAACAAGTTCGACGATAACACGGTGTCTTTTACTAATACTCTAGTAATAGTTTCCCAACCATCCAATTTTCATAAGAATTTGTCGCTCACTCGCGCTCTCAAAGCTGTTGAATGCACCTACTTTATTACCACCGTAATACGTTACGTTACGGATGATATTCTGGAAAATTCAACAAGTAAGAAATCAGTTTTAGGGAATTATCTGAAGAACTCGGCGAGCTAAGTCACGTTTTCAATCTCTACAGATATTGACACTATCGCGTCGCCACATTCGCGAGTACACCTCGTTTAATAGGAAAAATGTAGATACCGTAGTGTGTACAGCGGTCGCAATCTTCATAAACTGCGCAGCGCACCGTGCAAGAGGACAATTTTTCGCTAAAGCATCCTCATTGTTTCTCTAATATGTAGCATCTAGAATCTAGAATAATACGCAAAAATTACATATTCTACTAATATAAATTGTCAATTGTTAATTTCAAAACTGTAAACATAAAGCACACATGTGATATGATTTGGTAATAGCGATGTGTACATTTTATGGTGATTTGATGATTTAGAGCACGGACGCTGCCCTACTGCTGCTGGTCGATAATGTACCAACTAAATAATACGGATAAACGGTACACACGGCCAGAAATGGTTACGTTGCGAATCTGTTCAAAGCATGGTGTCGACCGCGAGGGCTGAGGGTGAACGAAGATGACGTACAGATAACGACAGAGCAAGCTATACACGCATGCGTCTTATATCACAGCAGTTCAAGTGAGATTTGTATGGTCTTATATGGCTTCAACTGTCGTCGTCTGTAGATGGATACTGACATGTTTCACCCAATACGATTATTTAAATTCTTCCTTACATTTGTAATTGTGTTAAACGACTCAAAAAAACCTGTTAAAAAGGTTCATGAAAATGTTGTTGTGTCAACAAATGGCAGCGAAACAACAACGTGATTGAGGGCAGCAAGTCGGAGTCGAACTTTTACTGGTCAGGAACACCGTTCCTATATTAAATCTATATGTTTGTCTGTCGTTTTTTCGAATATTCGAATTTTGACTTCAGATTCGGATTCAGCATAAAAAAGTAGAATAGGAATGTTCAGGAACACCGTTCCTATCTCTTAAGGAACATGGTCAAAATGACCGACAAATAAAAAAAATATATATTGTTATATATTTAACGAGGCAGGTGTGTGTTCCTCTGACAATGCAAGCTTGCGCATTCTCAAATCGTTTTATTTTGTAACCTTGTTGTCAAAGGTTCACTGTGAGTGCACGAGGCCGCGGGCCGCGGAGACAATGACAGAAGCATGCTCGCGTCATTCACAAAAAGAAATCCCGTTATCGAAGTTCGTTATAAATAAAATGGACAACAATTACACGAAAATATAATAAAGTTTCTAACAAGTACATTTATAGAAATTATTAAGAAATCTAAAGTACATAAGTACAAATATTGCAACTTTTTTTCTTTTTGCAAATATAAGTTGGTAAAGATTTATGTAAGTATTGAAGGAACGTATAAGAGTATTTGAAAATGGTATAGTTTATTAGAAGTTATCAAAAACTCTTTGAATAAAATTTATTATCTTCCATATTTTGTTGCTTAAATTGTTAAAGCTAAAAGTTTTAGCTACTGAAGGTTTATTTACGTACGCGTTACAGATGAAAAGGGACGATGTTTCTAATTAGCACAATTATTTTACAAATCATCGAAAATTATTACGTGGTTCAGGGAACGGACGCGGGGCTCGCCGCCCGAGCACGTGACCGCCCTTCGTATTATAACTTTTCGCCAATCACCAAATCCTTACCAAAGTTTAATGTCATTTCTTCGAGACCTACGAACACTTCAACACAGTTTACTGAATACATTCAGTAATGAACGAGAGTATTCTGTTTTCCTATGCCACTAGTTGAGGTATCAAACCCATAATCATAATCATTGCGGGTCAGCATGGCAGCGTCAACTGACAGGATACGGTGTAGTATTTTCTCATTTGTAGTTGCGATTTGGGCTCCTCTTTCGCTTACCATCAGGCAAAGAACTCAGCTTTCAACAGGGGGTGCATCATATACAAATCTATTCACGGTCTTTTGGAAGAAAGTTTCGGTGTAATCCCTTAAGAAAACAGTATGGTGTTCATTCCACGTACATTTGTATTGAAAAGAAAACTTGTCTAAAAACACACAGTACACCGTTTTATTAAGCACGTACCCAATGAGAGTCCCGCGGGGAGAGCCCGTTCTTTAAAATACAATGATTGGGTATTATATATCAAGATGGACATCATTGTTATACTAATTAATTTGACAACTCTGTCGAAAATATAAATATTTATAAATAATAGTTTTAGGTGCGTGTCAACGTACCTTAAAATATTTTAAGTATTTGAATTTAAAAACTTTAATTATGCAAATGTGACACGTTGGAGCAGTGTTGCCTTTTTTTGCGCGCTTGTTTATGGCGGTCGCGGCGCGTGGGCGATGACGACCGGCCGCAGAGGTCGCGGCGACCGGTTCTCGCGCGGCGCCCGGCGCTCGGCGCCCGGCCCTGCGTCCCTCCGCTACCGTCTGCCACACTCTGCTGCACGCCGACTGTTCACGACGCAGTTCACTCTTAGTGATCCCGTGTACGACGGCCCGGCATGCTCTTTTACCATAAATAGTAGTAACTCCATGTGAATAGCCATCACGTGTACTGATGTCATTACCTTCATTTGTATATACCTCCCGTCTAATGATGCACAATCGTGTAGACGCTTGCAACTCAACCACGTTTTCTGTGGAGCTGTATCAAATCTCATTCAACACTTTATCAACCCCTCGTGGACAATCACCGAGGAGTACACTCTTTAATCAAAACCAAATTGAATCGTAAACAAAACAAAGATATAACGAAACTTGATTTTTGAAAGATGTCCTTTTTTCCGTGGTAACGAGCGATAACATATCGAGCAAAGCTCGCCTTGCTGTCAGTCAGGGTGTATTAACGACAACATTGATGTATGGCAGTGGAACATGGGTATGGCAGAAGAAGCATGAAAGTAGGATGAACGACGTAGAAATGAGAGCGCTGAGGAGTTTGTGTGGAGTGAGAGGGATTGATAGAGTAAGAAATAGCACGATACGAGAACTTTGTGGAATAAAAATTGATGTAGTGATAAAAATTTGAAAGGGTACACTAAGATGGTTTGGTCATTTAGTAATAATGAATGACAAAATTGAAATTTGACGAACTCGGTGGCTCGGTCGTGAATGACGCGACGTTGATACCAACGCGGTTCGATTTCCACACAAGGCAAACATTTGTGTCTGTTTGTCTTGGTCTGGATGTTTTAAGAGAGGTAGGGCGCATCTAAGCAGCCCGTCTGGGGAAGTACCTCCACCTTACAGAAAACCGCAGCCAAATAACAACTCCTTAGAGGGTTGTTGTGTTCCTGCGTGTGAGTGAGGTACACCAGTAAGCTCCCAAGGAGTTGTTGTATAAGCAGCAGAGGAGGTATCGCGCGAGTGGTACTGAATATATCGCAAGCATTAATAGGCTACGGTGCCCGCTTTACGTCAGGTGGGCCATATGCTTGTATGCCTCCCGACGTAGTCGCCAAGTGCGAGTCGAACTCGAGCACGAAGGGTTCCGTACCATTATCTATAAAAACGGCAAAAACATCACGTTTGTTGTATGGGAGCCCCCCTTAAATATTTATTTTATTTTAATTTAATTATTTATTTTTAAAGTAATTATATAACTAAATATTCTGTGAATATTTCAAGCGTTTACCTGTTGCCATTATCAATATCGAGCAAAAACGAGCAAAAAAATCACGTTTGTTGTATGGAAGCCCCCTTAAATATTTATTTTATTCTATATTTTAGTACTTGCTGTTATAGCGGCAACAGAAATACATCATCTGTGAAAATTTCAATTGTCTAACTATCACGGTTCATGAGATACAGCCTGGTGACGGACCGACGGACGGACGGACGGACGGACAGCGGAGTCTCAGTAATAGGGTTCCGTTTTACCCTTTGGGGACGGAACCCTAAAAAAAGAGTAAGGAAAGAAGTGTGTCAGGCAAGAGTGAATGGTGTTGTCGAGAGGGGCCGCCCTAGACGCACACATATAGATCAAATTGGTGATGTGTTGAAAAAGGGCCAAATCAAAAATACCCAAAACCGAAGAGCATGCACGAAGAGCTTGATGAGTGTGGCAAAAACGAGAGTGGTGTATTTGGATCGATGCACCTGTCGTTCTACAGTCAGCCTGCCCCGACGGGAGACAGGCGTGATGATACGTATGTATGTTATATTTGTACAACGTCGGGAAGCATACCATCATACGATCCACCGAAAGTAAGTAAAGTGGCTACCGCAGAATGCTTACAATACATTAAGTATCACTCGCACGGTGCCACCTCTGCTGCAAACAGAGCAACTCGTTAGGAGCTCACTAGTAACCTCAGTCAAACGCAGAAACACAACAACCCTCCAGGGAGTTGTTATTTGGCCGCGGTTTTCTGTGAGGTGGAGGTGCTTCCCCACACAGGCTGTTTAGACACATAGACATGTGCACAAATGTTTGACCTGTGTGGGAATCGAATGTACGAGCGTTGGTGTGTGTGACCATTACAGTGAAAACAGAGCAAATAGTCTGTTTGGTAGTGCTTAGCTTAGCTTAGCTTATGAACACATCACTCACGTGAAACCGAGCGACCGTAGCGTAAAGGAGCCAGTGCGCATCTCGATCAAACACTACGTGTACCCTCACAGTAGACTGCAGATAAATAAAATATCTTTACAAATTCACATTCGTGCGAGTGAGTGTGTACAAAGAACATGGCAAATTCAAAGTGTGTCATTGCCGCGACAAACTGCAGCATAACAAATAAATTGTCCTAGTTCTGACATGTCCAGTTTACATTGTTCTTTCTTTGTAATAATGTAGGCAGTGTCCAATAACAACTCGATACAAGACGACTTCTGCATCTTACTAACCTCTCATTTAACTACATATCGACGGAACAATCACTTTGACATGTTTACATCTGCATACAAATATAGATTTACAACTGCGTTACATATAATTACATTAAAATATAGTAACCAGTTGTACGAGTATCTATTCTGAATGTGAATTGAAATCCTTGGCCGAAGCTGTCACTTCTCCTTAACTAATCTGTGTTATCCTGTGGTAATGTTATTTGAGATGATTACCATGCGATGTATGTATATTGGCTGCGACATCATCAGATTGCACAGCATGCTCGAGATGGCCATATCGAAGTGTAATATGTTCCCGAACATCCTGTAAGACGGGCAGGGCGTATCAAAGTAGCCGAACTGGGGAATTGCCTTCACCACAAAGAAAACTGCAATAGCATAAAAAAAATTGTAAAGGATTGTCGTATTCCTGTGTGAGTGAGTCTATCAGAAAGAAAGAAAGAAAATTTATTTGCTTCGAGTATTGACTTTGTTAATAAATACTAGTTTCACAATATTCTTTATTGCACACAAATAAAACAAAATAATATGTGTCACATATAGTGCACAAAGGCGAGCTTATCTCTCCAAGAGATTTCTTCCAGCCAACCGTAATCAACGTGGAAACATATTGTAAAAGGGTTACGACAATTATATGTGCAAACTAAAACCTGATACTTACAGTAAAAAAAAACAAAATTCTTAAATACATCAAATGTAAGAAAAACACGAGAAAAAAAAAGAAAAAAACTAATAATAATAAAACAAATTAATTGAATTATAAAACACATGAATATACATACAATATATACCATACATATATATATATATTTCACTAGAAGATAATGTATTTAAATAGTGCTTCTTTAGTTTTTTCTTGAAAGCAAACACAGAAGGACTTTCTCTTATCTCCAATGGTAATTTGTTCCAAAGTCTAGCAGCGCGTACGGTGAACGAATTAAAAAATAATTTCGTGTTAGCTGGGGGGAAGTGTAAAGTTTTTATATAGCAAGAATGTTGGGATCGAGTTGGCGGTGGAAGAAGTGGAAAACGAGAACAAAGATATTAATAATATTTCGCCTGACATGTAAATTTATTTAAACCTATCACATTAAACTACTATATTGCATTTAATAACTTTACTTAGACCATCAGCATATCAATAATTATAATTTAAAAATTCGGACATACTATAGTAATATTTGTTTACGAGTAGTTTTCTTAACAGTGATTTAAATACTGACAAGGGTAAGTCTATTATGTTCCTTGGTGTATGTATATGTATGTCTATCTTCACGCCAAGTCCCTCGCGGGGTAGGCAGAGAGGACCGAGTGCCATAAGACGCGGTCCTTACATATTTCACTCGCTTCTGTGACATTCATAGCTCTTTTCATGCACGCTCGCCGGTTCCTGGTGCTCCCGACATCACCTTCTGATAAAACACGACCAATTTGTCCTGCATTCTTTCTACATGTCCGAACCAACGGAGCATTGTTAAATATTTATAATTGAATGGCCATCGGATGGATGGGAGTCTTTACAAATTGACACATTTCATAAATATATATGCACGGAAATGACAGCAGTTTCAACTTTTTTAAATAAGGCTTACAACTTCTTTTATGAGATACATAAGGTTACATAAGGACCGTATGCACTGTTTCTGTGCTATTATAAAGACTCTATTCTTATCTGATGAATTGCCCCATACTATTACACCATATCGAAGATTGGAAGCTACGTACCCATGGTATGCTAGTAAAGTTATTTTTTGGTCTGTTATATTGGCTAGTCGCCATTGCGCATACGAGAAACTATTAACTTTCGCTACATGTGACTTCCACGTGCAATAATTATTAAGTACATTTCCTAAAAATGACACGTTAGTACATTCATCAATAATCTGATTATCGTGTTGTACTCTTATTAATTAGCTCTATGATTATTTCGTTGGTTGGTAGACTTCCGTGGAGTAGCTGGGTTACGATCAACGATGGCAGCCTGCGCGCAATGAGGCCCATAAGCTGGTATGCCTACCGACTTTGTATAAAATAAATATTACTCGAAATACTTACTACAATAGAATATTATTTAAAGACAAATTTAAAGTCATTTAAGCGATCTTCTCGAAATGAACTGACACACTCCAAGTAAAACGCCGTTAAATGAAACTCTGCCCTTAGGTCCACAATCAGTATACTCTTGCTGATGATATTGTTTCGTTACATAGTACAAATAATTCATTATAATGAGTAAATAAACCTCCTAGGTCTGATCTTTTTGTATCTTATGCGCTGCAATATAAACTGTCCTCATGTTCGTTCAATAACCCAAGAAAGGCACAACTTACGGGCGAAACTGCCAGCGTAATAATAAATGGAACTGATAAATAATTTTGTGTTTATGTAAGGCTCAGTGAAGAGCAGCGTCGAGGCCCCTTCGCCGACACAACAGTGCGCCAACAAGTGGCCCATCCGAGGCCGCACTCCATCACAATAAATAACGCCGCCCGCCCGCCCGCCCGGCGATGCGTGCGTTCGTTCGCGCGGCTCCAGTCCGTGTATTGTTTATAACGTTTTGTATCGTTGTCACCGGGTAATGAATGAGAATTGCCCCCCGCGCGTTGTATGTTTTGAACTACTTTAAATGTTTGCTGCTACAGCCCGGCGTACTTGGTTAAATTATTACTAGGAATTAGTTTTGTGTACGAATGATTACTTCCCCTGATCGTATTACTTGTTAAATCCAAGATTCCACTTGACTGTAACTCTTGTTGGGTATCTATCGATTCGTTATACCAATTCCCAATTTGCCAAACGGTTTTAAATTATCTAATTTCTAAACTGTCCATTTCCCGAATTGTCCAATTCATCCGCAAGTCCTATTCTCGCAAGGCAGTTACTCTGCGCAGATCATCTGGTTTGAATGTTTCCAAATCAATTTAAAACCAGCGCGATTCTACACAAATATTTTGGATTTATTGTAATCAACCAATAATCAACAAATATTTTTTTTTTCTTTATTTATTTTACACCCTCCTCTGCGCGGTGCCGGCAATGACTTAAATGATTGTGCAAACAAGCTCAACTATCGACACGGTGCCGGCTAGATTAACAGTATTAGCAGCCCATTTATATGCCAATCAATTTAAATTGATAGACAATGCTTTTATATTCAAGAGTAGGATTTAATTTCCAAATTGACTGAATAACTGCGAGGCAATTTACTGGATTAATTGAAATACTCTGAGCGACTGCGTCAGTGATTCGCGCGGGCGGTGCGAAACAGATAATGAATATAGGCAATTTGATAAATATAGTAAGTAATATAGTCACTCCAAGTTATTTTCACAAATAATATTACTGCAGTACCAGAATGTTTTCTAATAAATATCTCGCCTGTGCACTCATACAGATGTTATTCTAAGCGTGGCGAAGACGATATGTCGGCAGACACGTTTAGTGTCATGATCTAGTCATTATTCATGATCTTGAAGAGTGACCCTCGCGCGGCAACGTGAGCTTTGGAAATTATATCAATGATGGTGTAATGCAGCTGCCGACAGGCTGCGGCAGGCCCACTGTGCCGACCTCACCGATGATGGACACAGGTCCACAGGGCAGGAACAGCGTTGGCGGCGGGAGGTCGTCCGTTTATCGATATTTAGTGTCAAAACTAAAAACGAAACATCTAACTTACTGACTGACGCCTCCATTAACATTCCACAGCAGTTTGCAGAAATTTCCCGAAGTGGAATGAGGTTCTAGAATTGCGTTGGTAGTGGGATAGTAACGCTTCCTGGTTTCACAATGAATGCATTTCCTCGGCTGCAGTAACCACTCGCCACCACAAGGACTGTACACTTGTTACTTGCTGATAGTATTGTATACACGTTCTATTTTATAATCTTTCAATTACCATTGACATGTAAACATCTTCGCGTGCAGCTGTTTTTCTTCATAGAATTAATTTTCATCATAGTGAGTACAATTCTATTCCAGGCCTGTTGAAGGTACGTCTCAATTACAGACACATTGTTCGACACTAGCGGTCGCAGTGCCGAGAGATATGGACCTGCCCGGCATAGTCCACATCTGCATCGCATTATGACGAAGGTTCGACGCATGTGCCTAACTCATTGACATGTAAACAAACAGAGGGTCTAAATACAGCCTTACGGTACCGTAACATTCAGGGTACACACCTGAGCGAGCACCGTCTAACTCGACTTAACACTCCGCCTAGAGAGAAGGCTGGGGATACGTGATAACTATAATGAACGTTTAGATGCTATCGCCCGGGAGAAGCCGGCCGGCCCGCTCGTCGCTGCGTCCTTGTATACTTTCGCCAGACCATCGTCGGCCAGCTGACAGGCCGCATCATGTGCAAATGAAATTTGTTTGAATTCCATAAATTTCAGAGAAGACTTACGCGTCTCAAATATTCAATAAATAGCAAGCCAGTGTAAATTTTATTATTATAATTTATGTACATGCCGACGACTCTTATCCCACTCCCGTGATCAATGCAGACATTAAAGAGCGCCATCTAATTCCAAATCAAGCAAATTTAATATCATGGTACTAGGTAATAGTTAAACATAACGAAACACTCGTAAATATGCATCTAATATTACTAATATTCTAGGAATTCATTCAAAATGTTATTTAATTATATTATTATTTTGTCTTGTTTGGTCTTGTGAAGTTTTCGTCTGATAATACAAAATGATCCAGTTCACAATTTCAGAAAACAACTGAGTGTTTACTGAAACCCTCGGTTTATGACGTAAACAATAATATTTACCTTGTCGTGTTTACGAAACAGGGTTCGGTTCAGATACCAAACGAGTGTACACTTTGCGACCACTGGGGTAATCCGCTCGTGGATCACTTGTGGGGGGAAACACTAATGATTTCGAAAACAGACAAGTATAACAACAGACCTTTTTAAAATCATGGCACGAAAAACAACCAGACGACGCATCGGCAGGATAATTTAAGCGAACCATTTCGAGCTACTTTCGACCAGTCACGACTAAGAAATTTACTTTTGTATAAATAATTAATATTTTTTTAAAGTAGAATAAACGCGGCCGAAATACGAGCGTTGCGCAAAATTTGTGCCCCCCCCTCGGCCGACTAGGGGACATTTCGGGGGTCCATCTAGCGAGTGGCGAGCCACCGCTGCCGAAAGTATCATCAGATATGACAGTTATAGCAGGCGTCCGTGCAATAGCCCGGTTCTAAAAATACCTCCAAATTAATAGCCCACTTTTTCCGACATCTTTCCAATAGTCCCAATACATGCCGTGACCTGTTTATTGGTATATTGTCCCATTGATATCCCCTGGAGGGTCACGGCGGGTGTACAACATTACATACAGTCTTTTCGAAGGGACCTCTAGGCGTTGGATCCTTATCCCCGCGCACGTCTATGAAATGACCGGGATTAATACCCGTGAGTGTAAAAAAATAATAAATAATAATAATAACATCGGTGTTGCCCCCGGCTGACTTTCTCGGGCATTTCGGAGGTCCATCTAGTGAGTGGCGAGCCACCGCCTGCCGAAGTAACATCAAATACGATAGTTATGGCAGGTGTCCATCTCTCTTCTGTAATAGCCCAGTACTAATAATCCCTTCAGATTTTATTTCAATAGCTCAATTATTTCCGACACATTTGTAATAGTCCCAATACCTGCCGTGACCTGTTCGTGGCTATGTCCTCCCATTGATATTCCTAGAGGTCACAGCTGGTATAATACATTACATCATTTTTTTCGAAGGGGTCTCTACGCATTGGATTCATATCCCCGTGCACGCCTATCAAATGACCGGGATTAAAACCCGTGAAATAAGAGAAATAATAATAATAAATATTTATTTAAACTGATACCAGTATATAAGTAAGGGAAAGTAGTGAACTGGGGGAATACTATACAGCGAATTATAATGTTCAATACATGAAAAATATTCAAAAAGAAAACCATTAAATATTTAAATCGCAACCCTATTTTAAGACCAATGAAAATTTCACGATCCGCAATACGATTTTACTGCAGATGCAGGGATGGCGTTGGTTAAGTACGCCCTTAACGCATGGAAGAGATCGTAGTGAGCTATTGGATTTTTTTGTGATCTTTCCAAAGCTTTTAATTTGTTGTGTCAAAGTTAATAGTTACAGGGGTTCCCGGAAAATTTGTGGCGTAACGCTTGCAGACCACGTCCGTAATGATGACGTAAGAAAGAGAGTTGGTCTGAAAGAGAGTGTCGGTGTAAAGATAAAAAAAGACAGGCTCCTTTGATTTGAGCATGTAGAAAGAATGCAGAATGGAAGAATGACGAAGCTATGAATGTCTAAGAAGCGATTGAGGCTTACGAGGACCGCGTCTTATGGCGCTCGGTTCTCTCTGCCTACCTAGCAAGGGACCTGGCGTGTATGTATATTACTAGTATGATTGTGACAGTACAGTGGCCATTAATATGTTTAGTTGTTTAGGTATTTGGATGATCGTTGTACAATCATGCAGTTTATAACCTGATTAAGAAGTAGAATACTTTTTTCATGATATTTTCTTTTTGAGTTAAAACAAGACACTTTTCAAATATTGTTCGAATAGTTATGTGAGATAGTGCAATTCAAGTAAATCCGGCTACATGGACTGTCGCGGGAATTGAACATTTTGAAATAGTTTGACAATTTGCTAATTGAACACACTGAAGATAAGTTCCCTCACTATTCCAGGAATGCATAGTGTAGGTCATTTTGTTATTAAAATTGCCAAGACGCCGAACAAACCGACGAGCCTATGCAACGCGTATAAAAATATCTTTTAAATGATTATAAATTTTATCACTTTGAAATTGTGCGCTTTCCTAAAAGCACCTAATTTTGTATTACGTCATCAATTCCCAACGAACTCTGAGCTTTCGTAAGTATCGCAATATATTTTTACAGCCTTAGACGCAAATTAATAAGGTTTTATATTCTCTTTCTGAAAAGTCATCCATATACCTCGTGATTCTGTGCCGTGTAATTAGATAACCTATTCGGACACAAAGAACTGGTCGGAGGAATACTTATTCACATCTTCAATATTATAAACAGGTCCGTGACAATCGGCACCGATGAGCTGATCGTTAATGTAGAATACATTACCGTTCGTTTACTAAAATCCCTTCAAAGAATACTTCGATTAACTTTCGATGTATGGTGATCGTTACCTAGAATCCGATATACAATAATACAATATTTTATGAGTGACGGGGTGCGTGCGGGGATGATGGGCGACGATAACCATCGGGCGGTTTACGAGGCGCCGCGCGCCTTCACGGCTGCGGTTTATATGCGTCGCGTCATATCGATATCCATGGCTTTTATTTGTACCAATCAAGGTCTGATACATACTTTGTATTGTTGTGTACGATATCGACTCAGATTGAAAGCAAAAAATATATGTGAATGTATAGTACAAGTGATGAATTATGCGAAATGAACAATTAACATGCATATAACAACGTGTATGGTGTAGGAGGAATATCGTGTACCGGTAAAGTCGACCGCCTAGATTTTCTTTAATATTTTGAATTGTTTAAGATTTCTTTACATTGTCTTAATAAATTATTTTACAATAAAATGATTACAAATATCTCGTATTTGTATATTATCATTATAATGAAGTTCTCCTTCCGACTTCTCCTGATAACGCAGCATATTTTTCTGGATTAAATAAAACCAGTTGAGAATCCGCAAGCTTGTATTGCCACACCTGGCTCGTCAATTATTCATTTCATATATTATTTTAAATTTTTCGGCCATTTTGACCATGTTCCTTAAGAGATAGGAACGGAGTTCCTGAACGTTTCTATTCTATTTTTTTATGCTGAATCCGAATCTGGAGTCAAAATTCGAATATTCGGAAAAAAGGCACACACAGACAAACGCACAGACAAACCTATAGATTTCATATAGGAACGGTGTTCCTGAAAATGATAACTTACAATATACTGGAAATACGTACTTACCTTACTGTACGTATATCTGCGATGATGCTTTGCTTTCACATTTTTCATTTCTCGTAGGTGAAACTCTATTAACATAATTTAAACTATTACTTTACTGTTACGGCTTATCATGTAATACAATATAGGTTCATTTCTAATACTCACTAAGTATATTACATTGCTTTATTATTATAATTTTTTGTTTTACTCCATCTTATTACGACAGCTTTCATTAATCTCTGACGCCTATTTAATTCCTCGACCGAGACAGGGGACACTGCATTACTCCGAAATGTTTTGGTTATCGTGTGTAGCCCTTTGGAGGTGGTCTCATTAAACTTCACAAAATCTTATGTATATGCTCGTAAGTTTCGCCCTCTGCATCTAGAAAGCGCCAAGTATATTGTGAAAGGTTGAGGATCATCCGCTCCTCTTGTGTAAACCCTAAATAAAGAGAGTTTTATTGTCTCCAGCTTCTGGTAGAACAACAAATGTCGTCGGAATAATCCGTCCGCATAATGTGATATCGATAGTGACAGTTAGCACGGTTTGGTGTTTTAATCTATGGTAAACACGGTCAAAAGCCTTGCTGAAGTCAGTGTAAACGACGTTAATCTGTTTACGCCTATCCATAGCTTCTCCTAACATCTCTGTAAAAGGTACGAGATTGGTAGTTGTAGACAAACCCATGTTTGAATGGAAATTCACTACCTAAAGTGTTGCTGTACATGCGGACAGATCAATGATTCGAAAACCTTAGAAAAGGTCGAGAGTATTGAAATGGGCCGATAATTACTTGCCAAAATTTTGGTTGGAAAACGTCCAGTTCTTATGAATGTATTCAAAATTATGTAAAGCGGTTCCACAAGGTTAGCAGCATATTCAACGAAAAAATAGGTGGAACACCATCTGATCCCCGCCCCTTTGTTTATATTCAAACTTTTTAGTCTAATGAGTATTGCCTCACGCGCGATAACAAATGACGAAAAACACCGACTGTCGACCACGTCCCTCTGAAATGAATTGTTCATATTGTTATTTGTATATGTAGTGGAGAATTTAAAGGTTGCAAATTCTGATGTTGGTTAGTTTCTGATGGAGTCGCCGAAGCTTTTTGATGCTGTATTACAGTATCAGAAGCTTCGGCGACTCCATCAGTAACTTTATTGGAAATGTTTCCAGTACCACCACGTTTACCTTTGACATAAGTCCAAAAGAAAAGTATTTGGTGTTGTCACATATGCCGCTTTCAACACGTTTATATGTATTATAAGAAGAAGAGGCTAATTTATTACACCTTTTATTTAATAGTTTATATGATATTTCATCAAGCGAATTTTTATAATTTTACAAACGATTTCTATAAGTTTCTATAAGTTTGGCTAAATAAATAAATAAATAAAAAAAAATACATCAACCATATCGTGGACATCACTACACTCACTGAACAGTTCCGCCCAATTTTGATTTTTTAGATATATATTAATTGAATTAAAATCACTTTTACGGAAATTTGAAATTAGGTTGTCGGTTTTGTTGTTAAGAGATGTTTTGGTAGAAAATGGTAGATTAATTTTAATAGGATGATGCTGAGCATCAATGACACTTAAAGGGTCAAGAGCTGGTAAAATCGAACATGATGATGGATCAGTTAGAACAAGGGCAAGTATTCTGCCTCTATTATTTAGTACATTGTTGTGCCGTTTTAAATTATTAAGATACGTAAAATCAACAAGAAGCTGTCCAGCAGGCGAGAAATTAGGAACATGTGAAGAGTTATTGATTTCCTTTCAGTTTAAAGTACTTAAGTTAAAATCACCAATAATGCAAAAAGGTAAAATACATCTCTCCATCACTGAATTACAGTCAAGAATAAAACGTTCAAGAATAGTTTTATGAACTGGTGGAGGAAGATACACAGCACATAGGTCAAGTCTATTTGGGGTGCCCATCATGTGAAGGTCATAATTAACCCAAATGTCTTCGCAGTTACTTTCCCATTTAGTCATTGTTTTAGAGGTTATACGTTTTGAAACTGCTATTATGATACCGCCTCCCTCCTTCTCACAATGGAAACCCTATTGAAGAATCTATAGAAGAGAGAAGGGAGTCAACCTCCCTTCTCTCTTCTATAGGTTACATATCGATCATCAAATAGTTCATTATTACAAACAATTTGATTGAGCCAAGTTTCCGTCAAAATTATAACGTCGTAATTACAACAGCAAAGCTTCCTATGAAAAGAATGAGTTTTGATCTAAGACCACGTGAGTTCTGATAACATATATTTAACGGTAAGGACTGGAATTTTAAAACAATTTAAAGTAAAATATCTTGCTATTACCCTATTAATACTATATCTGAAATAACTATTCAATCCTACATAACGAGTCCATATTCCTAATCAGCCTATATTCGGAATTATCTGTGTTACGTACGAGTATAAACACGCGTCCTCCGCGCACCCGCACATACTTATATCCTCTCTCTTCAGCCTCCACTCGAGCTGCGGCGTGTAACGTTTTATTTGTCGATGAAAGATGTTCTGGAAGATCTTGTGGCTATTTAATCCAATGTGTGTAGTGTTCAGTTTGTCATCTTTATTTTGTTTATTATATTTTATTACCGCAGCAAGATATAATTTTTTATACCACGTCGGGAGGTATACAAACATACGGCCCACCTGATGTAAAGCGGGTACCGTAGCCTATTAACGCTTGCGATATATTAAGTATCCCTCGCGCGATGCCTCCTCTGCTGCTTACACAGCCACCCCTTGGTAGCTTACTGTTGACCTCACTCACACGCAGGAACACAACAACTAGGGAGTTGTTATTTGGCTGCGGTTTTCTGTGAGGTGGAGGTATTTCCCCAGACAGGCTGCTTTGATGCGCCTTACCTCTCTTAAAGCGTCCAGACCAAGATAAACAGACATGTTCACGCACACAAATGTTTGCCTTGTGTGGGAATCGAACCCGTCGTGCGTTCGATTCGTTGGTGTCAAAGTCGCGTCATTCACGACTGAGCCACCGAGCTCGTAAAAAATATGCATCCCGAGTTCTCGGGGAATCAAACTTCACTACAATAGATCCGGGGCGCTTGTTTTTTTGTTGATTTATTTTGGCTACTCTAGTACAACTGAGAATGCTGCCATCTTTGATGCTTTCTTTTGTTACTGTCCCAGTTTGTGTGACTATATCTATTAATTTCTCGCTTTTTCTCTCAAGGACACATTGTATTTCGACGTTTTGAGATCGGGCCTGCTGTTCCAGTTTATTAACCCTGATTAATAAATCATTATATTTCGCAGTGAGTTCTAAATTTGTAGATTTCATTTGATTTATTGTGGCTTTTTGATTAAAAATTTAATAAGATACATTAAAATTATATTTAAAACATATAAGACATATCTACGTGTTCGGGGAGTACAATGGCAGATAAATAATTTTCATCTTTATATAACACCTTTTCGTTAAGTCCGAGCATGTCGCCTGCGATGGCAATAATCTTTTCATGATCACCACTATCTAGTTCACGTATAGTTACCTTTCCACTCTCCACAGGCCGAGTCTCTTCGTTGTAACGTAATGTCCATGTTATTTTTCTACTTATAATCCGCAGTTCAACCCTAATGAAATATGTCCGTCCTATTTCAACTCTCACATTTACGTAAAGTTCTGGCAGCATGCGTGCACGAAGTTCCGTCACGTATTGTGTATAAGAACAATTTGTGTGGCGAATGTCAGGCTGGGTGTCGGCCGGGCCATGCCACTGTCACTCTCCTTAAATACTCGTACATACAATTTTTTTTTTACAACATCATGGAGGCATACAAGTAAGGACCCACCTGATGTAAAGTAGTTACCGTAGCCTATTAGCGCTTGTAATAAATTAAGTATTACTCACGCTATGCCTCCTCTGATGCATACACAGCAACTCCTTGGGAGCTTACTGGTGCCCTCACTCACACGCAGGAACACAATAACCCTCTAAGGAGCTGATATTTGGCTGCGGTTTTCTGTGAGGTGGAGGTACTTCCCCAAACTGTTTTGATGCCCACAACCTCTCTTAAAACATCCAGACCAAGGCAAATATACATGTACATGCACACAAATGTTTGCCTTGTGTGGGTATCGAACCCACGAGCGTTGGTGTCAAAGTCGCGTCGTTCACGACCGAGCCACCGACCTTGTCAAAACACGTCGTGATAACACAGAGGATTCAAGTATACATTGCAATGAGTATACGACTTTTCGAATAATTTTGACACCGAGATGTCTGGATAAAACGAAATTTTATATTAGTTTCCAATTATCTTTATCAAATTATATTTATAAGTTTTAGTGAAATGGTTCCTAGTTATGTTCATGGTCGCCCACAGACTTATCGACTAAGTGAAATATAGTCAAATTGGTCCGTACTTACCGAAACCTATACCTACCTACCTTTAAGAGAGGTAGGGCGCACTAAAGCAGCCTATATGGGGAAGTACCTCCACCTCACAGAAAACCGTAGCCATTTAACAACTCCCTAGAGGGTTGTTGTGCTCCTGCGTGAGAGTGAAGTCACCAGTAAGCTCCTATGGAGTTGTTGTATTAGCAGCAGAGGTAACATCGAGCGAGCAATGCTTTATGTAATGCAAGGGTTTATACACTACGGCAAGCGCTTTACATCAGGTGGGCCGTATGCTTGTATATAAAAATGCAACATCGAATGTGGCTCATATATTCGGATTTGAGCTGGCAAGCGCAGGTCGCTAGCGAAACTGAAACGATATGTTTCAGAAACTTTCTTCCTCTGAACACCGAAATATTGCTCGTCCAAAAACTCTACGTATTTGCATTCAGGTCAGAATAACGTCTTAACAATTGTATTCCATTCATCTTTAGCCTTCGAATACTATGATATTTTTTTTATGACAATGTATCTCCTGATAAATCTTAAATGGCCTATCAGTCAGCGACGAGTCGCGCGATTACTTGACTACTATTTTCTGTCCTGCAAGACAGCGCTTCTCTAGGTTATTTGAAGACTAAATTCCAACATCTTTGTCCGGTTCATCATAAAAATCTTTCCGGATAACATCTTACTTCTTTCCTATCTCTCTGGCTTCGTAGACCAATCATTCACAATTCAGTCAATGCGACATTCGACATCAGAAACTCCTCAACTCGCATCACATTTTGACACGAGTCCAATTTCAACAATATTCAGGAATCGCAGACTTAATTATCTATATGTTTAAATTTTTAATTCTGCTGCTGTACGTTATGTACTACTAATGTGTTTTATCTATCAATTTATAATTTCACGCCAAACCTTGCGGGGTAGGCAGAGAGAACCGACCGCCACTTGACTCGATCTTTATAAACCTCACTCGCTACTTTAGCATTCATTGCTCTTCATATGCACGCTCGCCGATTTTCTAAAGTTCCCGATTTACCTCCTCAATTGGGGTATGGTAGGTAAGTCTTGGCGTTCCTCGGCTCGAAACAATTACGAAACAGATATACAACGGGAAAGTAAAAGGATGTACTTTTACTTTCGCGTTATATATCTGTTTCGTAATTGTTTCTTCCTGCATTTTTTCTACATGCCCGAACCAACGGAGCATGTCTCTTCTTATTTTAACACCGACACTCTCTTTCAGGCCAGCTCTGTTTCTAACATTATCGGTACGAATACGGACAAGTCGTACACACTACAAACTATTCCCAGCACTCACTTGTCTTTCCACATCAGCGGTGTACCTTCCGTCTCTGCTGCGCCGTAAACCTTACATTGGTTTTGGTTTCTTCTCTTTCAATGCCTTTATTTTTGTCTTATTTGTTTCATCTCATAGTAATTAATGTATTGTTGTGTAAGTTTGTTTGTTCAATACGCCTCACCACCAATCACCAGCGAGCGGTCCGCGGCGGCAGGCCGGACATGTCACTCACATTTCAGAGGACAATGGTGTCCACCGTCCTCCGGTGCACGGACGCGCAGACTCTCCCCCGCGATGTACATAATTTACTATGTCGTATTCGATGTCGGCATATAAATGCAGCGAACCATGTATTTACCTACGATGATGTAATAAAGCAGTGTTTACATTTGGAATATTAAACATATTCGATCAAGTGCGAGTAAGGGTAGCAATAGAGTTCTGTATTTTTTTTTATTTAGTGTCCGTTATTGCGTTGCCTCGACCCAAGACAAGTGAAACAATATTTGTTTTGATGATTGGTCTACTCTCGTGCTTTGCTCGTGCTTCTGACTGTCATTTGCATGTGGAACTCTACGACCTGAGTTAAATGGACGCGTAGCGTCGCTACACTCAATATTGTTGTTAATTTATCTGACTGTTTGTACATAAGAGGGCGGGGGCTCTCTCTCTCTCTTTCTCTCTCTCTCTCTGTGTATGTGTGTGGGTGAGCACTTCAGATAGCGTGGAAACCTTTGTGGAACGTAAATTCAGGTAGTTTAGAACATTTTTGGAAGAAAGACATAAATATTAGTGAAATTTCATTTCTCCATACACATATCTCAGGCTGTCCGTGCTTGCTATTGTTTACAAAGCAGGGGATGGCCGTGGCGAGTTGATATGATATGAATAAATATTATTTATATTAATGTTTGCAATGAGATTTGTTTGCCGAGTCTTTGCCGATTTATCTCGATAATAAATACCCGACGTCCCGTTTCAAGTCTCAAATATATATCTGTACCAAATTATATTACGATTCGTTCAGCGCTTTGGTGCAAAGATAATAAACACACCCAGAGACCGGCACACAGAGAGCCAGAATTACTTGCACTTTTATAATACTCGTATTAGTAAAGTTTGCTCGATTAGAATGGAAGTAATATACACTGTGGCACAAATTTGTTTTTTTTTCTCTGTATATTAATATCTATTTTTCTTCGCGTTATTCCGTTTCCTAATCCATTAGGATTAGTACCTAAGCCTAATATTTGGCGAAGACCCTGATTTTTATATGGAGCGACTGCCGTCAGACCGCCACACACCAGAGAGGAACCAGATCCTTCTTAGGTAGGATACACGTCTTTCGAAATATAATTTCTTGTACGTGTTGGTTTCCTCATAATGTTTCCCTTCGACGCTGAAAACGTGAGAATCTGTATATAAATCATGCTTACATACCCCCGTCGGTATTCGATATGGAACCAGTTGGTTCCTTATCCACTGTTATCACTGCTGATGGATATGTATTCCATCTGCGTTATATTTGTATCAATTATAAGCAGTAGAAAACACTCATGTGTTCACAGTAAAGGCTCGGTCTCCGAGTGGTCTCGCAGCGTGTCCGCGGGATAATTGTCAAAGGCGACGAGTGTGATTGCGGCGAGCAAGGCGGACGACAGAAGCGGCCAACTCCGCAGCAGTTCGCGGCCGCACAATATTACCAAACTGAATGCGAACTAACGAACTCATCTGTGGCACGACTGCGGCCAGCCTCCACAATATAATCACATCTCCAACAGAATGTTCACATCGAATATTTGCGTGATGAGACGAACGATCGCCGTTTATGTTTTTATCTTTACTGATTATAAAGGCATTGTTTGAGATATCTTTTAATGATAAACGAACGAAAATACGCCAGGGGTGAGGAGAGGAGACCTCTAGCGTATTTTCGTTCGTTCAGGTTCGTCTCCACAATCAAATTATGGGGGCTACAATTCCCGCACAAGACAAACATTTTTGTGCTCGAACATGTCTTTTTACCTATTGAATTTACCCCTTCTTAACACTTCACCGCTCTATTTTAATACATAATTCGGTGTATAATAATAGTAAATAATAATTTGCGGAGATGGCTTTACTGTTTGTTAATAATAGTCGACCAACTTAAAGTATAATGCAGTAGTAGGGAGTTTCATAATATATATATATATATATATATATATATATTATGCAATCGCAAATGTAAAAACGTCTGCGTAACGTAATAAATATTTATTGTATTTATCGAATTATTTGTCGCATATACTTCATTGGTTTAGCAGGTGCGACTCAATTAATTAATTATTAGTAGAAAACTATTTTCGACTAATTAGGTTCACATGAATAATAAATACATATGATCTTACCAGAGGGAGACTTTGTACAAAAGTCGTCTGCATGAGTAGGTACCTCTGTCTTACCTATTTCTACCACCAAGCAGCTATATTTATATAACTGTGTTTAGGTTTGAAGGGTGAGATATGGCGGAGAAATTACTGGGTACTGTGTCGAAATATCCTTAGGTCACAAGATTGGCAGCGCACGAATAACATCCCCGTAGTGTTGCGAGCGTCAATAAGCTGCGGAAACCGCTTACTATCTGATGCGGGACACATGCTTGTTTGCCAATGTAGTTGTATAAATAAATGTGTATGGCAATTATCAATACATTACGTCACTTACACGTCTACAGAATCTTTATCTACACAAGTTCGATTCGCACTTGGCTGGCTTCCTCCTCTTTACATTTGCCGTATCGAGAGATACATAAACATATCAAGTTTAGTCACTGTTCGATACACATACAAGTAATGGGTAGTTGTCGCCGCATCGTGCCGCCCTCAAAACGCATTTATTTATATTTGGCAACGAACAGCACTGAACTTGTATCAGGTTGTAGAGACGGCCGCCGCCCCTCGCTCTCATGTGAACTTTATAATAATCACTATGACACAGGCGCACGTGGTACCGTTCACTTTTGTGACGGTACTATGTCTAGTTTAAGAGGTTTTTAAAAATTGATGTGCGGGCTCCGTTTATTAACTATTTGGAAGTAGACTGGATGGAGATGATTATTAAAATGTAAGTGTCTGGTCGTGTTGTATGCAGCCCGGAGCCCGTCTCCTCTGTTCGTGGAACAGTCTGGTAATTAACAACCAAGGTTCTTATATATGTATAAATAAATATTGTCGGACAAATTACACAGCGCCATCTAGCCCCAAAGTAAGCAAAGCTTGTGTTATGGGTACTAGACAACTGATAAACATACGTAAATACATTTTTTTTTTGTAAATACATACTTATTATACATAGAAAATACCCAGACCAAGACAAACAGACATGTTCATGCACACAAATGTTTGTACTGTGTGGGAATCGAACCCACGAGCGTTGGTGTCAAAGTAGCGTAACAACGCGTTTCACCACTGCGCCACCGAGCTCGTCGTATAGATATGGATGTATGTTTTGTATGGTACTCGACATGGCGGCACCGATTTTGATGACATTTTCAGGCAATCTTCAGATTAACCTAGCGAGTGATCATACGGGAACGTACGTCACACCGGTTGGTAAATAATAACAACAGCGAATGGCCGTCTGTGATACCAGTGCTATCAAGACTTTAATGATGCAGTCGTAAAAGAACACACACAGTCACAGTAAGGATCGTCAAGAAACTTCATCCCACAAATTGATTGTGTGTCTTTTCTTGTGTAGTACTTATTAAGTCTTCTTGTACATCAATATATTAAAGTCTTAGAAACGGTTCCAGCGTTATGAAAATTAGCTATAGGATGACGTGGTGGTGATAATGCGAGTAGTGTGGTTGTAAAATCGAGGTGGTCGGACGACGATCAACCGGAGTTGAGTCTATTTATTATAATTAGATATTTATTTTCGTTTGAGTTATTTTTTCTCGGACCTCACTCCCTTCATTAGTTCCACGATTGAATTGCTCCTCAAAACAAACTCGCAGTATAACGAGATGTTAATCTGAAGCTCTCGTGCGTAGTAGGTAATATAGTAACAGCGGCGTAAGCTCAGAGCGGTAATGAGCTGCCGAAGCGCACTCCACCGGGGGACAACTGCCGCTCGACTCGAGCAGTGTCCGGGACCCCCGAGTCGTATACCCTCATAATTATACGGATACAATTGCTGTAATTAGCTTTCTTTAAATAATAACTACAACGACCTTAACTCATCCCGCTGCAAGGAAACACCCTCCACCACGCCGCTCAACTGCGGATTAGCGGAATTAAAATAACTGTATTCTATAAATGTCTCTGAGATGAAATAGCACTTAACTAACTTGCTGTTATTTGAGTTAAAGTTGAAGTTATTGGAAGAGAATATATCAATTGATGATCTTATATTTGACGATACCTATATTAGAGCTCGGTGCCGCAGTGGTTACTAACGCTACTATGACACCAATGCTCGTGGGTTCGATTTCCACAGGACAAACATTTGTGTGAATGGACATGTCTGTTTGTCTTGGTCTGAGTGTTTTCCATGTATCATAAATAAATGTTTACAAAAATAATGTATTTACGTATGTTTATCCGTTATCTAGAACCTATAACACAAGCATCGCTTACTTTGGGCCTAGGCGGCGCATATGTGAAAAAAAGTTAAATATATTATCGAGTTTGTTCATGGGTACTTTTGAGAGTTTCAACACCTGGGGTACTAACTGAACCGTATTACTATACGGTTCTACTATAAGGCTCCACTTTTTGTTCATCTGTTCACTTCATGGCTGTATCTTTTGTACCATAATAGGTAGGCACTTAACACTTTTAGTCAGTTTTCTACACGATGGTACGGAACTGTTTGTGTGCGAGTCTGACTCGCACTTGGCCTATTTTTGTTTGATGTTGTGATGCAATTACATCGGTGTACTAACTACTCACTACTTACGTTCACATTTATTGTCATTATGTCTGTCAGTCACGCACGGATCGTCAAAGCCTACCGACTCGAGCTTATATCTTGAGTCAGCATTTAAATCAATATTTTTAATTCTATACTGAGTTCTTGGATTAATGTAAAAAATCGCGGGCGGAGCCGCGGGCATCAGCTATTTCCGTAATAATGTGCATAAGTAGTAATTAAGGCCGGAAACTACTGGTCATGTTCTTACGAAAAACTGTTCCTCGAGAGCGGCAGCCCCGAGGACTTGGAAGTGTGTCGAGAGCCGTGGAGGGCGACGGCGACGAGGTGCAGAGATGTGCCGATGTTCCACAACTTCTTTGATTAAAACTTATGCAAATCGGAAGAGGCGAGTCAAGTGGCTTCGGCAACTTACCAAACGACGCGGCGCGGCGCGAGCCATAGGCGCGAGCGGGCGCGAGCTGTGTCACCGACATTAATTTGAGGCCATCGTAATAAATCCTCGTCGCCAATGTTATATTCACAATAAATATTCGTAATCTCATAGTCATGATATTTTATTGAGTGACATTTTACATCAGGCAAATCATAAAGGTAGAATGTATATCAATAATCCAAAAGAGGTTACTATGTAAACAGAATATATAACAGGCTTGTACCAATAAATTCGACGTTTCCGATTTATGCATATATTTGCAATTATTCAAGCGAGTGAAGTGGAGGGTCGCATCTTATGGCGCTCGGTTTTCTCTGCCCCCGCGCAAAGGACCTGGCGTGAAGATATACATATATATTCACTTAGGCGGTGAAGGAAAACATCGTGAGAAAACCTGCACGTTTAAGGAATTACATTTCAAAACACGTGTGACCTGACATAAAAAAGGTCAGATTTTGTTGGAGGTCTAATGTCAGTCGCTTCATGTCAAAATCAGTATCTTCTCCAAATTCTTGGACTTTAGCGGACTCGCCAATCCTAACGAAAAAAGGAAACGGGATAACAATAATAAGAAGATTCGAGATGTGTTCGTAGTCACTATCCCACAAACAATCATCGCTAAATAACTACTGCTCGGAGACTACTAAAACAACGTAATAAAAATAAAATGAATACTTACAACACACCCAACTCACTTTTCCTAAATCCAACAGTACCCTCTGATGTATTCTCTATAATAAAACAATTGAAAAACACCAGAAGTACGGGCATTGATGACGTTTGCGTATTGGTTTTAAAGTATGTCAATCAAATTATTGCTCCCATTTTGTCATATATCATTAATTTATGCTTCGAACAAGGTGTCTTTCCCTCAGTACTAAAAACGACAATAGTTAAGCCCCTTTATAAGAAAGACGATAAACGACATATAAAAAACTATAGACCAATAGCTTTAATTTCCGTTTTCTCAAAAATTTTTGAAAAGGCTATATTTAATAGTTTAAATAGTTATTTTGAAAAAAACAATATCTTCTGTCACGAGCAGAAAGGTTTCCGAAAGGATATGTCTATGGATTTAGCAATCTACCAATTCTTAGATTTAATTTATCCTAGCGTCGATGCAAGAAAGTCTATTTATGCTATGTTTATGGACATGTCCAAGGCGTTTGATTACGTCGACCATAATTTACTACTTGATAAACTCGAGAGATATGGCGTTAGGGGTAATGCACTGAACTTATTGAAGTCGTATCTTGGTAATAGAACACAGATCACTAGCATAAGTAGAATTTGTCTCAAAACTAAGCTAGAAATTCAACATAAATCGACACCTAGATCTGTTCTCTACGGTGTCCCTCAAGGAAGCGTTCTTGGACCTTTGCTCTTTTTAATCTATATTAATGACATTCTTAATTCAATTAATGACAAAATGGTATTATTTGCAGACGACTGTACAGTTGTGTATAATAATAATAATTCGATAAACAATAGTCTAGCTTCTATAGTAGGGTGGTTGCAAAACAATAACTTACTTATAAATATAGAAAAGACAAAATTAATGCAATTCAAACAAATAGCTGGTAATACTCCAAGAATTCTTATTCAAAACGATGGTCAAATAGTTGAAACTACCGAAACAACAAAATTTTTAGGCTTACATATAGATTATAATTTAAAGTGGCAAAGTCATATAGAATTTGTGTGTAAAAAACTGGCTCAATCATCCTATAGTCTATACATGCTTTCCAAAAAAGTTGGACTCCCAACATTGCTTACATCGTACCATGGCTTTGTTGCCTCTCGTCTAAGATACGCAATAATTTTCTGGGGTAATGCAACCAACTGGGATAAAGTATTCCGAAGCCAGAAGCGCTGTATTCGTGCCATGTGCGGCCTAATGAAACGTGATAGTTGTCTCCCATACTTTAAAAGCCTAAATATTTTAACTATGCCTTCACTATATATATTCGAGATATGTTTATTTATACGGCGTTACCCGAAGTTATTTAAGATTACTCACAGACCCCGTAATCGAAATTTTGTGCAAAATGCTGATACACATCATCATAAAACCACCTTGTATAACAAAAGTATATTTACTATGGCACCTAGAGTCTATAACAAGCTTCCCCACAGCATAAGAGATTGCACAGTACTACGGATTTTTAAGCATAAATTATATAAATTTCTTGTCGAATATGCGTTTTACTCCATTAATGAGTTCATGGAATCAAAATTTTGACATTGTTTATTCCTGATTGAATTCCTAATTATGTATAAATATAATATTATGTATAAAATGTTTACAAAAATTGCGATAACCATTATGTTAATGTTCAATTGTAGTATAGCTTCTGACATTCCACAACAATAACTAGGTTCCTATATAATTTAATGTTATTAATGTTCGCTTATTTGCAACACATTTGTATGCCTTTAAGGCTGATCACAGCTTGTTCTAATGTATTTTATTGTAACATCTGTATCCTATTTCTACCTGTGTATCACAAATAAATGATTTGATTTGATTTGATTTGATTTGAGATGTTGTGTTCCTTCGAATTAGCGGAGTTCGCAGTAAGCGTTCTAGTAACAGTACAGGTCACAAACACACAGTGCCTCCGGGTCCTAGAACTCAGGGGCTCGATATGGCATGTAAACTTAGGATCATCGACCATCACAGCTCGTTTCTGAACCGTATTATATTTATTAAAAACTTATGAACTAAACAGGCTGTCTGTTATCGCCGCCGCCCGTGCCTCGGGCCGGCGCGCCACAAGTACGCTGTGCTAACTATTTGTGCGGATTTTAATTAAGTTTGCGAGGTTTGAGTGACGTGCGCGGGCGTGCCGCGTCGGGCTACGGCTCTATTACTGCAGTACACACGATTTTCATTCGCTTGTTGTTTTAAGATGGAATGAGTCTTGACTTTGGCATTTAAGTTTCGTAATGGAGAGTTGTCGGTGAACCGGCGCACAGTGTTTGATGTGACCCAAAAATTTCCCTCTGCTGTTTACAGTATTAATTGATGAGGAGATGCATTTAAAATGCAAGAGTAAAATACCCACGTGTCTATTTCGAATAGTATTTTTTTTAATGTTAGACATTTACGTGACCTTTTCATGAGGAAAATTAAAATTTCTAAAAAAAGAAAACTATCCAAGATATTCATTTTAGATAACTATAGTCTGATGAAGTATCTTTGGACGCACATTCTTCAGTTTTTTTTTATTTTCAGAAAAGCACTTCTATATACTGAGCAGATGATTAATTATTTCAGATTTTTTTTTTTCCTTAAAACTCAAAAGTGCAACTTGCGGCTAGCACAGAAGAATTGCTCTTAATAAGGCCTATCACTGATAAAAACCCACTTTCCACTATCACGGCTTTTGGAAGATATTGTATTTAAAAAGGCTAGGGTCAACACTCTATTTGACCTTATGGTAAATACATAGTCACGTATTAATAGTTCGCTCTTTAAATCGAGTTTGATTGCGTAATTAATTAATCTTCTCAGTCCATATCAATCTGGATTTCGTCCTTCACATAGTACCATCAGTGCACTACTTAATGTCACTGAAGACATTCGATACGCAATGGATAACCAACAACTCACTATAGTTGTACTACTGGACTTTAGTAGTGCCTTCAACTCTGTAGACTTTGATGTCTTACTTGGTACTCTAGGTACATTTAACGTCTCGCCTTCCGCAATCTCGTGGTTTAATTCATATCTTCGAGGTAGGCAGCAGTGTGTTAACATTGATGACAACTTTTCGGAGTGAATCGACTTAACCGCTGGTGTCCCTCAAGGAGGCGTGTTATCCCCACTTTTATTTTCGGTATTCATTAACCAAATTACTAAAGTAATTTCCTCTTCCTACCATCTATATGCAGACGATTTACAAATATATCGATATTTTGCACCATCTGATATATTTTCGGCTATCCAATCAATTAATTTAGATCTGGAGGCAATCGCGAACTGGGCTAACTCCTATGGGTTGCGAGTTAATCCAACTAAATCGCAATCTTTGATTATTGGTAATAGCAGATTCACTAGATCTATTACTTATCCAAATATTATATACAATGGTACCAGTATACCATACTCACAGAAATCAAAAAAGTTGGTTCTGATCTTAGATAACAATTTAACCTGGTCTCCTCATATCAATGAGGTGAGTAAACGCGTGCACTATACATTTCACTCTCTCAGACGTCTTCAGAATTTTCTTCCTATTGCCACTAAAGTTATGCTTAGTCATACTCTGCTACTCCCTCTTCTCGACTACGCTGACATATGTTATCTCGATGCTAATGAGGAGATGTTGAATAAATTGGAACGTCTACAAAACCTTGCGATTAGATTTATTTACGGTTTAAAAAAATCTGACCACATCAGTAAATACCGGAAACAACTGAAATGGCTCCTAATTCGCTTTCGCCGTAATCACCATGTTCTTTCTTTTCTCTATAAGATCCTCAAAGTTCCTTTTGCCCCCGCTTATCTGAGTTCCCGTTTCAAATTGCTTCCACCTAGATCCCGCCCTCTACGTCCTTGCGTTACCAAGACGCTAATCCTTCCAACTGCGCACTCCAGTTTCTTCTATAACTCGTACACTTACCGTGCTGCACAGTTGTGGAATCAACTACCCTCATATATTCGTGAGAGTTCATCTGTCACCACTTTCAAAAAAAGACTGAAGGAGCACTACCTATCTATTATCGCTTAGATATTTATATATGTAATTGTATATATGTATTTATTTTAGTAGTATTTATTTCGTAATTATAAAGTTATGTAAGTAATATTAATAAGTATTTATTTGTATCTTGTTAGTGTACCATAGAGATATATCTGGTATATTGTACTTTAACTATCCGGTATTCTTTACAAAATATCCCACAGCACAGGTTGGCTGGAAGAGATCTCTTTATTATAGAGATAAGCTCGCCTTTGCATTACTATTTTCTTACTATGTTATTTTCTTACACTGTTATATGCAATAAAGAATATATTAATTAAATTAATTAGTCAAGTAAGTAGTTTCATATTTTAAGTAGTGTTTGCACTTAAATTTGGACATTGTTTTTTGTTTTGAACCACAATAACTACTAAAAAATATTTGCTTCTTAATATTAACATTGGTGATAGACTAAGAAGAAGAATCTTGAGTATACATAATGGAGAGTTAGATTAAACCGTGCCTCACCAGAAATTATCGTCACCATAATCCTATTGATCATAATAATCTATTTCGCTAATAACTCGTATACAGGCAAAGTTGTATACTTACTGCGAATATTGTGTCTGTCATTTTCAGCAAAACTTGTAAAGTAGTAAGACTTGACTTAGTTTGTGCTAGATTTACGCAATGTCTTCCTGATTCCATCAATTATATCTTGAGAGTAATCTCAACTCTAAGTGCTGAATATTCAAATAAAATATCTTTATTCTATCTATCTATAACTTCACGCCAAATTCCTTGCGGGGTAGGCAGAGAGAACCGAGCGCCACGTGACTCGATCCTTACATATCTCACTCGCTTCTTTAACATTCATTGCTCTTCTCATGCACGCTCGCCCATTGTATATCTGCTTCGTCATTCTTTCATCTTGCATTATTTCTACATGTCCGAACCATCGGAGCAACTTTCAGACCAACTCTGTTTCTTTATTCAATGCAGTGATTGTATACATTAGCTTATTGTACGTCATTTACTAGAGCTTTTTTTAGTTAAAGGCGTCTTCCAGATTGAAAAGAAGCGACAAGAAACTCTCAACACATCCCTTTTAAATCCACTGATTTTGCGTATAGTTTTGTCACTTAAATAACCTAATATTAAGGTCTGTCCCAAGCCAGGCAAACTGCTGTGTTTGGATGCCTGAAAAAAAATACGACAGCAGTATATACTAATGAAGTTAAAAGGAAAACTATCACAACTAAGTTAGGCTATAGAAGTTACCGACTAATAGTCGACTAACTTTTAAAAAATTTGATGGAAAGGTGGAAACCAAAATTTCTTTCTTTCTAGGTCAGCATTTTGTTACAGGCAACTACAGAACTCTCCGCTGTGCCTGGTTCGACACGCACATGACCGGAATTTCTTAGTATAATATTCTTCAGAGGCGAGTAGATAGCTTGCTTGAAAGTTGTAAAGCACCGTATCAAAAATTGCACGTCGCGAATATTGTACGAGTACCTACCATTTTCAGCGGAATTTGCAAAGTAGTTAGAGTCAACTTAGTATGTAATGGATTTTCGCAAAGTAACGCCTGAACTATTCGAAATAGACACATGGGTGTTTTACTCTAGCATTTTAAATGAATCCCTTGATCCAGTAATACTGTAAACAGCAGAGGGGTTATATCTAACACTGTGCGCCGCCCTGTCCTGTATTAGGATAGAATAATGTTAATGATGTTGATTGACAAACACGTGTACTGCCGCTATTCAGTACTACAAAACACCGACGGTAAGCATACCAAATATATACAAAAGAAAAACAAACAAGACGCGCAATGTGAATTCCTGACCTTATAAACATAGTTTTATGTCACCGTGCGCGACTAGGTTCAAACACGTACAGGTGTGGCCTCATCACTCTAGAAAGGGCTGAATCTGATCCTTCACCGCCAAATTTCAATTTCGTCTTGAGTCTTCGTGGGGCACGAATCTCTACTTCTCGAAAGCTAAAGACCGCGTCTTATGGCGCTCGGTTCTCTCTGCCTACCCCGTAAGGGGCCTGGCATGAAGATATACATACATACTCGTACATACGGTCGGAACATAATGCACGTATGTGAATACTAGGCCACACATTTTACATAAATGCGGCGATCAGAACTCCAACTGTACTCGGCCGCGCTAAGGAAGCTCGTATTTTTTTGGCATGGAACATTAAAAAGCTATCGTAGTCAATAACAAGTTGCATCGTATCGCGCGGCCAACGGCAGCGGTCGGCTTATCGCATCGCAACGTCCCGTCGTCACGTTATTGACGATGTTAGTTTAGGACTTGCACAGTTATCGCGAGCGCTGCCCGGCTGTAACAACTTCTCAGACATCCTATATTGCGCTCTATGCGCGAGGACCAACGGTTCATTTCCAATAGCCGATGAAGTCTGAAGTTAAAGTTGTTTAGTTCGCGACTGTTTTGATTGATATCGAGACATCGCTTTGTACGTTTATTTCAAATGAGTAGTTTCAGTCTCACTCTATCGTTACAGACTTCAAATATGAATAAAAAATAGTTAAATATATCTTAAAAAGATTAATTGGCATGAAAAGATAATCATAATAACGTTAACCAAGCGCTCACACGAAGTTGCTTTCTTTATTTAATATTGATTCACTTCAATGACTCTTACACAATTACCATCCAATATAGCACAGTGGCTGCTTTTACACTAATAGTGGCTGTAGCGGCATAGAAAAACCAGTCAGTATAATACATGGTTAAAAGTATCATTAACTTGTTATCAGTATCGAGATTGAGGCGTAGTGTGTAATGACAGGCCCGGTAATTAGCATTTTTTTTACTACTTAAATACCTTAAATATCAAGTGCTCGACACATCTTCTTGTCCAAAATGCCTCAACGCCTGATGAGCAAGGTCTTCGAACAGAATGTGTTGCCAGTGATGACATACGGAACTGAGACGTAGACCTTCACTGGAGGCCGTGCGGGATAGCTAGGAATTGCACGCTGAGCGACCTTACGCTCAGCGTGCAATGAAAAGAGATATTCTCGGAGCTTCTCTGCGCGATAGAATCAGAAAAGAGGATATCCGCAGTGGAACTAACGTAACCGACATAGCCCAGAGGATAAATAAACTGAAGAGGTAGCGGGCCGGCCACATAGTTCGAAGAACCGACAACCGCTGGGGAAGAAAATTTGTGTCGAATGGCGTCCCCGTACTGGTGCACGCAGTGTGGGATGACCCGCGACGACGAGCTCAAGAGATTTGTAGGGAGTTAATGGATGCAGGTGGTACTGGATCGAGACGAATGGCGCTTAGGAGGGGAGGGCTGTGTTCAGCAGTGGACGAATACGGGCTGAGATGATGATGATGATGATCAAGTGCTCGTAGGCGAAGGCTATGAATATTAAAGAAGCAAACAAAGGACGACATAGATGAATATATTTCAGAATGATACAACGCATAGTATAGTCGACAGAGAATAAATTCACCTGATTTTCCTGATATGATTGTTTAACGAGATTTATATGATCAAATATTTCCGGAAAAATCTATATATATAAAAATGGAGTTCCTGACTAATTTACTGACTCACCAACGCTGAGGCCAAACCCTTGAACCAAAAAAGCTGAGAATTTGCAATGACGTTACTTTTGTAATTCTCACGAGAGACAAGCAAGGATTTTTTGAAATTCAACCCTTAAGGGGGTGAAAAGGGGATTGACAGTTTGTATGGAGCAAAAATATTTTTTCAAGTTAGCGACTTGAAACTTTGTACAGATACTCTCAATTAAAATCTAAAAAAAGTAATTACAGTATTTTTATAAATTCCACCCCTTAAAGGGTGTAATGGGGGTCAAAACTATTTCTTAGACTAAAAATTGAATCGTTAAGAAATTGTTTAAATGAGCTGCTTTCGACTTTGCAAATATACTCTCAATCAAGACATCAAAAACGCAATTTCAGCATTTTTCAAAATTCCACCTTTAGGGGGCTGAAAAGTGGATTGACAGTTTGTACGGAGCAGAAATATTTTTTGAATATTTGTGCAGATACTCTATATTAGAATCCAAAAAAAGTAATTTCAGCGTTTTCAAAAATTCCACCCCTTAAACTGTGTAACCGGGGTCAAAAGTATTTCTTGAATTAAAAGTTGAACTGTTAGGAAATTGACTATTTTTAAAGTGAGCTACTTTAGACTTTGTAAATATACTCTCAATCAATACGTCCAAAAAGTAATTTCAGCGTTTTTCAAAATTCTACCTTTAGGGGGCTCAAAAGGGACTAAAAATTGAATCGTTAAAAAATTGTTTTTTTTTTAAATGAGCTGCTTTCGACTTTGCAAATATACTCTCAATCAAGACGTCAAAAACGCAATTTCAGCGTTTTTCATAATTCCACCTTTAGGGGGCTGAAAAGGGGGTTGACAGTTTGTATGGAGCAGAAAACTTTTTTGAAGTTAGTGACTTGAAACTTTTATGTTATAGGAATGCACTTTTTTGTTTTATCGAGAACTTTCCTTGATCAAGGAAGTGGGAAAGAGAGAGCCGATACAGTGAACTAAGAAACAGGCTAAAACTGAAAACAAAGTTACTTTGACCTCCATTGAACGCCGGACACTGCTGCAATACAAGCACAATGGCTCTACAGCTTCCTGTAATAGCGACAGTAATGTTATCGCTCTGAAGTAAACTCATCAACATTTGTTTTGTTTTTCTGTGTGGAATAGAGCAGATACTTACGAGTATGTTTATTTCGGTATACTTTATTGTATCTTAAACGGAAAAGATACAGTCTATAGCGAGTGGGAAAAAGCAAGGCGAAAAGCTATTTATATACACAATATTATACCAAAATTTAAAGTAATGGAACACAGTGCTCAATATCAAGGATACAAAACTTACAACAAGTTGAGACGAAAGACACAGTGAGCCTTAGTCTATTTAAGGGAACAATAAAATCATTTTTACTGGGCAAGAATGACAATGACAGCTTTTTTGATAACTATGTATTATAAATATTATTTATAAAGTATTCAATTATTGTTTGTTAAATTAATATAATAATTCAGAAGTGTTTAGTACTTGTATACCTGGTTTAGTGATACTCGTAGTTATAAAATTTTTAAATACAATGCAAATTGTTGACGAATAAATACTTGAAGTTGAACTATTCCCCGCGCCCTGAGTGTTCCGTGTCGGCATCTCACGAAGCAAGCTTACAAAACATTAAAAAATACAAAATATGTTTCGATGTAGTTTACTTCGCACCATATTTTAAGTCTCTAGAACAATCGGAATTGCTAAATCTATAAAAATCTTGGAAGCAGCTATAAGTTGTGTAAGCTGGTACATCGGCTTGCTGATAGATCATTTGTTGTAAATTATATTCGCTTCTATAATAAAAGGCCTAAAACAGATCTATCTGGTTTTTAACTCTAACGTGTTAATCGTAAAGAATCCACTTTTCGTCACATGTCACGATTACATCCAATATTCCTTCATTTATGTACTGATTCTACAAGGCAACACAAGTTTCAATACGCATTTCTTTCTGCAGATCAATCAAATCAAGAGGTACCACCCATTTTTCATCTCTTCATCTTATTGATTTGAACGCAAATGAGTGAATATTGTAGGCAAGGTAACATTAAACCATGCCGCTAATTCCTGAGTAGTTTGACTCGGATCGGCTTCCACCATCTTCTTCAATTCAGCATTATTCACCTGTGTGGACGGTCTTCCACGTCGTTCTTCTTCAAGTCTAAGTTTCCATTACGAAAACGTTTAAACCAAAAACGCACGGTGCGTTCATTAGCAGTCTCCTTTCCAAACGCAGCATTGATATTGCGAGCCGTGTATGCCGCGTTAGTTTCGCGTCGGAACTCGTATTCAAAAATTACTCGGATTTTCGAAGTATTTTGTATTATTATTTTTTATTTTCCGTCTAAGCTGATTAAAAAAACTGTTGAAATTCGAGAATCAAAATGTTGCACATTTTTAAAAGAAAAACCTATGCCTATCATACGAAAAAAGTTTTACTCGAAAATCTCACATAAGGTTTAATGTCAATTCAAAGTATATATTGCTATAAAATGGCAATTTCATGGTTTAACCCCTATATATTATTTATAATCAAAAGATATGGCCGTTTATGCCTCGTTTATGCGCATATTTTGATACTCGTAAAGGAATCAAAACCTATAGGGTACTTGTCGTTGACCTAGAATCATGAAATTTGGTAAGGAGCAATATCATGTAGTAAGTACAGGAAAAAAATCCAAAAACCGTAAATTTGTAGTTCCATCAGTTTTTATTCGTCTCAGACACGGCATAACTCCTAAACTATTAGTCGTACGTAACAAATCGAGCTATTACTGGAAGTATCATGTCATTGAAAATTCAATAGGACGATTCATGCCTTACCTTAAGTACGTTCGGATAAAACTCTTCTAAGAAGTAGCCATCGAGCGAGATGAAGTTAAGCGTAAATCTATCGTATTTATAAATAATGCCTCACCTACTCCAAAATAATTAAAAAATAATACGGGTTGCACTCCGAGAGTGCCGGCAGAAGTGAAAACTTGAACATTAACGTTGTGCATTTTTGAATGTTTTGGAATGGTTTGGGAATAATTTCGCACGAATTGCTTTATTTATCAGTATAAAAATACTATCATGTATGTGGTAAAATACAATATTCATTTATTGCGCTATCGTACACAAACATGACAATTTATATCAAATTAAAAATTTAACACTCCAGAACTGTTACAATTATTTTACATTAAAAAGTATATGGCTAGTTCTTATTATGAAGGAATTATACGGGACGTTTTTAGTCCCATAGTTTTATTTCCTAAATTTAGTATGCAAAGTGGCCAGAGGTCAAGGTTTTTACTTAAATAAGCTAAGGTTTTGTGGGTCAGACAAAATATTGGTAAATAATTAAATTATAGGCCTTTTAAAAATGTTTGAAGACAGGCAAGTTATATATGGCACAGGAAAATGAAAATTAACTTTAAATATGTATAAAAATGCATGATAAGTGACGTGTATATACTTGACTATATATAATTTATACATTGACTGAAAACCGTTGGAAAATATTATGATGTTAATGTTATTTTACTGCCAGAATAGTGAGAAATAACCAGGAAAGTGAGATTATTAAACACAAATTCTCATATTTATTTTTTATTTAGAAATAATGAATTACAAAATTTTAAACATTAAGGCACTAGGAATAATGACAGTCTGTTTTAAACAAGTCTTTGTAGCATAATAGTCTAACTTTATCTTAAAGAGATCATATAATCAACCAACTTAATGTATTCTATGAATATGTGTACTTAAATACAAAAATAAACAACAGCCTGTTTCGAGGTAGTAACTTTAAAGAATCTTAAGTAGGTACTTAAATATTAGCATGGCATCAAATATCACAATACAACTTTTATAATAATCAGTTGAAAATTCACTAAATAGGTTAGTTTAAGTTTGTATTGCATAGTCTTTATCCGACAAACAGGACAAGTGAACGATACAAGATTCGTTTTGATACAGTTAATTTGCGCCCATTGATGACATATGACGCATTGGATCCAATCTTGGCCTGTTGTGTCTTCTTTATGTAACGATCTACAGATAATACAGTAACAATCATCAGAATCCCTTTCGTGTCTTTATTTTTGATTTTTTCCTATAACATTTGTCTTTGGTTTCTTTTTTTGGGAATGGGTCTTTGCAGTATAGGTTTCTTTATCTCTTCTCCTTGGTGTAACTGAAGTTTGTCACTTGCTTTTCTATTCTTTTTCAGCCTTCTTTCATTTTTCGGGAACAGATCTTTAGGGTCTATATTTAACACAGGATCGCTAAGGAAACCATCAGGACCATCTATAATTCAGTGTCACGTCACTAGTACAGCTTAAAATATCATCCATGTCCGGAGGGTTGAGTATGCTGTGGCTTCCGGCATCATTCGTTTCAGAATCTGACTGGTCAAAATATCGTCATTTGAAATTTCTTTTTCTTGTCTTGTCTTAAGTTTTTTAGATTTTCTGTTATCTGTTTTTCAATAGTGTCGCCAAATAATGCTTTTTTTCACTACTTCAGTTCGAGTTGTTGGGTCATCAGCCATTTGAGATATTTTCCAGTTAGGAGTTAGTAGTTTCTTAAGATTGTTTCTTCTTACGCAATTTGCTGACTTTCTTCCGGTATTTATTCAGTTCAGCTTGCAGTTTTTTAATTTTGTCATCTTTCTCTTTTATTTCTTTGTTTCTCTTACGTCTTTGTATAGCTGACTTTTATCTAGCCACCCTTAACCTAGGCGACTGACTGAAAGATGGTTCTTGCAGCGGTGAAAGCAGAATCTGGGATGACGATGGTTCACAAATGAAATCTTCACTACATAAGCTTGATGGAGTGTTCGCTCTTATAAAATCTGTAGCACTCTTTTTAGCAGCATATTTTATCTTATAGTATTTACTAGATCTTTCCCGCCACAACTTCCTGCAGTGCCTTTTTTCACGATCAGTCATTTCAGATATTATTTTTATTTTTCCAGTAGTTCTTGCCTTTAAATAATACTGTTTTTTCTTTTCTTTTGAAGTAGCTAACTTGTCTGGATCATTTTTCATTTGTTCATAACGTTTTCTTTCATTTTCTCGCTTTTGTGCTAATACTTCTTCCCTGGTCTTTTTTTCTTAAGTTGTGGTATTTTGGTTTCTGTGGAAAAAGGCCTCAACGGGTTAATAATACATATAATATTAAGAGGAAATTAGGAATCTAAGTGAATGTTTATCACTTTCCTGAAATGTTATCACTTTCCTGTCTCGATGGATCCAGACAAGTGATACACAGAAAAGTGATAATTTTGAGGTTTTTCATAAAAAACACAAAAACGCTGTATTTAAATGACCTGTTAATGCTTTATGGTATATTTACACTAGGTATATTAATCAAAACCATAAACAATATTTAAGAAATCCAAATATTGTTTACGTAAATACATACCATACAAGTGAGAAGTTGTCTGACCCGAACGCGTTTGCGGTCGAAGAGAGCTTCACGGCGACTGTCTGATTGGCTGTTAGGCGGAACTTTAAACGGCAGTGACCTTATTTTACTTCCTATTTTGTCTCGGAAATCTGGCAACAGCGCTCAATATTCAATTTATTGGTATTCTTCTTATGTTTTTAGCTGACAGGAATGTGATACACAATTCGTGTCGCCCCTATTCTATGATGAAAAATCGACTAAAATTAGGGAGACACGCAACTTCTTTTTACGTTTTAGCAAAGTTTTATTAATTGTTATTGTGATTAGATATAATCTCTTTGATTTATGTACTTACTTTACGTATTATGTCGGTATAAAACTTGCGTTTTGTAAAATCGCCCCACAGGAAAGTGACAAATTTGCTCATGTTTAGGCATTTTTCTCCAAAAAGATATTTTCGAACCTAGCTGAATTTCAGTGCCCATATAGAAGCCAATTAGTTCCTTATTCCAGATTCAAAATAAATCAAAAATATTTAAAAACTAAGGAGCTATGACTTGAGCGCACCAAAATTCCTTCACTGTAAGAACTAGCCATATCTCTCAGAAAAATCAACTTTCATCCATAATTTCAACTACTCACCATCATCATTACCAGCATCATCATCGCCAATCTCTTAAACTCAAACACACACTCGCGCAAGCGCCCTGCGCCGTTTAAACTAAACAGCGATGTTGATAAACTACGTTGAACGAAACGCGTAAACGCCAACAATTTCATGGCGCGTACAACGTTTTGGTTGCGAGAAAATAATGTTCTATGAACGATCTAGCGCTTCATGTTTTAATTGTTTAATTAGAGGTAACTAATGTTTTAGCGCTGCAGCGAAATTAAGTTCTAATTCTCACCAAAATCTTACGGTCAGGGTCACGTTCACGTGTCCTGCCGGTCTGACGCGAGTTTAACATTTTTTACTCATCCCAAAAAGTGCACAACGCCGCTAAAGAAGTTTTCACTTTAAAAAATCTTCTAAATGAAACTCAACTATGATAAAAATTCTGACTAAAAAGAGTCAAGGAGACTTCAGTGTAGGTATATTTTTATTATAAATGGTAAGCAATTAAAATTGTAGTGCAATGACAGCCCGGTGGACACAGAATCGCCTTATTAACCGCCTGGTCCCCGGTTCGAATCCTACTGGGGGTCATATTTTCGAGTTTATGTACATATATCAAATTATCAGTTGTGCCAATCCCAGCGGATTAGAAAACGAAGTAACGCTAGGAAACAATAAAAAAAATGCAATATTTTGGTTTTATACATTATTATCGTAGTTGGATTTTAGTTTTTGTCGAATGTGTTGTATTGTTAGTGATAAATTTATCATTGTCAAATGTGTATCGCATACAAAATTCAAGTCTGCTGCCTTGCCGTGTGCGTAGATAGATGTGTAGCTCGTACTAAGGTATCCATTAGCCATTAGCGTGATGCCTATAAAGATATGTAAATGCCTGCTGAGTGCCAAATCATCTCGTTCGTTTCAATAAAGCGCGCGGCGAGATCGAGCCCCAATAACACGCGGCCGCATTTACATTTCATCGATTCGCTGAACGGCACGTACGTAACACTCCAGCGCGCCCCTCACGTGTCAAACGATTTCGTAATGTACTTTTTCATAACACGTGCTCTTAAACAGCTTCATGACATGCACGCAGAGCAGGCCATATGAATTTCGTACCGTCTACGGGCGTAAACACTTTTTAGAATTCCGTAGTAAACAAGGAACCCTTATAGTATCGCCATGTCCGTCTCTCTGTCCGACGGAGGTCCGTCTGTCCGCGGCCTAGCTCAGGACGCTCGATACTACTCGTAGAAAGCTGTAGTTTGACATGTATATACATATTAACTATACTGAGAAAATGGTGGAATAAAAACTTAAAAAATTTTTTTTGGTGGTACCTCCTCTACACGAAAGTGGAGATGATTTTTTTTATTCGCGCCCACCACATGGTGTCGGGAGTCGTTAAATAGGTTTTTAAAAACATTTAGGGTGTGGGAAGATCACTTTTCGATATAGTGAATTGCGAAATATTTGTATAAAAAGTGTAAATTTTGTTAGGCTCAAGTATCTGCGTTGACTCTAAGATTGAAACCTTCAAAAAACCGAAAAAAAAATTAAAGGCTATTACCGACAAACATGCATCTGTTAGGATGATCAGAGCATTATCCGACTTTCTAGCTTACTCTTAAGTTTAGAAAGATGATGCTTATAAGAGATAAGACCAAAATTAAATTAGGACATGATCATTCAGACAAGAATCGGGGCAGGTATATTGATTTGCCTAACCGGTACAGTAGTTTATGTAGACCCGCGACATATTAACATATTCACACCTCAATCTAAAGTATAATTGCCTCCAAATGATATTACTAAAGAATTTGGGTATAGACAATGAATAATCACTGCGTGCAAAATACGTGCACTAGACGATCGCGAACGAGTATGGAGAAAAAGATGCGAGCGGTTTCTAACCTTAAATATTAAAATAATGATATGGGGAGGAATAAGTCCGAAGCTCGTACGGCGTTGGTTGTCGTTGGGAATCAATTAACTGCCATACGATACATCGAGGAGATACTTTAGGATCATGTTGTCATTGTTGATCAGAACCCTCTGCAGGGTTTATTGGATACGACCAGTTCCAATTAAGGCACGATAACGCTCGCCCCTCACGTAGCACGATGTGTTAACGAATACCTCCAAGAGCTTGGTATCCCAAAATGACAGTGGCCTGCTCGTAGTCCGGACTTAAATCCAATAGAGCACATCTGGAACATTGAATTAAACAATTTTTAACGGAAGTATCGCGTGTTTTATTTATTTTGTTTCATTTTGCTTTACAGCGTCCGTGGTCTCAGGAAGTCTTCCTGCGACCACGGACGCTGTAAAGCGTTCGAAACGTCAGGTTCAACAAAATAAATAAAACACACGATACTTCCGTTAAAAATTGTTTAATTCAATGTGTAACAATCGCGAAAACCTAAGACAATACTATCTGGAACATGCTCAAAAGAAAAATAAAATCCTCTTCACATCCGCCGGAAATGTTTAGAGAGCTCCGAACTGCAGCATTCACCGCTCGGGAGAGATTATCGCAACTTGATGTTAGGAACATCATTCAAAGCATGCCTGATCGGATGCAAGGTAGGGCAAGGGCTTAGATACAAAGAGGTGTTAGCGTGATCGGGGAAGTACCTTCACATCACAGAAGACGCCAGCCAAATAATAACTCGGGAGGATGTCCTGTTTAACATATCGGCATCGGGATATTTGAGGGAGAAGTTGTAATTTCGTGACGTTGATGGCTGCCGGCGATTGTTTGGATAACTCTCTATGGACATCACCTACCACAACGCCTACTACAACCATCATTCATTTGTCAAATCGTGTACAATTCTTATGCTTTGGAACTCCTTACGATTGGACGAAAAAATACGCCGTTGTAATCGTTATATTCGCGTATGTACAAATCGAAATCGAGTACTTCGAGGTGGACTTGAAAAGATTAATAAACAAGACTTTATACTATGTACCTGTTTATTTATGTCTTTTTTGTTAACTCTTGTTGCATTGTACTACTTTATTATAATATATATACTTTATTATAATATATTATAATATATATAGTTTATAGAAATTATTATTTCGACTAACTAAAACCTCATCGGTTGGTTGGTAAATCCTTCCCTAACATCCTACGAATTTGTGGGCAAATTTTGGTGAGCATTTAGTATTTTTTGTTGGATCACTAAATGACAAAATAACAATCTCTCTATAAGTATAAAATAAAAAATGATACTTTAGTTCTCCAAGGTGAAAACACCATGCCAGCGAGAAAATTTCGGTGTACTTTTTTTTATACTACGTCGGAAGGCATACAAGCATACGGCTCACCTAATGTAAAGCGGGTACCGTAGCCTATTAACGATTGCGATATATTAAGTATCACTCGCGTGCTACATCCTCTGCTGCTTACACAGCAACTCCTTTACTGGTGACCTCACTCACACAACAACCCTCAAGGAGTTGTTATTTGGCTGCGGTTTTCTGTGAGGTGGAGGTACTTCCCCAGACGGGCTGCTTTCTTAAGCGCTGTTTTTTTTTATCCAAAGATATTATCTATTAGAGATTTTAAGATGATAATACAAAAAAATGTTTCACTGGAGCCCAAAATAACGAAATACGTAATCGTATTAGTTATAATGAATACAAAGCCTCTGAATCAGGAGATACTAGACAAGTCATTTTCGTAACGACGAGTCGCGGCCGCTGACGACCAGCGCCGGGGCGGGCGCCTCCGACCAATTATACTACAAAAAAATGTTTACTCTCATGAGGGTTGCCATTATTCTGAAAAGGAAAGCTATACGTCTTCTTGCATATGCCAGGGTATATACTCTACCGATTAGCAAAGACAGGCAGGATATGACAATATTGAAATAGGAGAAGTTATACTGGGAAGTATCTCGTCACCTAGCAGAAGACTGTAGTTGTTGTGCCAATGACCTGGAACAAGAGAAACCTCACACTGTGGTGACAGACGGAAGAGTTATGCGCAAGCGTTATTACTTATGTTACAAGCTAGGATAGGTTATTGTAAAAAATATTTACAAAAATACTTGCTTCCTTGTCACTTAGACAGCCCTTGGTGCACCTCAGTATGAGATAGCGGTCCTGGAGAAAGCAGATTCCTCGCTCCATTTGACCCAGCTCGAATGATGAAGTAAATCTTAATGAGGATCTCAATATCTAATCTTTCATATTTTATTTGCTAGTGAATAATGATACTAGAAATATTTGAAATATTTGCGTCTGTCGGCAGCGGTGGAATTAGTATACCTTCTTCTCGTATTGCAATATTCCTAAAAACACATGGACACGGCGTCCGTAAATAAATAATAATATATATTTGCTCCATAGAAGAATATCAGACAAATCAGTATGTGCCAGTAGTTCACAGTCGCCAAGAGCTTATGGACTATTTGTACCTAGTTCAGTTTTATGAAGTAATGGAATGTTAATTAAACTTATATGTACATATTTATATAAGTCTCATCAAAAATAAAAAATAATGATTCTATGAAAAATTACCACCTATGGCTTTGAAACAGACCTTTAATCTATCTGGCCACGAATCTATGAACGCACTGTTTCCATGGGAAATTTAGCCACTGCTTGCTTCAGAGATTTCTCAAGAGACACATGTGGGCGTATCGTTTCGAGCAGACCCTGTGCTCTAAAACTGACGATAATTTGTAGGCCAAGGCGTTTAGATCTGGGCTACACGAGGGCCAGTCTTCAGCTCTTATAAAGTCTGAAACGTTAGTTTCGAGCCAGGCTTGGGTAGTTCATCCCTTGTGACCAGATTCCTGCTGGAAAGTCTACGGTACATTTTTAAAAAGTGTATTGGTGAGAGGTTTCACAACACGATCCAAGACAGTCTCTTGATACATTTTGGCTGAAGTCTACACAATATTTAACTTAACTTGTGTTATGTAATGTTAGAGTTAATTTTAACACTTGGAGGACTGTGGCATGAAATTATTTGGAGGAGTAACTTTATATAACTTATATAGTTATAAAGTGGAAAGGTGCACTTTACCATGACTAAATTGATCATGCTTTATATGAAGGTAATGTCAGGAGCCATCGGCCGGCGAATGTGCATGAAAAGAGCTACGAATGTTAATGAAACGAGTAAGATGTGTAAGTACCGAATTTTATGGCGCTCGGTCCTCTTAACCTACCACGCTTGGGATCTGGTGTGAAGTTATAAATACATACAGTTATATCTCCCGATATCGGTTTCAGGGGCGTTTTCCTCGGCGAACTGGAATGAGCTCCGTGTTTATACATTTATAGACTTTCGGGCGGACCATACGTTTCTCATTATTTTAGTAAAATAAAATAGTCGTCTCTAAAATTACATGTTTCCACGTGTTTGAAGGGTACATATGTAAAATAATATGCATATACTCGGACAAAAATATTGTTGTCGACCGTCGTCCCCGGAGACCGAAATGGAAAAGGTTTACTCCACGTCACAGATGTCATTTACTTCGATAGCATTTTAATGTTACCCGTCCGCCGGCGTGCGGAGCTGGTCGCCGCCTGTATTTTTATAACAACGACGGGGAATTGAGGACGCACATTCACAATCGGCTTGTTGATTTTTTTAAACGTGCTGACGTAGAAACAGGTCACTGATGTAGAGTAAAAGAAAACGCTAGGTCAATGAGCTCACTCAATGAAGCTGCACGAAATCATACGGATATTTCTTCAATACAGAGTTCAATGTGCATACAATTTTATGTCACGTGATTTGCTAAAGTAAATATTCAATTTAATTATGTGCATGTGCACATCCATGATACGTATAATACAATACTATATAACCGGAGTCCCGAGGCAAAATTGCGTAGGTATCTGTTTTTTTAATAAAACATCATTCAGATGAATGATTATTGGCAATATAGTATATGAATTTCGGGTTGCCTATAAAAAAATAGCCGCAATGATTTTTAATTGTTGTAGTTAAATACGCACTGCTGTACTTATTTTTATTGTAATTATTACAGCTTTTACTATGTTGTAATGATTATCTAACTGTAGACGCTTGATGTAGTGATCTTGTAGCGTTTGTGTCAAACCTCAGTGGTTTATGAAATACGTCAATATTGTTTATGCATAATGTTATTGTCAACAGGTGAAAAAACAAAATTATATTAAATGAAATTGCATGATTTTGAGCGATATGTTTTTTTAGTGAATGAAACGTCATTTTAAAGGAAATTATGTAATGTATGTAAAAAATGTGGTTGCCACCACGCTGTAGTTTAACCCCGGGATAGCATTGCTGTTAAACTTAAGTTTAAAAATACTTAAGTTAAACTACAGCTGCCTTGGAACTTACAACGAATTTAATCAGAAGAAATTTGTAGGAGTAGAAAGTTTTTGGAATTAACTTCCCCTGTTGGCAAAGTGAGTGACAGGAATATGACAAATAAGGCATTAAAAATCTCAAAGAGATGGCTAGTCAAGTGAAACTCAACTGCCATGTAACACGGTTTATCAAATATCTAACACTATTGGGACCTAAATTGTGAGTTGTTACCTAACACATCGATTCCAATAATATAGATTGCAGAACCGCCTAAACGCCTGGTAATTCTCCCTTGTTCCTACCAAATCAGAATAGTATACTACCCTGGATGTGTCATGCACGAAATTTAACATATCATCCTGCTGCTGACGCCAGAGATCGGACTCCCAGAGAACATGGTGTGCTGTTTGCTCGAATTCATAATTTGTCGTAGAACACTCACGTGGAGGCGATGACACAAGTCTAAACGAAAAGAGCTTAGCCCTAAAGTTTCCATGCCCAGTTAAAAATTTATTGCGCAACGAGATGATCGATTTCTAACCACTGTTTATTTAATCTGTCTCGCATTAATTGAAAGAACATATACAAGTGGCGTCCTTTAGTAGAAGTTTCCCCTTTTTCATACCATTCAGACAGCAAAGTTACAAGTACCTCGTCAATTGGTCTGAACTATCAAGTATTTTGTCAATATCGCGGTGTTTTAGAAAGTCAGGGTGCATGTTTTTAGGGGTGTAGTACTTTGAAAGAAGTCCTTGTATTCCTAACTGGTAACTCGCCTGCCAGCACCAGTAATGCCTCGGTGCTCATAGTTCTGTAAGATTTACATAAAAATATTAAAGAGAGACGCTGACTTTGCAACCTACGACACGCAGCACCTATGGTAGCCCTATCAACTCGTGCAGGTAAACTGTACATAATACATCCTAAATATGTGGCTGTGTAAATAATTTTTAACGTTTTAAAAGTTAGGCCCCACGTCGAGGTGGAAATTCGAGTTAAAGCATAAAAGTTCTTTTTGGCTTTTTCTCCAACCTGCTTCATGTGTTCAATGTGATTAAAACCTTTGTCTAACAGTAATCCCACGTAACAAGCCGACTTTTTACTTGCAACTGATATTCTATTAAGTGTAATCGCGGCGAAATCTATAAATTTCCCTTGAGTAATAGCTGATATGTTTTTTTTTTTATACTATATATATTTTTTTATACTACTTTTATACACTAAGGTGGCAATCAAGCATACGGCCTGCCTGATGTTAAACAGTCACCGTAGCCTATGGACATTTGCAACACCAGGGGCGTCACTCATGCGTTGCCGACCCTTTAAAAACCTCTTCACGCATTTCTTGAAGAACTCCATGTTTTGTGAGGTGCGAAATCGAGACGGTTACGATAACCCCAGTCTGAAATCAGACTAAGGCAAGCACCGGCTAGTTGTTCTATACTTGATCTGGAATTAGCTTTTATTAATAAGAGGCCGTCATCGGCGTAGCCACTTAACGAGCACCCTTCCGGTAAGGGTAGGCTAAGAAACTCATCAAAACCGATATTCCAAAGATACGGCCTGACACCGAATCCTGAGGACATCCCTGCGTAAGCACCTTCGAGGCAGCATAATAGCCAAGTTTTAATTGTACCATTGAAAAAGTACGATCGAATAAGGGAGTATATGTTGCTATGGCAACCTCTCGCATTTAGTTTCAGCAAGAACATTGGCCACCAAGCATTATTGAAGGGATCTGAAATGTCTAAAAAAATACCTACAACATATTTACTATCCGAGAGTTCCACAATTTTACGCACCGCGAGTGCCGCATCAACAGTAGACTTTTTTTAAACGGGACAGGTCCACCACTAATACCCACCACTGTAACTCCTATGTAGCCAGAATAACCAGCGGCGACCCGGGGGTTATTCTGGCTACATAGGAGTCCCATGCTGACCCGGGGGTTAAACTACAGCTGCCTTGGAACTCACAACGAATTTAATCAGAAGAAATTAGTAGGAATAGGAAGTTTTAGAATTGACTTCCCCTCTTGGCAAACTAAGAGACAGCAATATGACAAATAAGGCATTTAAAACTTCAAACAGATGGCTAGTCAAGTGAAGCTCAACTGCCGTGCACCACGGATTATCAAATATCTAACACTATTGGGACCTAAACTGTGAGTTGTTACCTAACACATCGATTCCAATAATATAAATTGCAGAACCGCCTAAACGCCTGGTAACGCTCCCTTGTTGCCACCAAATCAGAATAGTATACTACAACAGTAGACTTGCCGATGGTAAAGCCGTATTGATTTGACATTGGATACAGTTGACAATGGAGTGGCAAGGCACAGATCTACCGCGGCCCTTACCATCGCAAGGTGATGACCGCGGTAGTCACTGTCATTAATGCAACACGCAAGTTACTCAGAGGCAGCTGTTTGATATGGTTCTCCTTCGATGTTACGATTTCTTAATTTAGAAACCTTACGTCGGCCACAGCGGAGACTCCTACGCAGCCTGACAAGCGTATCGTACCACCAGTCACAGCGTCTCTTATTAACTATAGCTTTTCGGTCCAATATCACGTCAGTGCAATATATGAATGCATCAGACATAATTTGAACACTTTTTGTGGCTGTGAGTTCGCACGAGTGAAATCCCCGGCTCGAGAAGCGAAAAGGGAAGCAAAGCCTACCCAATCGACATTTTTAGGTGTATATCGAAAGCCAGTATACTGTTGCGGGTGTAGATTGTCAACAACCGGGGAGAAGTTACAAATGATCAGACGGTTCAGACGGATCAGAAGTTCGGCAAAGTAAACATCAGCTGTTGTCGCTTGACCAGAGCTATAGTGACAAAGCTATAGTGAATAACGTCATGAAGAGACCACCAAACAGTTACCATTACCTTTTTATTGGTAAACTTCGCTTTAGTGGTTTAGTGGTTAGGGTGAGCCATTGCATTTTTGCTTATCGTTATCGTAAAGAATCCACTTTTCGTCACATATCACAATTCGATCCAATATTTCTTTATTTCTGTGCCGATTCAAGAGGGCAACACAAGTTTTAACACGCGTTTCTTTCTGCAGATCAGTCATATTATGAGGCACCTATTTCTCATATTTTTTTAATATTATTGATTTGATGCAAATGATACAATATTATAGGTAGGTAACGTTAAACCATGCCGTTAATTCCTGGGTAGTTTGACTCGGATCGGCTTCCACCATCTCCTTCAATTCAACGTTATTCACTAATGAGGTCAGTCTTCTACGTGGTTCGTTCTTCAAGTCGAAATTACTATTTCAAAATCGTTTAAACCAAAACGGCACGGTGCGTTCATTAGCAGTCGCCTCACCAAACGCAGCATTGATGTTGCCAGCGTGTCTGCCGCGTTAGTTCCGCGTCGGAGCTCGTATTCAACAATTACTCGAATATTCGAAGTATCCATCTTTTCCGTCCAAGCTTAATTTAAAAAAAAACAATTGAAATTCGAAAATCAAATGTGTACAACATAAGAAAAACCTCATACGTATCATGTGAAAAAAGTTTCACTCGGAAATCTCCCACCATGAAGGTTTATTGTCAACTGAAAGTATCTGTTACTAAAAAACGGCAATTTCATACTTTAACTTCTATTAATTAGCTGACCCCGCTCGACCAACGTTGTTCCTCTAACTATGCAAAGCAACTGGAGAAGATATAAAGTTAGGCATATTTACAATGAAAAAAAAATGGAAAGAGGCAGCGTGATGTGAGCGACCGCTGACGCGAAGGCTATATGAACATACCTTTCGAAGGAGGTACCGTGCGTCTCTTGCGCCTAATTATGTCACAGCACAGCTGCCAACTCCGCCACTCCACCACGACAAAGGAAATCAAAAAAAGCGTGCTTGCAAGATTGAGAAACCGCATGTCTGGTAAGAAAAAAAATTCAAAGATGTGGGAATTAGGGAAATATTGAATGTAGAATAAGCGAACTACGAGTATAAGTAACCGCAAATGCGCGTTGTCCGCGGGGATGTTTTGTGTTAATGTTTACAAACAAACAACATCTTCTGCACCTGTAAACTATAGTTAAGACGCCGGCTAACGTAGACTCCCGTTGTACTAACTCCCGGAAAGTACGTATTTATTGTACATTAACATTTATTAATGAAGCCGAAACGCCTATATTCTCTTATGAAATTTTATAACACTATACTGTAATTTAAATAATCGCCTACTTATATATTATATAAGTAGTACATCTACTTTATTACTTTTGTAGTATTTTTATATGCATCTGTATACTCGCACATTTGTGAAAAACCGATACAATGAAACAAAATACACACTTAGAAAAATAGCATAAAAACACATTTAGGGAATTCAAAGAAACTAAGTAGAAATGCCAAATTTATATTCTATTATAATTAAAACATAAATTACGGGACAAAGGAAACACAGCATAAATAATCGTGGTGGCCTTAACGCGTACGCAAACGAAAGTAGTACGGCTCGAATAAATAAAATGGATGACACGGAAAACATAAGGTAATTACATAAATTACATGATACAGCCACTACACGAGATGAACACCTACCGCGTAATCTACGTACTTAGCTCTTGGAGCATTAGGACCGACTTGATATGTTCGCTCGCGGCGTTTGTACCTAAATTGTGATACTAGGAAGACGTTCGTCGGGCGCCCGGATAGCGTATGAAAAAATGACAACATGTAGAGAAATCTCACCCCTCTGTTAACCTAATTTATTTCCATTTGTGGTCGGAGCCCTGAAAACTAAACATAGTTAATGTAAATTTTTAATTTGTAATAAATTTACCAATATTTGCTCAGTCCTATCGACTTCTTAACTAGGTTTGTATCAGCGTTCATGTCACAGTAATGTAAACAAATTACCATGTCCACGTGCTTTGTGCTCATCGTCTATCCACTAACACCATCTAGTGAAAACTTCCACGAACAGCGCGTGTCTCGTGGAAAAGCAGTTTTACTTACTCGAATTTTGTAACTAAAGAGCACGAGGGTCGCGTTCAAGTTATATTTCGCCTTCCACCCAATAGATGGCGTTATGTGTACGTCTAGGTACACTTGTAAGTTTATGGGAACAGTTTTAAAGGAAATTATATTGAAATATCTATCCGTTATTGGGATTTCTAAATAAATACTTTTTCAATACTTTTGTGCTCTGTTGATAAAATGTAGTAAGTTTTAATTAAACTTTATGAAAACCGATTTTTTGTTCAGAACTTTCATTCCGAGATAGAATCGAAAGAGAAAGAATAGACTGTTGTCTGTCACATTTTCTTCTGAAAGTATAATGTGGATGGCTAGATTTCCCTAGCGCTTTCAATAGCACCACAACGTTACATACCAAATCCTTCATTTTAACATTCATAGCATTTTTTAAGCACGCTCACCGGCTCCGGTCTCTTGATATCACACACCATCAATTATGGGATGATAGGTGAGCGGCCTTAGACCCTTAGACACCTACGTCTCACCACTTTCAGTTTCGTCGTTCTTTTCTCCTTTAGGATTTCTTAATTATGAAAATTAATTTTCATAATACGTTAGTGGATTAGAGTAAATCAGATGGTAAGCAGAGAAATAACAACGCCTTTTAGGATTATCGTGCACTAGTAAACTCCTGAGGATTATTTATACCACAATGGTGGCAAACAAACATACGGCCTACCTAATTGTAAACAGTCACCGTAGCCTATGGACATTTGCAACAGCAGGGGTGTCACTCATGCGTTGCCGGCCCTCTAAAACCCTCTTCACGCCTTTCTTGAAGAACACCATGCAGTAGTCCCTTGAAAAAACCTCGGCAGGGAGCTCATTCCACATCTTAAGAGTTATCGAAATTAAACTTCTCTAGAACCGCACAGCCATGCAATTCTCTAAGCGACTCGTAATGGCTGTGTGCGTCGCTGTGATCACAGATGTCACAGCTTTGACATCGTCTACTGCGATCACGGCTAAATGATTTGGTATTCTATAAGGCTGTAAGCGTACGCGAGGCTGTTTGCCTTGTAGAATTCCAATTCCAAACGCAGCCTTGCGACGCTAGTGTCGCACAACCATGAAAAGCGACACCAAAGAATTGCAATTTTGTGTTCAAGGCTGTAACAGCCGATGTTTCCGAGGATGTAAGAATGTTTGCTCTTACAGAATTGCATGGCAGCACACGACCATCGTGAACTCCCCGCCGTTGGCGAACGGTGCTCTTATAAACTACAGAAATAGGTACTCCTGTTGCAACCACTTTACATCAGGAGAGACGTGTGATCGTTTACCTCCCGACGTTGTAGAAGTACTATAAAGTATAGGATTAAGAAGGGTTTTTGCTAATCTATATGATGGTGAAATATATAAGTATAGGCTAAATAATTTGTCGTGGTGCGGCGTGTAGGCGTAACGCGAGCCGAGGGCCGGCGGCGCGTCGCGACGCGGCGACGTTCCTATGTCATCGTCGGCGGTCGCGTCCCGCACCGCCGCCGGCACCGCAAGTACGGATTGTAATATTGTATTATCTGGATTATAAGTATAACACCGTGTTGTGTGCCGCAAGGGTTGGACAGGATTACTTGTGAAGTAGTGTATGCCAGTTGGAAATTGGAAATATTAACGGGTGTTTGGATTATAGTGTCGGATCATTGGGAGTAGTTACTGTGGACTTTTTATATTGTAGTAATTAATTGACAAATTTATTCAAATTATCGTAACTTGTACCATACACCAATTGTTTGAACATAAACAAAGACGCTTGTAATTGTAAATGTATATAGCAACCCTACAAATTTGTGATAATTTAACAATACCATTAGAAATGAATTTAAAATTAAAACTCACTTTCTACAATTGAAATACTGCATTATACTAGATATAAGACCATTCTGTGGGGTGGAGGGATGACAACCTGAGATACAGGAATTATCCTAGTTTAGGTGCCAACCCACCATAGTATGATACTGTATCACAATCCATGTAGAGGTATATTTAGTCATCCTGATTTATGGTGAGAAATAAATGATTATTATGTTTTTCTTTAATCACGGGTGTTAACCCCGGTGTTTTGATAGGCGTGTGCGGGGATATGTATCCAACGCGTAGAGGCCCCTTAGAAAAGATTGATGTAATGTATTATACCCGCTGTGACCTGCTCTAAGGGTTATCAATGGGAGAATATACCCACGAGCAGGTCACGGCAGGTAATTGGGACTATTGCAAATGTGTCGGAAAAAAGCGGGCTATTAAAATGAGATCTTGAGGCTTTATTGGAACTGGGCTATTGCATAAGAGGGGCGGACGCTTGCCATAACCATCATAATCTCATGTTACTTTCGGTATTATTATTATTACTTCAAACTCGGCATTGATTATAATAGCTCTGTTTTAAATTTTACTGTATTTATGATCTAAATACAACATTTGATCCAGACTGTTTCTGAGATACACGAATTGTATTTAGACGAGCTCGGTGGCGCAGTGGTGAAACGCGCTGTTACGCTACTTTGACACCAACGCTCGTGGGTTCGATTCCCACACAGTACAAACATTTGTGTGCATGAACATGTCTGTTTGTATTGGTCTGGGTATTTTCTATGTATAATAAGTATGTATTTACAAAAAAAAAAAAATGTATTTGCGTATGTTATTGTTGCTGTGTAATTTGCCCGGCAATATTTATTTATTTATGAACCGGAATTACTCGTTAAAATAGTAATAATAGGATATGTTACATGTGTGTATTCATTTTCATAATTATTATGTATACTTTTACGAATTTTGAGTTTGTACGACAAACAAAGTGACTTCGCCTCCGGAAATTCAAATTAGCTTTTTAATAAAATCAATCATAAATAAGTAGAAAGAATGCAAGAAGGAAGAATTACGAAACAGAATTGCGAAAGTAGAAGGATCCGAGGAAAGTCGAGACTTACCTACCATGATCTTAATTGATTGTGTTTTATCAGAACCGGCGAGTGTTCATGAGAACAGCTATGAATGTTAAAGAAGCGAGTGAGGTGTGCAAGGCCAGAGTCATGTGGCACTTTGATCTCACTGTGTGAAGACTTAGTGTGAAGTTGTAGAAATACAGATAAATAATATTGAGACATTATAACAGCTTTTTATGATCTCTGCAGAGCTATTGATTACGTCGAGCATCGACACGAGATAGACCGCTACGAAATAATTTAATAATCCGGTGTTAGAGGAGCGGCGCAAAAGCTAATTGCTTCGATGGGAAACTCTCACTCGCGAGTTTGACATGGAGTTAATTTAAAACCACGCTTGTATACTTATGAAGTTATTTTAATGTTTTTACACAACACAAAAATATACTTTATCTCTTTATCTGTTTTTCACTAGAATTTTTCACCTCTAACTAGTATTTCAGAATTAACCAGATATAGTAATTTACTAAAACTCTGTGTAGGTAAAAATACTCTGTGTCAATAGCTGTATCCATATATATTTTTTTTCATATAACGTCGGGAGGCATACAAGCATACAGCTCACCTGATGTAAAGCAGTTACCGTAGCTTATAAACGCTTGCAATACATTAAGTAACGCTCATACGATCCCACCTCTGCTGCTAACATAGCAACTCTTTAGGAGATTACAGGTGACCTCACTCACACTCAGGAGTACAACAAACTCCTAGGGAGTTGTTATTTGGCTACGGTTTTCAGTGAGGTGGAGGTACTTCCCCAGACAGGCTGTTCTGATGCGCTTTACCTCTTTTAAAACTATTACGTAATACAGTAAATGAAGCTGAAACCGATCAAGTGCGCAGAATCTATGTTACTCGTACAAACATGCTGACTTCAAGACCGATGGAAGTGCCTTCCGGTAAAGTAGTGTAGATCCTATTGCATTCTTAATTCCAATGTATTTCAAAGAAAATAATTAATTCCAATTGACATTATCATTTTATCCACGAACTTTCAATATCAAAGAGGTGTCACCAGCTCAGATCCCCCATCCGATGTAAAACGGTTACCATAGCCTACGCCCATATGCATTACGTGAAGTATCAGACACGCGTTGCCACCCTCATCATTAACTCTGCAACACACTTTCAGGAACACGTTAATTTTCCAGGAAGTTGTTATTTGACTGCCACCTTCTGTGAGATAGAGTACTTCCCCGGTTGGACTGTTTGTTAACGTAGCAAGATGATCGTGATAGATACGAGTAGATGCAGTATAAGCAGAACAGTCCAAATAAATATTTACACAATATTCGGACATCAAAAGAGAGTCAAGATATAACAGTGCGCCCACAACAACACTACGTGTGGCAGAGACGGCGTGATTGAACATTCGCCGGCATCCTTCCCACACGGCCCGCATCCTCCCCACATGCCAGCATATTAATTAAACAGTTACAAACAGAAAACAGAACTGAAAATATAGTTTCAGAATAGCAAATACAGCAGGAGGGGTAGCACGTTAATATGTGGTAATACGTCCTGTATTGCAAGCGTTGTGTAAAAAAATATTAGCTCTCTGAATTCCTGGCAAATAATAAAGTTTTTTGACGGCCAGTTGCTGCATGGATGTCGGCTCGCGCCTGCTCTCGGCAAAGATTAAACTTAAGAAAAAGTTGGAAGCCGACGACTTACTAGCCTTAACATGAAGCTAGTGAGTCAGTATATTCCAAGTGAGTGACCGTAGCGTTATGAAGTCGGGAACTTAAAATGAACCACCGTTTTATGCCCTGCCGACTGATCCCCACATTTCATAACAAGAAGCTGGTGGAGTGAATACATTCAAACATAAGTTTTTATTTGTTAACTGGACTACTAGCCTGGAAAAAAGAAACGAGGCTTATTGGTTAAGCTGGTAGATTTAGATACTTGAGTAAAGATAAAAATACTTTTATTTTTATCGTTACGTCTTACACTTCGACCCATATTATATTATATATTTGTTAATAATATTTCGACGATCTCGGTGTCGCGGTGGTTAGGAACACTACTTTGACACCAATGTAATTTTTATCTTTTTATTGACGTTTTGCAAGCGTCCATAGGCTCCAATGAGAAACCACAGGTAGGCTGGCCGCTTGTTACCATCTGCCCTTAGGGAACATATAAAATGGAAACTTTTGTTTCGGGCCTCCCGTAAGGAGATAGATACAATTACTTATACAGAATGTCACATTTTCAATTGTGTTTGCGCGAGCCAGCTCACTCAACTCGTACATTACCTGACTGATTGCGGCCCAACTTATTTCACATCATAATGATCACAAAAGTGTTTAATACTAATGATCGAAATGCATAATTAATAATATCACTAATAAAAATAATACACATGGTTTATACTAGTATTTGTTTTCATATATTTTCTTATTCTAATGATCGAAAATCCTAATCATTTTATTACATAACGCTAATATTTATAAATTTTGTTTTATACTAATACCTATTCGTTTTCATATATTTCTTAATCATAAGTGTTATTTATCCGCATTGGATTGCAATGGAAAAAATAAAAGGTAGTAGTAACAATAATAGGTACAACGACGAGCGAAGCGAGGACAAGTGTTAGGTACAACTGCCAGCGTACAGCGCGCGAGCCGAGCAAGCGAAGCGAGCGTGTCGCGGCATCGGCCGGCGGAGCGCCAGAACCGAACATTGTATGTTATGAAGGAAACTGTTCTGTAAAACATTGTTGAGTTGAAGTATGTTCTTAGTAATGACATTATTAATAAAAAAAATATGATTACTGACTGTTATAAAGGAAATAGTTCTGAAAAAATATATGCTGAGTTGAAACATGGTCTTAGTAATTACATTATTAATAAAAAAATATGATATCTCTCTGTTATAAGTTCCGTAGGTAGTAATAAAAATTTATGAACAAAAAAGTATGAGAAAAAAATAATATGAAAAGTGATTATTATGAATACAAATCGGTAGTAAAACAAAAAATAGGAATAACATTTTTATGTGAGCCAATATATGGGCCCGTCAATGCAGTACCTTAGCGTGGACTCTTGTAACGTTACGTGTACTCGTTCGTTGTCGACCTTGTAAAAATGTCTTCGCTCCTTTTTCGAAGAACCCCGTGTTGTAGTCCCTTGAGGAAGTCTCCGCAGTCGGCTGGTCATCGTTGTGAGTTCATTTCACAACGATGACCAGCCGCGTCTAGTTTGTCGTCTCAGATGCGCCATCGGCTCGACACTCAGCTCGGTCGGATAGTTAGTTAGTAGATAATTGTATCCCTTACACGAATCTTGACATACATACAATATTGCAAGCGTTCTTAGGCTAAGAACGCTTGCAATATTGTATGTACGCAAATGCAGCAACTCCCTAGGAGCTTGGTAGTAACCTCATCGCTGCCTCCGAAGTTGTTATCTGCTATATTTTGTAAAGCGAATGAATGAGTGTTTATTGCCTGAAATCCTAGGAATGCTAGAAAATTTCAATTCCATACACTTGGTCATCGCTGACATACAATAGACGATATATCAGTTTCACCATATTGTGTCTATCTGTGTATAACTTCACGACACACGCCCGGCGGGAGAGGCAGAGGCAGCCGACCGACACACGACTCCATCCTTACTCATGCTCTCTTTCAGACCAACTCAATTAAAACATAAGGAATTTAATGATTTATATTTTAGAAATAATTAAATTTGCCGTTCGTTAATCGAGTACATTAATATCAAAAGTTCTTTTACGAAGATTTGTTCATAAACGTCGATGCCCCTATCTTGCTTAGTTATTTTAGCATGCAGGGCGTACCACGTGCAGGTGCAGGTGACTTTAGACTTTATGTTTACTTTGATTATACTCGTCAATACTCATGTAAGCATAGCGATCTAAAACTGAAATACACTTCAGCCGTCCTTCCACTGACAGCGGCCACTGCCCGATCGCCGAGGGGCGCCTTTTATTGCATATCTGCGAGTTATTACTAATCAGAGGCATGACACATGCTCTACGCTCTCATCTCACACGAAAAATATTAAACAAAGTAATCAAACTGTTAAATTGTACCCATTTTTAGGGTTCCGTACCCAAAGGGTAAAACGGAACTGAGGCTCCGCTGTCCGTCCGTCCGTCCGTCTGTCACCAGGCTGTATCTCTTGAACCGTGATAGTTAGACAGTTGAAATTTTCATAGATGATGTATTTCTATTGCCGCTATAACAAGAAATACTAAAAAATAGAATAAAGTAAATATTTAAGGGAGCTCCCATACACTAAACGTGAATTTTTTGCTGTTTTTATAGATAATGGTATGGAACCCTTCGTGCGCGAGTTCAACTCGCACTTGGCCGATTTTTTTTATACTACTAGATTGGAAAACATGCATGCGGTCCGCATCAAATGGTAAGCGGCCACCGTAGCCTATTGATCGCAACACCACGGAGATGTTTCTCGCGCGCTGCCAATCTTGTGACCTAAGGCTGTTTCGTCACAGTACCCAGTGATTTCTCTGCCATATCTCACCCTTCAAACCGGAACACGGCTATATAATATAGCTGCTTGGCGGTAGAAATGCGGCGAGACAGAGGTACCCACGGAGACGACTTCTCTCCCTCTGGTGAAGGTCTTTTATACAACGTTGTAACGGAAACATGCATACACTCCACCTGATGTAAAGTTGCTGTAGCCTATGAACGCTAGCAATATGTGGAGAACCACTCGCGCGCCGCCGCATTCACTCACCAATGATTTAGGAGTCTTACATGTAACCTCAATCATATATCAGACACACGACGACGCTCCAGGGAGTAGCTTTTTTTTATACAACGTCGGGAGGCATACAAGCATACGGCCCACCTGATATAAAACAGTTACCGTAGCATATTAATGCTTGTAATATATTAAGTATCACTCGCACGATGCCTCCTCTGTTACTTACACAGCAACTCCTTAGGAGCTTACTGGTGACCTCCTTCACACGCAGGAACACAACAACCGCCTAGGGAGTTGTTGTATGAGATGGTGGTACTTCCCCAGACGGATTGCTTTGATGCGCCCTTTCCTTTCGATTTTACTTTCCCACATTTTCAATGAAAACTTCGATTCTAAATCGATTACGGTGTTCAGAATGTGAATACGCTTGTTGACCGTATGTATGTTTGTCGCACGAGATATTAATGTAATAAATAGCAAGAGTATATTTTCAAAATGGAACCATTACGAATAAAGTTCGTCCATTCTGCGCTCAGTTCACGTCTGTACTCTCCAACGCGTAATATTCCCACAGGCGCACTGCCGGCTCCTAGTTGTCATTGTGCCCTGTGCGCGGTGTGCGCGCCACTAGTCACTTCATACTCCATAATTAAGTACAGCGACACCCCTGGCTGCGATTCACAAGTGTCCGTTATTCTTTATGATCGAGCGTTATGTCTCCGACAGATAACTTTTCAATTATAAAAATAACTGAGAAAATCCTTTTCGTCATTCATTTCTGTGTGCATTTAAATTTACGCACCACGGCCGCACGTAAACATTAACGGACGTGGCTACTAGCCGCTTAGTCTATTGCAGTTATTTTCCCAGTATTATGTCATTTAAGCATACTGTTCTGCGATTTTTTTTAGGTGGAGGTACTTCTTCAGAAGGGCTGCTTTAATGCCCCTGCCTCTCTTAAAGTTATGTAGTTACGGGTAAAACGACATGTACTAAAAATGTGTTTTGAAAAATACCTACATCGACAAGTACCTTTCAGTATAGGTTGTTTTCTGAAGAATTGTTCGATATGATGCTGATAGCTACTTTTTATAACCGCACCGCTCGCCGACGGCGGGGAGTTCACCCTCACATGCTGGAACGACAATGGTCGCGTACTGTTGTACGGTCCCAGAGAAGTTTTCTTCCGAGAACTCTCAACTTGTGGAACGAGCTTCCAACCGAGGTACTCCCGAGGGACTACAGCATGGGGCTCTTCAAGAAAAGCGCGAAGCGGTTGTTTAGAGGGTCGGCAACGCATGAGTGATACCCCTGGTGTTGCAAATGTCCATAGGCTACGGTGATTTTTTACCATCAGGCAGGTTGTATGCTTGTTTGCCACCTTGGCGGTAGAAAAAAATATTTCTTAAAAAAAAATTTTAAAATTATAAGCCGTATTCCAGTGCACGCAAGGGACCGATGGCTTCAGCAAACTTGGGTCTGGCGTGAGCGATATGGACAGCTATATTAATTAAGCAGACAGACTGGGGAAGAACCTCCTATTTTTGTATTTTCAAATGCATGTGCAGCAGTACTCAGCGCGGGACTGGCGAGCCATTGTTAAGTGTTACTGACGCGCCGCTCGTTGTCCGCAGTACCTGGGCTCGTTCGCGGTGGGCGGCGGCGAGCCGGCGGCCAGGGTCGACTCCGTCTCCTCGCAGCTGCACCTCATGAAGGTAACGCGAACCATATCGTTTGGTAACATTTTAAATTATCACTTTTTCGTTAAATAATGTTACAGATATTCTGATAGTAAGCAGCTACCGTAGCTTATGTATAGTTAGTCGTAGCATTAGCAATTCGGTCTCTGAAATTGAGCAACTTTGATTGAGTAGAGGGTGACCACTCAGATCCCGTTATATACTTTCCGCCGTAACGCGTATGACTGATATCAGTCACTCGGGGCTTGAGGGGTAAAATTAAAACTATAAACCGTCTTATAAACTTCCCGTCTCGTACAGCAGATACATTTACATTATAATAAACTCTTCACTTGACGTAAGCTTCTTCTTCTTCTTAGCGATATCCCGTTTCCTAATTGATTAGGATTGGCGGGGTCCGCTGTCTAAGACTAAGGATTTGATGAAAATACTAATTTAGCTTTATATTGATTGAGTGAAAATGACATATCTTACGAGATATAATTTCTTGAACTATAATAACTATAACTTGAAATATAATGAAGCAAAAGCTTCCTTCTTTTGGGCTACCAGCCCACACCACACAGAGCCACAACGAGAGACGTGCCCGATCGAAGGCCTTTGCTATGCCCAAACTAACAGCTAAAGCCTCGCCTTTGCTTTTTACTGACTCTGTCCAGCGGTGGGCAGTCAAGTATACCAGAAGACCGCCAGCCGAGCGGCCACGGCGGAACCCGTATAGGCGATCACTTATCGACTGGCGATCCTCTAATTGGTCAAAAAGTTACTGGTCGATGATATTTTCCATGATTTTGGAAAATATGGGAGTTACCCAGTTAAAGTTGGTGGATCCAAGCAAGTACCTTTTTTAGGGATCGGGTGTACCAAATCCTCCTTCCATGAGTTGGGAACCACGGCAAGCGAATAGGAGTACCGAAAGAGTCGCGTTATAACCGGCGCTAACTCCGCAGCACACGTCTTCAACACAACGGGTGGAATTCCATCCGGCCCGCTCGACATATGAATGTCCAGGGAGATAAAGGCTCTAAGGACAGCTTTTTACAAGAAATAAATTTCAAGCACGGAGCTTTTACACCGACCATCGGTGGTGTTCCTCCCTGGACATCAAGGGTCGAGTTGGATGCAAAAAGAGACCTCAGGAGATCGGCCAGCGATTCGCCCACTTTGTGTAATATATTTGCATGTTTATGGATCTAGTATAAAACTGATTATTACTCCCAAGTTTATTAACTAAGCATCCATTCTATTAAAGTGTGCAGATATTTTCATTACAAACGTCAAAGTGACTGTGACTAGTTGTGATTCCGGAGACTCAGTGGAGTGGAATATGTTGATCGTTTCGGACGCCTCATCTAATATCATTTATAAAAAAGATTTTTTATACAATGTCGGAATGTAACAGGCCCGCGACCCATCTAATATAGATATAATTACCATAGCCTATGACCATTGGCAACGCATGAGTGACACCCCTGGTGTTGCAAATGTCCATAGGCTACGGTGACTCTTTACCAACAGGCAGGCCGTACGCTTGTTTATCATCTTGGTAGTATAAAAAAAATATCGGCATAGGAAACATAATGAGTATAGCTCGAGCGTCGGAACTCCCGCTAATAAAGCAACACCACAGGAGCTTAACCTCACTCACTTGCAGAACTAAAGCAACCCTCCACACAGTCGTTGGCTACGGTCTAAATGACATTGAGTTACTTATACACGCGTATATACTCGTATATATAGGGCGCGGTTAACACAAACCTCATATTTTGTGTATCGAAGTCCGCCAGAGTAGGCGCCTCGTCCCGCGTAGCAGTGAGCGAGATGGCCCACAAACGGGGCCGCGTCGTGACGCCGACGACGACGGTCAAAGGGCTGCCGACGTTTGATCACGGATGTGGGGCGCTGGCGTCTGTTTCAACGATTCAGGTCAGAGATGTTCATCTCAAAGACTGTCACGTTTTTTGGATGGCTTTTATATGTGTTGCTTACAAACTATAACCTCCATATACATAGCTACTGCACATATTTTTATCTGTACCAAAGACTTGAGCATGTCTCAGTCAGACCTGTAACATTTTTTAAAGAAAATCTTACGTTTAGTCGAAACGAATAATGCATGACTATCTCTATATACTTAGTCTGGCCATAAATACTGTTACAATTAAAAATAAACAAAATATTACATTTGAATTTGGAATCTGTCATTTTTATATGATTGTTCATTGTGTTTTCTCATTTTGGCGCTAATACATTGTACAATATTTTGCGATATTAAAATGGAGTGGGGTGATAAAGAGAACCGAATCGCTGTGATTGCATTACACAAAGTAGGTATGGAGCCAAATGCAATTTTTAAAACTCTCCATACGCTTGGTATTAGTAAAATGTTTGTGTACCGGGCTATTAAGAGGTACAATGAGACCTCCTCTGTTTGTGACAGAAAAAGATCTGGCCGTCCACGTAGTGTTCGTACGAAAAAGGTGGTCAAAGCAGTAAGGGAAAGAATTCGAAGAAATCCTGTCCGAAAGCAAAAGATTTTATCTCGGGAGATGAAGAGAGCACCTAGAACCATGTCGCGTATTTTAAAAGATGACTTAGGACTTGCAGTCTATAAGAGACGTACTGGTCATTTCTAAACTGATAATTTAAAAAAGGATAGGGTGGTAAAATCGAAACAACTACTGAAGCGGTACGCAAAGGGAGGTCACAAAAATTTTTGTTCACGGGTGAGAAAATTTTTACAATTGAGCATCATTTTAACAAACAAAATGACCGTATTTATGTTCAAAGCTCTAAGGAAGCTTCCCAATTAGTCGACAGAGTGCAACGTGGGCACTATCCGCCTTCAGTGATGGTTTGGTGGGGTATAAGCTATGAAGGAGTGACTGAGCCATACTTTTGTGAAAAAGGCATCAAAACGTCGGCATTCTTGAGAAGGTGGTTAAGCCCCTTTAATAACACCACGTTCAGTAACCAAGAATGGTCCTTCCAGCAAGACTCGGCGCCGGGTCATAAAGCTCGGTCTACGCAGTCTTGGTTGGAAACGAACGTTTCGGACTTCATTAGAGCTAAAGACTGGCCGTCGTCTAGCCCTGATCTCAATCCGCTGGGTTATGATTTATGGTCAGTTTTAGAGACTACTCTCTAAAACTGACCATAAATCATAATCCTTCAGTGATGGTTTGGTGGGGTATTAACTATGAAGGAATCACTGAGCCATACTTTTGTGAAAAAGGTATCAAAACATCGGTATTCTTGAGAAGGTGGTTAAGCCCCTTTAACAACACCATGTTCAATAACCAAGAATGGTTCTTCCAGCAAGATTCGGCGCCGGGTCATAAAGCTCGGTTTACGCAGTCTTGGTTGGAAGCGAACGTTTCGGACTTCATCAGAGCTGAAGACTGGCTGTCGTCTAGTCCCGATCTTAATCCGCTGGATTATGATTTATGGTCAGTTTTAGAGAATACGGCTTGCTCTAAACGCCATGATAATTTGGAGTCTCTAAAACAATCCGTACGATTGGCAATGAAGAATTTTTCCCATGGAAAGAGTGCGTGCTTTTATTGATAACTGGCATCAACGTTTAATAATATTTGACACTTCATTATTCGTGCAAGTCGAACAACAATATGGAGTGGAACGTAACGCGTTGATTCTCTATTGATGTATGTAAGACGTGACCATTTTAATGATAGAATTTTTAGCGTGTACCCATATTGAAACAATCAAAGTTGTTGGTTTAGCAAACATAACACTTGGTAACGTTTATCCAAAATGTTGTAGGAGAATTGAGTATTGGAATTAATATGTTAATTAATTATACTGGATACATATTTTTTTAGTTTAACATCTATTTTTTATTTATAACAGAAATTGTCTAAACGGATCTCCATGTATTCCAATGCACATAAATTTACGTAACAGAATGATATGGTCACAGATAACAGGTTGATATAATCTACACAAGATTATATCCACGGTTTAAACACCGCAACATGTGATGAGGTTCAACACACTATACCATTCTCTAAGAAAACCGTGTTGATGTTCCGGCGGAGTTCACTTTAATGAAAAATAGCTTTGATTGTAAACAATCTTTTTTAATATTTTGCTAGTGATTTATTAAATATGAATTAAAGCATAATATTTCATGATAGCAGTATTATATTCCACAGTCAACAACGGTAACCAAGCGACACGTAGTTAGTCTATGATACGCCATTCGTCATTCCCAGGAATCAAAGGCGTCGGAAGTAGCTGGTCGAGGTGGCGCATCCATGTGCGTCCACTGTCCGTTTCTATCTCATAGTGGAGGTTTCCCAGTCGGCGGATCACTGTACCAAACTCCCACTTCCTTCCTGATACAGAATAGTTGCGAGCTTGCACTCTGCTTCCGACTGCAAATTCTCGCACCCCTTATATTCTGTTCTTATGTAGTGCCTTTGGTGGAGTTCTAATTTTGGCTGCCAATCTCGTCCTTACCTCTCTTCCAAACATGAGCATGTAGGGCGAGTCGTCTGAGATGACTGGCGTAGCTCGGAGGAGACTTCTAACTGTACGGACCTTGTGCAGTATCCCACCACTCTCCCCCTCCAATTTGTGCAGTGATCTCTTAATTGTCTGGACAAATCGTTCAGCTTGTCCATTAGTTGCAGGGTGGTACGGTGCGATCGTTTTATGAACAATGCCATTGCTGGTTAACAACGTCTCGAATTCTTGAGAAACAAATTGTCTTCCATTGTCCGATACCAACGTGTAGGGTAAACCAAAGGTATCAAATAAGTAGTCTAGTTTCTGAATACAGAATGCGCTCGTCGTAGTTTTTGTAGGGATTATTTCTATCCACTTTGAACATGCATCTACGACAATAAGAAGTTGATAGCCCGATATCGGGCCTGCGAAATCGATGTGTATTCTTTGCCACGGGCCAGTTGGGTCTTCCCAGTGATGCAGAGGAGCTTTTGGTGGTTCATTCTGTTTTAAACGACAGGTTCTGCACGATTTTACTTTGTTGTCGATATCTTTATCAATGTTCTTCCAATATACGAAACTCCGCGCAAGAAGTTTCATTTTCAAGATCCCGATATGTCCCGCGTGAAGTTCATCTAAGATGCGTTGGCGTAGTTTATTTGGAATTATAAATCTCGTGCCTTTTAGGATGCAGTCATTATGAAGAGTTAGTTCATTATCTTTATATCCAGATTCCCTAAGTGAAGTGCCTGCATAGAGTGTTTCGAGTAATTTCTGTAATTCTGGATCTTCTCTTGTTTCTTTTGCTAATATTTCCGGTGACATATGTAATGTATTTATCTGATTCAGCTGAAATATGTAATGCTGGTCATATTTATTTTCATTTATCTTCTCAACGGAAAAACGTGAGAGGTAGTCGGCGTTGGAGTGCTTTGAAGAACTTCTATATTCGATATGGTAGTCAAATCCTGATAGAAAATGTGCGTAGTGGAATAGCCTCATAGTACTCAAGGCTGGTAAGGTTTGGTGCGGGTGAAAAATTGACGTAAGAGGTTTATGGTCTGTGATTAGGGTGAATTTCCGTCCGTAACAATAGTGAAAGAATTTCTTTAAACCCCAGAAAATTTCTATCGCCTCTTTGTCGATTTGACTGTATTTCTTTTCGCTGCTGGTCAGGGATCTAAAAGCAAACGTTATTGATCTTTCTGAGCCATCTGGTAGTTTGTGACTTAGAACTGCACCAAGTCCTGTGGGAGAAGCGTCTGTAGCTAGTCTGTTCTGATCGAAGTGTATTACGATTCTTTCGCTTATTAGTATTTCTTCTTTTATGTTCTTCAGGCTTTCTTCACATTTTGTGGACCAGGTAAATTTTGCTCCTTTCTTTAAGAGTTCATTTAAGGGGCAGTTATGGATGCTAGATTGGGTATGAATTTGTTGTAATAATTTGCCATGCCTAGTAACGTTCTTAGTTCATTTACATTAGTTGGACGTTGTGCATTTAAAATCGCTTTTATCGTGTCCTGATTTTTATGTAAACCCTCTTTGTCTATTGTGTATCCCAAGTAATTGATACTTCTTTTGAAGAATTTGCACTTTTCTTTATTACACAAAGGTTGCTGTGTTTAAGTTTATCCAAAACTTGTTTCAATCTGGATAATAACTGTTCTTCTGTCGAGCCTTGAATTATTATATTATCGAAGAAGCACTTAATGCCGTCGAGGCCCAGTAGTAATTGGTCCATGTATTTTTGCCAGAGACTTGGGGCTACTTTGACTCCAAATATGAGACGGTTCACTTTAAAAGTACCTTCATGTGTACTTAATGTTTGACGCAGGGAGTTTTCTTCATCCTTCACCACGTTCAGGTAGGCTTGCGTGATGTCTGAGGTGCAGAAAAATTGTCCACAGTTCATTTCAGCTAGGATATCTTCAATTATTGGTAAAGGTATTGGATATTGTTCGTCTTCTATCATTTTGTTTAAGGTTGTTAATTTTGTAGTCGGCGCACAGTCTGATGCTTCGCATTGGTTTCACTATTCGGAAGACGGGAGTGCCCCAATCGGAGTGATCAATCTTTGTAATAATTCCCAGTTTTTCAAGTCGGTCAATTTCTTCATCTACTTTAGATCGTAGGGCATATGGAATTCTCCGTGGTTTAATAAAGATTGGTTGTGCATTATCTTTAAGGGTCAGGTGGCCTCGAACGATTGGAATTTCGCCTAGGTTAGCATTACCATGGGGAAAAAACAAGGACTCTATCTCAGGAACAGCCAAATCAATTAGGTAACTTCGCTATGGGATACACCGTACTAAAGAAACCTATTGTATCTACTTACTTACTCCAATGTCTTCACAGTGGAATAGAATATCAAAGAATGGTTCTCACCGGATTATTAGCTTGATATTATTAGCTTGAACGTTTTGATCATATCATCTGAGTTCAAAAACAAAAATATGTTACCCAAACCCACGAGGGTGTAGGAGTAGCATTGCTAGCACTTCGCCACGGGGCTCTGGCATTGAAATATATAATAAATTTCTTGTAAACTTGACGTTCGGAAAATAACGCCTGTCTGTCATAGGTCATGTACGTAACTGGCCGTGAGACTTCAGTTTGTTATATCGTGTTCGTCGATTGGACTTGTGGACAACGCCGACCCACTTCTCTTTGAATGTCGCCCGAGTCCGGCATGCACTCCGGAGACCAGTGCGCAAAGGGACAACTACTGGAACTTTTCTTTTTTACCCCCCGGCAGGCACACGATCGTACCATGATTGTAAAGATAGTAAAGGCTTATAGTAAAGCGACTATTGTGATTCTATGATACATAGATATAGTTTGACATAATGGTTAATGGATATATAATGACATCCCAATGTAACCACAAACATATGTTTTGCATGCTATCGATGTAGCTGAATAAGTTGACTCAAGTATTGTATCTACCTGACACCTATCGTACCTTATTCATGAGCAAATAAACATTTATCATTTATTATCGAATTTAGTAACACGATAAGTGTTAGCGACGTTCGAGTTTCGTTGACACTTTTAGTTTTGCGTGTAAATGTCTCTACATATCCTTATATCCAGAGCGAACTTCAACACACCGCTCCCCAGTTGTTCACAAGGATCTGGCAAAAATACACATGTATAATAACAACAAGCACCCAGACTGGAAACCTCCGCGTCACAGAACACCGCGGTCAAACATTAGTCTGTCCGTTAGAGACTACTATTTCTATTTGCCTGTCTGTATCTATCAAGCCCCTCGAGGATAAGGAACCGAGCGCCACGTGACTGGGTCCGTGTACACCTCACTAACTTCAGTAACAAGGCTCTTTCCTACACGCTCGCCGGTTACTATAGTTTCTAATATTACCTTGTAATAACACATGACCAATTTGGTCAAGATATGATATCATGATGCCTTCTCCACATCCTTTCATCTTCGCGTTGCATTTGTCAATTGTCTGATTTTGACTTCTCATTTAAAACATGATATATAATATGGGTAACGTACATAAATAGAGTGGAGTCTATTTAAATTTGTTTTTTTATACTACGTCGAGAGGCATACAAGTATACGGCCCACCTGATGTAAAGCGGGTACCCTATTAACGCTTGCGATATACTCGTATTAATTATCACTCGCGCGATATCTCTTTGCTGATTACACAGCGCGCAGGCGGGCTGCTTTGACGTACCCTACCTCTCTTAAAACATTTGTTGCCTTGTGTGAAAATTGAATCCACGAGCTTTGGTGTCAAATTCGCGTTATTCACGACTGAGCCACCGAGCTCGTCAAAAAGAGAGAACTCGTTGGTGTTTTCACTATGTACGGGTATGAGTACGTAAAACAAATTCTTGTTGAGTAACGAGAACACCGGTTATGTTTACACTGTGCCATTATAATGGGCTGTTCAGAATCGAGGTCGACGACGTCATCGCGAGTCAGCATACGTGTCACTGTCAATTGAGAGTGCAGCTCTCTGAGGCACGATCTCCCGCCGGTGACACACATGGAAAAATGGATTCTGTTCGCAATTCGCAAAGCTGATAATCGTATAAGAAGTTCGTGTTGAGATTTGAATTTTCACTAGCCAATATCCCTTCTGGCGCTTATATTTCATTTCAGTAAAAAAAATCCTTCGACGTGTAACTAGTTTGGGTATGAAAGAAAGACTTACACACTGACGACGTAAGTGAGTTTTTTACAGCAAATTTTCGTGCTGGTATAACTCTTTGCAGGATTGTTGTGATCATGTGAGTGAACTACACCGAGCTAGCCGCTGCACTGTGATATGTATTACTATTGTGCTCCGTAGTATTCAGGAGGAATTTGAAATCGTGAATCAAATATTCGATTGGATATGGAAAATATTGACTATTAAAGTTAAAAATAATAAAATATTTTAAGAGAGGTAGGGCGCAGTAGTATTAGCAGCCCGTCTGGTGAAGTACCCCCCACCTCACAGAAAACCGCAGCCAAATAACAACTCCCTAGAGGATTGCTGTGTTCCTGCGTGTGAGTGAGGTCACCAGTAAGCTCCCAAGGAGTTGCTGTAAGCAGCAGAGGAGGCATCGCGCGAGTTATACTTATCTCAAGTGTTAATAGGCTACGGTACCCGCTTTACATCAGGTGGGCCGTATGCTTGTATGCCTCCCAACGTAGTATAAAAAAAAATTAAAGTCAATACTTTTGGCACGCAATGACGACAAAGAATAAGCTAGAAGTATCAGTTCGCTATACGTAATGCGATGCTCTGCGGTGAAGCAATAGTCGGTAGAGACAGCAAGAAAATATAATAATGGCTGTCGAGATGTGAGCGTTTCGCAAAATCTATGACATAACGCTTGTAGATCGATGTGACTAATGCATCATTTGAATGTAAAATGATACCATATTAAAGTTTGTTTATGTATGTATATGTCCGAGCCTAGCGTACGATGTTTCAACAACGCCGACACTCGAACAATTGAAAAGCAGAATAATAAATGCAGTTAATTCAACATGAACTAATTTGACAACCAGTGTAGAGTATGTAATCACAGCTAAGAAAAATAATGCGCTTGTGCATAACAAACAGAGGCTCACATTTTGAAAATTAACTTTAAAATTTAACTTTAATTACTTTGGGTCACATAATTAAGTTAAATTTTCTGATCATTATTGGAATTTTGATTGAAGTTGATTTTGTCTTTTTCACAATGTACTAGTACCTTATTGTATCACTTTGGACAGATGAAAAGCTATATATGTTTTTGAAATGTTCTGCTGATAAAATATTTCAGTGTTTTTGGCAGAAATCGACATCGACATTATTATTAAAAACGTCACAATTTGTAGCTCTGATTTAAAAACTATTTAATTGTCATTTTATAGTTGATTATTATGTATTAAAGTGTAAGCAAGCTGATAAGAACAATAATAAAAATATATTTTGTATGTATGTATATCTTCACGCCAAGTCCCTTGCGGGGTAGGCAGAGAGAACCGAGCGCCATAAGACGCGGTCCTTGCATACTTCACTCGCTTCTGTGACATTCATAGCTCTTTTCATGCACGCTCGCCGGTTCCTGGGGCTTCTGACATCACCTTCTGATAAAACACGACCAATTTGGTCATGGTAGGTTAGTCTCGGCCTTCCTCGGCTCCTACATCCTTCCACTTTTGCATTGTATATAATAAAATATATTTTGCTTTTTTTTTATTAATTTTCAAAGTTGTATATTGCAAATATCTACAAAGAAATATATACAAAATTTTAAATTACTCGAAAATGGTTGTCATTTGCACAGGCATCATTGGGAGTCATTTGGTTGCAAATGGTCTCTCCTACATCCCCTTAATGGATTGGGTCATATTACCCGCAATCCTCTTATGAAAGTCTTCGGCTTCAATATTGGGTCTTTAATATACATATTGTAATATCTAAGGGCTATATATCATTATATCTCGTTTCATTTCCGAGCTGGAGTCCCGTGAGACACGGACGGACAGACAGGCACTAATAAGATTTCCTTCTCACCTCCGGGCGCAGTTACCTTTGAAGTTCATTCAACATAAACTTTCAACGTCACCATTTGTTTCTTGTTTAGTCATTTATAGTTGTTCATTATAGTGTAGGAAGATATAGTCTTACTGACGTCTTATGCCTGGTGCCGAGCTACTGATCATTAGTGTAGTTATCACTAGCTTGGCCGTGATGGCATATATATAATCCGAAAGCACGAATTTTGTCCATGCCAGGATATTGTCCACGCCAGGATATTGTCCACGCCGGGATATTGTCGACGCCAGGATATTGTTGAAGTCCGTATATCGTCCATGCTACGTGTCCACGTCAGTATTCGAACTGGAACCAGTTGATTCACAGGCCGGTTTTTTATCCAATGGGCTATCAGTACTCATAACATCTTTACAATGAATTAGTTATAAATAGGCACTGCACACACACGCTAGCAGTCGAGGTAGAGACAACCGAAGCAGTCATGACAGCAATGGCATGCATCTACTAACTGTAGTGGGAGTGTGTTGGCGTTACCAGTTCGCATGAACTGATTGGTTACGAGAGCACACAAAGCAGGTTAGATCAAATTGTATTTAGAATCAATCTCAACCTTACGTGTAGACTTCTTCCCGCGCTTTTGACGAGGGACACTGTTGTTCTACATGCAATTTTTACAATTCAGTATAAAGTTAGTTTTGTGTGACAATTTTGATAGTATTTTGTAACATAAGTGGTAGTGAAATTATACACTAATGAAAATACTCAAATATGACACGTTTATGTACTTTTTGGAAGACGTGAATAAGTTCATCAAGAACACCTTGTAAAAATCACTATCGTTTTACGGGAGGTATTTAAACTGGGTTGATTGGGTCTAGGTACCCTTCCCAAGTATTTTTTCAGCACAGTTCCTGAAAATGGAACATAGAATTAAGATTTTCAAATGATCCTATACTGAAGACTTTGACACTGGCATAAAATAGCAAACTATTGCCATATATATATATATATATATATATATATATATATATAAAAGAAAACTCACGTGTACGTGGTGCACTCTGATGAATTGACGAGGCTCTGGTGCAAGAGGTAAAGTGCATCAAAGTAGCACAGCGAGAGCGGTTGTGTTCGAATGAATGAGTTTAGCGGTAAGCTCCTGAGGAGTTGGCGCGTTGTGGGGGTGACAATGCGCGGACGATGTTCCTTACATTGCAAGCGACCACAGGTAACGGTAACCACTTTACATCAAGTGGGCCGAACGCTTGCTTGTCTCTCGGCGTTGTATATCATTAAATTACCTATACCGTGACCCGTTTTCTATGAAATATTTTGGTATTTCAATGACACATCACTCAAGTCTCCAGGCTTGAAACCATCGTACAAGCCTCCGTGTCACATTCTGCAGCCCCGCAGTATATAACGAGGCCGTTCCCATGCAGATTGTATGTGCTACGACACACTGTAAATTTATTCATCGGCTCGTGTGTGACCCCGCCCGCCCCGCACCCCGCCACGGCCTGGAAATTGGCCGCAAGATGGCGTCGAACACAAGACGACGTGGAGAACGGTTTACTGAAAGCTTGCCAGTGTACGATCTCGTATTTATCTTTTCTAGTCAGCGGAAGTTCGAGATCTTTATTTTTGCACAACGTCGAAAGGTGTATACAGCCCATAATGCGAAATGTTTACGTAGCCTCTAAACGCTTGCAATACATTAAGTATCTGTCGCGTGATGCCGCCTTTTATACATCGCCAGGAGGCATGCAAACATACGGTTCACCTGATGCGAGGCGATTACCATAGCCTATGAGTACACTTGCAATACTTGAAGTATCACTCGCGCATTGATAACAAAGCAAAGCCTTAAAGGCTTACTGGTAATCTCGCTTACTCGCAGGAACGCAACAACCCTCCAAGGATTATTATTATTCGACTACGATTTTTATATAGGCATCTCCCCAATTTGGATGATTGTATGTGTGCTCTTAGAAAAATACAGACAAACAAACAAGTTCATGCAAATAAAAGTTTGTCCCGTGTGGGAATCGAATCCACTATCGTTGGTGTTAAAGAAGCATAGCTAACCACTTCGAAGGTGGTGTTCGTTCTCCGAGTGAGTGATGATTTGATAGAGACATGGATAGAACATCTCTTGTTTGCACACGGAGTGTACGCAGCTCCGCCACAATACTCTGTGTATGAATGGCAGTGACGTGGACGACCAGACGGTGAACACAGTAACTTTTAACGATTTTTGTTTGCAATTCTTGTTCATTGTGCGGATTGTTTTACAACACATTTGTAAAAAACATTTGTAAGTATAAGGCGAATAAATTTTACAAACGGTTCAATGTCTGTCCTTAGACTTTGCTGGTAATAAGTTTAAATTTATTCCTTTAACCTGTTAATCACTAAAACTATGCATTTATTTTTTTAGGAAGTAATGTGACCTTAATAAAACTTATTAGTACGGCGCATCAAAACAGCCTGTCTGGGGCAGTATCTCCACCTTACAGAAATCCGCAGTCAAGTAACAACACCCTAGAGGGTTGTTGTGTTCCTGCGTGTGAGTGAAGTCACCAGTGAGCTTCTAAGGAGTTGCTGCGTAAGCAACAGAGGAGGCATCGCGTGAGTGATACTTAATATATTAGAAGCGTAATAGGCTACGGTAACTGCTTTACATCAGGTAAGGCGTATGCTTGTATGTTCGAAGTTGTACAAAAAAAAGAAGTCTTCACTCCTTTTTCACAAAAATGAAGCCTTGTGACTCCTTGACAAGACCTAGAGACCTAGAGAAGACATGAAAAATATGTAAAACGGAAATGGAAACAAGTATTTAACATAATAAACGCGTTCCGAATTCAAAATAAATAACAGTTGAAAACAGAAAAGTTTGTATGTAACAGTATTTGTGGCCAGACATGATTATTAACTCACCAACTCTAACTCTAAGTAAATGGCTAAGTGGAAAGTGAGTTTGAAAAGTTTTTTTTGCAAGATCTGTAACAGTAATTGTGCGTTGAGAATGTAAATCTATATAACAAATAGGTAATTAATTAATTAATAAAATAATGCATTCAAATCTTACCGAATTTCAGACAGATTTTCAATTAAGTGAAATGAAAGTTACTTGCCCCGACGGTAACTTGGTCCGCGACAGAGTATAGACACTGTTGTGCGGTCTTCCCGTGGGAATTTATTTCGTTTTGATACAATAATTATCCTATATTACACAGAACATGAGCTATTATAATAGCAAATTTCGTCAAAATCCGTCCATGAGTTTTCAAGCAAGCCATACGGACAGACAAGATGTTAATAAATCGTAGTTCTGGCGAGTACGCTGTTAATAAAATCCATGTTGTTTTTCCAAAAATATTTCACGTGTACACAGACAGACAGAGCTTTGTTGTAGTTTTATTATAAATAAGTTTTTTGCGATGCGAAGTGTGTAAAAATTGCGCCTTATGGTGCTCGGTTCTCCCTGCCTACCCCGCAAGAGGCCTGGCGAGAATATATACATGTTTTCATTTGCGTATAAGTGAAGTTTAAAAAGCAATTATAAAATAAATTTTAATTTCTTCATTTAATTCTTTTAAGAGAGGTATGGCGTAATATAGCAAGGGCAAGTACCTTAGGGAATCGCAACTGAATAACAACAATTCCCTGGATGGTCGGTGTGTTCATGCGAGTGAGCTTGGTGCACAGCGATAATTAAAACTAAGGGTGTATATACTACTACCATTACTACCGCACCGACCCTAACTCACCCCACAGCAGGGATACATCCCCTTCAGCTGCGGATTAGTAGAGGCCAGGTTTTCAAGCCGCACGAAGTCCACTTACATTAACGACTGTCGTCTCTCGACTACAGAATCGAAGGCTTACGTACCCTCGGAAAAACTAAGAAGCTCGAGACAGATAAACTAACAATTTTATTAACCGATTAGACCGCGGCTTGAATCCTGGTACACACCAGTACACACGGTTACTATTAAGTCCATATCCAAATCAGAGTTCTCGAAAAATCCTTAAGCTCAGGTAGCGGACCCCGCCAATCCTAATTGAATCGGGATTACGCTCGGAAAAAGAAGAACAATTTAGCAGTGAGAGCAATGTTTACCACTTTCTGCCGCACATGTCGCGGCTGTGAATTTAATAAAGTAGTCATTTATTTTGAATGTAAGAATCAAATATAAATATTCACGAGGGACTCCAAACCTTACCGGTCAAATGCGTAATTAATTTTATTCAATTCAAATTTCAGTCCTAGGGTACTGAAAATGTTAAAAGGTAAAACATTCGCTTGTTTTTTTTATACCACTAAGGTGGCAATCGAGCATACGGCCTGCCTGATTTTAAACAATCACCGTAGCCTATGGACATTTGCAACACCAGGGGCGTCACTCATGCGTTGCCGACCCTCTAAAAACCTCTTCACGCATTTCTTGAAGAACTCCATGCTGTAGTCCCTTGGAAATACCTCGGCTGGGAGCTCATTCCACAGCCTGAGAGTTCTCGGAAGAAAACTTCTCTGGAACCGCACCGTACGCGACCATAGCGGTTCAAGCGTGTGAGGGTGAACTCCCCGCCGTCGGCGAGCGGTGCGGTTATAAAAAGTAGCCGTCGGCATCATTTCGAACAACTCTTCAGAATACAACCCGTTGTACAATCGGTAGAACACACAAAGGGAGGCAAAGTCTCTCCTTAAACTTAAGGGTTCAATACCGCTTGTACAAAAGCTTTCAAAATATTCATGTTATAGTTAATATCAAGTTAAAGTATACTATCAATAATAATTATTACCATAATCGTAAGCAAGTGCACGCTTCCCGACGTCATAAAAAATATCACAATCTACAATTTGTCGGAAGTAAGCCACGTTACTTCTCTCACACGAGTTTTATAACAATCTATTATATGTAACTCTATTATCTCGTCCCGCGGTCGACCATTATTTTTGAACATTTTTATAACATGCACAACTATGCATTTCTCTAACTTTGGTTAAAAAAAAATACAAAAAAAAAACTGTACACAAACTGGAGAAAAATGTACTGAACGTTTTATCTTTAGTTATTTATATATATAGACGTCACTTGAGTACAGCATGTATTCAATACATGAAACTGGAAATGAGATTTCTCTAATATATAAATATGCAATTTGATCCTTACTACCTTGAGTACTACGCTACTTTTTAGTTGTGTCCACTCACTACCTTCAGTAATTTCGTGTCGTCGCTGTTATGCTTACTTTGTGAAGTATATTTGTTAGGATAATGATTTCCAAAATACGGAGCACAATAAAATACGTCTGTTCGATACCGCATATAATTGAGAGAGAGGCATTTTGACAACTACCTACACAGTTGCAATTCTTTTATAATAAATATACTACCCACATACATCACACCTCCACCCTTATCTAATAGTACATAATGATTAACATAAAATTATACATTAATCAAATTCAACATCAAAACCGTATCGTACAACCGGTTTAATAGTTCTTTTGGGGCGGTTCACCTACGAAGTGAGGGGATTGTTTTCATCCTGGGTTATCGCGGCTGTATTTGGTGATCGCGTATCCCGAACTATGACATCTTCCCGACTTGTAGGGCGGTCCCCAACGCAACTTCCCTCTATATCTGACACTGAAGATTCTTCAATGTTCTCTTCGATAACTGGGGCGGGCATGGAATCATCATTACCGGCAGATATTATTTGCGATGACACTTGGTCGATCGATGTGATCCCGTAACTACTACGCCTTTTTTTAATTTGATCTACATGTCTATTTAGAGGTGGCGCACCTTCCCTATCGATAATATAGTTACGTGACTCTACTTTGCTTCGAATCTGACCCCCTAACCACTTACCACCCGTATAATCTCGAGCCCAAACCGTATCACCTACATTAAAATGTCTAGGGGTACCTCCGGCATTGTCTATTTGTTTCTGTTGGGCTTCTAGGGCCTTACTTACTATCTCCCTATCACCCCGCAACATATCTAATCTCGTTCTTAAATTACGACGTTGCAGTAACATCGCGGGTGATGCTCCAGTGGAGCTGTGTTCGACATTCCTGTGCATCATGAGGTAAGTTTGTAATGCCACCTCTAGATCGCTCCCATCCCGTAGAGCCTTTTTAATGGCGCGTTTACAAAGCTTGACCGCGTTTTCTGCCGCTCCATTAGATGACGGGTGATATATGGCTGTAAATGTGACTTTTATGCCATTGTTTGACATGAATTTATAGTACTCTTTACTGGAAAAAGGGGGGCCATTATCTGACACTACTTCCTTAGGTAAACCAAATCGGCCAAAAATTTCCCGCAGTACTTTAATTACAGCACCGGCTGTAGTCTTCTGCATGGGGAATACTTCTAACCATTTGGTCGTGGAATCTATAAGTACGAAAAATGACCTGCCCTGTAAGGGTCCTAAAAAGTCTATATGTAATCTCGACCACGGCTCCCTTATATGGGGCCAGGGTTGAGGCGGTGCGCGGGGTGGTGCTGCACTTTCTAGGGTACAAGCCGTGCATTGTTGACAGGTATTCTCGATGTCCTTATCGATACCAGGCCACCACACCATACTGCGCGCTATACTTTTCATTTTTACTACCCCCATATGGCCTACATGTAGTTCTTCAAGTATTTGTTTTCTCAACGCGCTAGGTATTAGTAACCTATACTCCCTTATAAGGCAACCCCTGTCAATATACAATTCATTACGTCTTACGAAATAGGGTTTAAAACTTTCTTCTTTAGATTCACTTGGCCACCCTCCTTGTACAAACAAAAATATTCTTTTTAACACGTCATCTTTTGGATACAGTTCCAGAACCGCCTTTCGAGTGATAGGCAAAAAGTCTTGAACAAAATTTAAATAAGTAACTTCGTCAGTCTTACTCTTTACTCTCCCTATGGGTAGACGGGACAAAGCGTCTGCTGCGTTTCCCTCACTACGCACATACTCTATCCTGTAATCATAACCTGCTAAAATGACTGCCCAACGCTGCATTCTACTGGCTGCCATCACTGGGATACCGGTTTTATCCCCAAAAATGGTTACCAATGGTTTGTGATCTGTTCTCAGCGTGAACTTTCTGCCATACAGATACTGGTGGAATTTTTTTACACCATAAATAATAGCCAGAGCTTCCCTTTCTATTTGCGAGTATTGTCTCTCCGCTGTGTTAAGAACACGCGAAGTATAGGCCACCGGTCTCTCCTCCCCATTGGGCATTATGTGGGATATGACCGCGCCGACCCCCACACTGCTCGCGTCAGTTGTCAGAGTCAGAGGTAGTTCCGGTGTGTAGTGTGCTAATACTTCACTCGATACTAACATTTTTTTGACCTTCTTAAATGCAATCGTACAAAGTTCATTCCAGACAAACTTTACACCTTTCCTAAGTAATTGGTATAATGGTGTTAATATCGTACTTATGTTAGGCACAAACTTAGCGTAATACATCACCAACCCTAGAAAAGAACGTAATTCTGAAATGTTTTCTGGAACTCTAACATTTGTTATAGCTTTGATTTTCTCAGGACATGTGTGTACGCCCCGTTTTGAAATAACGAATCCTAAATACGTGACTGACTCTGCAAAGAACATGCACTTGTCTTTTTTTATTCTCAGTCCATATTTTTTTAATCTTTCGAAAACCTCACATAAAGTTGCTATATGCGATTGATCATCGATCCCCGTTATGATCACATCGTCTAAGAATACTCCAACTCGTGGCATCTCTGCCTCGGAAAATAATTGTTCTAACTTTCTTTAGAAAATCCCCGGACTAGAGGCCAGACCGTATATAAGTCTGTTGTACATAAACAAGCCTTTATGTGTGTTAATTACTGTGTACTTTTTTGACTCGTCAAGTTCGAATTGTGCGTACGCCTGCGATAAATCGATTTTCGTAAATTTTTCACCCCCATGTAATTTAGTCAGTAAGTCTTCAACTTTCGGTAAGGGATAGTGGTCAACCTCTAAACATTTATTTAACGTTAGCTTAAAATCTGCACACACCCGTATCGTGCCATCTTTTTTCATTACGGGTACAATAGGCGTCGCCCAGTCGGACGTAGTTACCGGCGTGATGATTCCATCTCTCACCATCTCGTCAAAGCGCGCTCGACGGGCTCGCGCAACGCATACGCCGGGGGGCGTGCGCGTAGAAACACAGGTCGAGCGCCCTCCCGTAGATGAAATCCCACCATGCATCCGGTGAACCGTCCCAAGCCGTCCGCAAACACTTCATAGTATCTGGAACTAAATTCCTCAACATTAAAATTTGTGTTAATGTCACTCACTTGGTGACAATGGGCTACGGGTATTTCTACACCTAGTTCACTTAACCAACATCTGCCTAACAAGTTTGTTTTTGCACTTTTTATAACACATAAATCCAAATATTTACTTTTATTTTTATAAGTAACAAGTGGTGTAATTTTTCCTACTGGTATAACACTTTCGCCTGTATAATAACGTAAAATTAAATTACTGTCCTGCAATTTACACCGTGTAAACAACTTCAAATAACAATCAATCTCCATACCAAGCATAATGCCTTCTATACATATGGTAATAGTGTATGGTACAAAATGTTTATATTGAACTGACTTTAAAGAAAAATTGTTTACCACGTCACTATCCGTGTCTTCGTTAGCCATATACACAACCTTTTCGCCCACATTATGTATAGAAGACGTTACCCGCCATCTCGGACACATCTTCTTTAAATGCCCCTCCTTATTGCAAACACGACAAACATACAGTTTAAACTTGCATGAATCCCCGTTATGTTGGCCGCCACACACTTTACATGCATTTTGAGGCTTCATACGATCACTGTTTTTATACTGCCGTCCGTCAGTACCTAAAATTTTTCCGCTGCCCGCTCCGCTCGTGCTGTTTGGGCCAGCGCCTATGTCACGCGCTAGACGCATGTTGTTACCGCCGCTGCCGCGCTGTGCTAACTGTCGCTGCCGATTGTATGCTCCCTCCTGGCCTCGTCCCATCTGATGCACCGACGTCATAGTGCTCGGTATACTGTCACCCATTCTGCCTCTGGTGCAGTCTTCTACCAAAGCCGCGTTCGTCTCGGCTGCTTCGATGGACACCGCCAGTTTATACGCCTTGTCGAACGTGATTGTATCGTCTTCCGTGAATAATTTTTGCCTAATATCGTCGTTTACTAATCCACATACGAACTGGTCCCTCAGATTTTCTTTTAAGCTTTCCGCCGTGAAACCGCAATCTTTGCTTAATTTTTTTAATTCCTTCACATAATTAGCAATATTTTCGTCTATCTTTTGTATGCGTTGTCGGAACTTGAACCGTTCTGCTAATAAACTTGGTTTAGGATTTAAATGAAGTTTCATAACGTTCACTAATTCCGTGTAAGTTTTAGTTGCTGGTTTGTCTGGAGTACACAAGCTTACCATGAGTTCATAAGCGTCATTGCCTATTACTGTAATCAATGTGGCCACCCGAAGTTCCGACTTCAACGAATTAGCGATAAAATATTGTTCCAATCGGTCCACATACGTTTCCCAGCTGTCGTTATCGAGGTCAAATGGTCCAATCTTGCCAAGTGCCATTTTTCACTAAGTAATTGGTCACTTTTACGTGTGGTAAATTTTGTTTACACGCGCGTGTGATTTACTCGTCGCCAATGAAGTATATTTGTTAGGATAATGATTTCCAAAATACGGAGCACAATAAAATACGTCTGTTCGATACCGCATTTAATTGAGAGAGAGGCATTTTGACAACTACCTACACAGTTGCAATTCTTTTATAATAAATATACTACCCACATACATCACACTTTGGACATCTCGAAGAAACACACAAAGTGAACATCAAATCGCCTGTAAGCTTAAAAGCTACAAAATAATGCCTGAGTCTATAACAAGTATAAGCAATACCTACCTATTATCCGCAAACTGTTTCACCAACCAGACTCAACTGCCTATAAAACTATTGTCGTTTGCAAACAGCCTAACACTAAAGTACGCCGTCAGCGACTCGAACTTCGGCCAAGTTTGAGAAACTTTCCTCTCAGAGTTACACTCGGCGCTTAAGAACGGCCTCTGAGAGATATAGTGCAATTTGAGCTACTTTGGACCAGCTGCTCGGCTTAAACGACGGTATGGTTTTTCACAAGAGTAAAGTGAACACATTTCATAGTACGTAACTGAATACAAAGGTTGCAAAATGTAATCCACCGTTTTGTATTGCTATTCAAGTCCACGGGCTGCCAGATGTATGTTAACGATGACTTATCTTTCAATAATCCAATGCTTGCTATGAGTTGCGAATGGAACCGTCTCAATCAAATCTATGTTTCTGATCGATGGTGTTACTCTGGACGCTAATTCTAATGTCAGTCCAGCTCCAGTGTGGAAGGTACGACTAGTATTTCCTACTCTCTTCTACAGTTTAGTCAACATGGAGTCCGCTAGTACCATGGGTTAAAGCTAATTAATAGTGTTCAACTAGACAATCGACTACCAAAATCAAACAATTTAGGCGTTACCGTGTTGATTTAAGTCTAATGTCTTAAATTTCTGTCTATCGTTGAAAAGTTTTGTCACAGTTCGGAAAGATTACTTTAGTTTTGTATGAAATACTCGCAGAAATACATTTATTTCAACTTCACATAATAATTTTACAATAGGTAATGCGCACACATATACACACATGTGAAGTCAGAATTGACCCTCACTCAGGGTTTTATGCTAGGTACTCACAAAGGATTCCCAGCCCTGGTTTTCAGTGAAAGTCAAGAGTGACGATATGGACCGAAATATACAATGATATATATTATATGTTGCATAAAAATAAAACAAAAAAAAACAACACATCAATACAGTTCTGGTACTAATTTTAGCTACATACTTAATTGAGGTTAACAAAGTCCATAGCACTAATAAGTTTAACGGTGAATCACAGACACATCATGTTATTAGCAGAAATCATCACAAACAGCATCAACATCATGTTATGCCGTGTGTGGTGACTTCTGTAACAATTGCATATTATAGCAGGCACATTACGTCGATTTCTCCAGTGTTCGCTCACAAGAAGAACAACACTATGCTGTATGGTCATAGAACCATTGCAAGCAAAAAAGTATGTGTACATATGTACTTAAAAGCATAACTGCCTTTTATGTGACAATAAATTGTCCAAATAAATTAACGTGAGCTTAATGTGGTTGTCAATAGTTGTGAGTATATTTAATGTTTACAATACGCTACTAGTACACATTCTTATATATATATATATATATATATATATATATGTGATATGTACTACCACTTTTGATTGCAGCCACCTTATAGTGTTAAAAAGTATCGTAAGTTAACTAAAATACTAGCTCCCAGCTGAATCAAAATAATGACTGCTATGAGAATAAAAATTTGATGAGCCCATAGATGGAGTGGTTAGTGATGGCTACTTTAAGACTAAGGGTCGTGGGTTCAAATACCGCTTGAAATTTGTGTTAGTATGGGTGTTTTTACGACAGGTAGTGTGCATCAAAACTAAAACAATCAAATAACAACTCCCTTGACGGCTTTTGTGCTGCGAGTGAGTGAGATTACCAGTAAGCACCTAAGAAGTTGCCGTGGCAACGCGTGAGCAATGCACATCAAGTGGTTCGTGTGCCTGTATGCCCCGACGTTGTATAAAAAAAGAAATTATACTAGATTTAAAAACTTTAACGTCACATGATTGCCTTACAAAGTTCTTTTCAAATAAACTGGAACGTTATGAAAGTACCAATTACGCTAAAATCTTAATTAACTCCAGCGTTCCATTGAAAACGCTCGCTGCGTTACACCGCAAAGTGGAGGGGACATATAAACCTTGTTCGACCTCAAGTACGGCCTTTGAAGGGAGCCCGCTCTTTTATAGTTGACAAAAGTAATAAGGACGCCGCGCGTAGATCGAGAGCGCGGCATCGCGACTAAACATTGCGACTCGCAAAATAATAACAACAGTAACTCAGTCGTAACACGCGGACGTTCAATTAAGATAAGTACCATGTGGATCACATTAACATCATCATGACAGAGTGTCGCAGGAGAGCTGTGGCGCTGGTTTTTAAACGGAGGCGGATGCTATAATTGCGTTTAAATAAAAATGAATCTACAGTACAAATTGCATTGTGAATGCTTACAGATTTCAGCGTGCAAAGTAGTACAAAGCAATTAAATTAATGAGTATAAGTTGAATTAATAAATAAAAATAAATTCAATTTAGGTATTAAAATGATATAATAAAATACCTACAACATTTGTGTTTTACGAGAAGCAAATTTCTAATATTTTAAATGCTGTTCAATAATTGTTACTCTCGACTACCTGGGCCACCGAACGTTTAACCAACTAAACATTTTAGCACATGGAATGTTTTTTTGTATATTTAGGTAACTAATTTTAATTAAACGTGTTATATGTAAATTTTGGTACGGGGATCATGTCTGAAGGTGGTGAAGGTGAATTTGTCACATTTGGTAGGTCAATAATATTTACGGGGTTGAGTCGATAATTATTTTTATTAGAGACTAACGAGAAAACAACTAATCCCATGACCTATGTCTGAAAGATACATGATATAGTATATAAATGATGTTGTTCCAGTCTATATTTGGGAAGAGTGATTTCCATCACAAACATACGACATTGAACAACGAAAGAATAAATATAGATCACATCGACTATTCATATTCAATATATTCGCCGCATAGACACAAAGGGTGACATGGGTTTTAGACGGTACTCCAAAAAAGCCTCACGTTACTTGACTCTTAATTCCGTATCTTATAAATACACCAGCCGGGCTTCAGACGTGCCGTGTCCATGCCTGAAACCTGACTAATGTCTAGGTAGAATATTGTCCTGTTCAAGGTATTCCGGAAAGAACGACTTAATGTACATCTTACAAGCAAGGCAACATGGTCAAGGCACTTAAGTCTTTAATAGATCGTGGGTTTGCTTTTTTGGGGAGTGTGATAACCTTTCCTATAGTTCGGGGACAGTGCATTCAGTGATTGATTTATTTACTATATGAGTTATTTGAGGCAAAGTATGGCTCATCTAATAATATTTTAGTAAATATTTGTTAAATTTTTATTTGAATAGACGTTTTTATTAAAGTGAGTATTTTGGAAACCCTCGTTAGTTTAGTTGCTGTGTGCATAATCTCGGCAGCGCACAGCGCAGCAGCACGCCATCGAGCCGCCCCGCGATTTGCGCTGCGCAATCATCGCTGGGCCCAGACCATTGTGTCATTTGAGTATTTTTATTTGCACAGCCTCTTTCTTTCCCTTTCCCTTATGGCAGCACCCTTGCTCGACGGCTGTTCCAGTTGAGTCTACAGATGTGAACCCACGTCTTATATACTCGTACCAATATGTATCGAAAGTTCAACATCTAGTATGTTTACTTGTAAATTATTTAGGTATAAGTGATATGTTGCAATTTTTCAGTTAATCTCTCCTTCGGTCGCTGACTGACAAATAAGTTCTGATAATAGATATATAATCGTAGATATTAATTTATTGCTTTCACAAAAACAGACTCAATGAGATTTGAGTACGATAAAAAGGCAATACAGTAAACACAACAACATGAAGTGTATGAACACTGTAATTATATTAAGTTAATAAGTGTTGAAACTACATAGAAATATAAAAATAGTACATAGACAAACATATACAGCCTGTACATACCGACACTAGTAATGTGGACATAATATATATAAGGTAATTGGTGTAATATCCTGTGAAGAACGAGAAACAGAATCGCTACAGCTCAGCGATTTACTTGCATTGAGGGATGTCACTGGTATTCAGCTGTCACCAAGGAGGAATTGCGAGATGTAAGCAAGAACCTTGACAGGATACCTGTATTATTATACAGGAGATCATTTATACAGGTACGATTGATGACGGATACACATTCATGTAAATTTCTTATGCATATTATACGTAAAATATGTTGATCTCAGTACATACGAGTAGACAAAGATGAAGAAGGATTAAAAATAATGAAGAAGAGTTAATGAAGAAGGTAAGGTAATTAGAATAAACCATGGAACACTAATCTATAAGCACCCATCGAACTTCAATCCCTGCAGGCGAGCCAAAGATTTTTTTAAAGATGTATTTGGATGAGATTGTTCTTATAGGAAGAGGAATTTCAATACTTTACATTTGGATGGGGAAAACAGCCAGTACACGCGACGGGCTTATGATAATAATAGGTTATCCACTAATTTGTTAATCTTGGGATACCCGATCCATAATGTCACTTAAGTTAATTATAGAGGTATTCCGGTTTTATACTTAATGAGATTAAATATTAGGACCAAGAGATGAAATTGCCTCCAAGATTCATATTCAGAATGCTGCTCAAAAATTTCGAAATATGAATTCACAGAGGGATGTTGTAACATAATCTGCAACGAAACATCTGTACCCGCTGAATCATTTGACGGTATTTATACAGAAGTTGGCCGTAAACAATATCACCATAGTTTAATTTACCATTCAACCATTGTGATATTGTTTACTGCCATCCTTAGCCTTGAAAGTATAAGAGATTCCTGAATATCGAATCTATCTTTTTCGGAAAGGAAATTGCGAATTCAGTCACAGTGCTCAGGGGTTTCCATCTCTATCTATCTATGTATATCTTCACACTAGGCCCTTTGTGGGGTTACTTCTTACAGATGCTATATTACGGGGCATATTGCATTTGAAACCCCTAATTATTAGTCATTAGTAATCGTGCTAGCTAAATTTCAGTAGGGCTAAACTTCTTCTTAAGTAATTCTAGTTGAAATATAACTTATAAAATGTACAACGGCATTTTGATAAACGGATCAACAGATAAATAATGTCCATCGCAGCCTGTCTATAGATGGGCATATTTATGTCGAACTCCTCTGTAATGCAGAAGGCACATTAAGCTCAAACAGCCGCGGATTTCGGCCAGATTGAAAATAATGGCAGGAAAAACTACAGTGACTGTACAGATTGTGATTGAGGTTAATAAAGTACAAAAGTTTAATGACTACAAACTCGCTATTAGTTTCTGTGTGCTTGTCAGGGTGGTCCCGGTGACCTCCCGTGTCAATATAATAATCACAATGGTGGCATATTATAGTACAGTACTAGAAACTAAAAGTTTACAAAGATTCAAAACCGAGTACTTTATATACATAGCTAAAATGTTTAAAACCCCTTGAAAACTAACGTTATTGAATTTAAAATGACTTTAGTAACGTCTCGGGTACATTAAATTTATGTAGGACTAAAATGACTTTAAATCAAACATCAGAAGCCAAAAAAATGTAAAACTCGTAAAACTAACTTCAACAAATTTCTGGAGATTGCGGTCAATCGGAATCTAGGATCTTACCTATAAAAAACGAATCAAATCAATTTCCAAATTCGATTCATAGCAACCATTTAACATACGAACAAAAGAACATAGAGTCGAATAGACGACCTGCTCCACTTTGAGTAATTAGAAAAGGTTGAAACTGATTAAAGCGCAGTAATTCAGCTCTCTGACTTCAACTAGCGGCCTACTTCAATCATAATAACGAGTTCCATAACGCAGGGAGCCGTTCGTAGGCCTCAGAGGAGCACACTCCCGCCGGCTACATCGAGATTAATCCAGCAGCTGTTGTTCGCAGACAAGCGGGCGGACAGATCGCCGCGCTCTGGACGGAGTCAAAGGGACTTTTGTGCGCGCTACAATAGTCCGCTACTGCTGTGTGTCTGAGGGACGGCATTACGCTGATAGCTTGTTTTCAATAAAACATTATTTTTACGGTTCCTAAGTAAGATTACCAACGTAAGCCCCCGCAGCGACCAGAGACGAAACTATAATCATGTCGATGATGATGTGATAGAACGTAGATAATAACCTCATGTCTGACAGCACATGAATAATTGTTGATCCGTTTGGATACAAGTCTGGCGCTCGTAATCAATTCCTTATCTTAAACTCACAGGGTGCTGCGTACGCGACTGGATGTATAGTGTCTTAATTTTGAAGGCCATACTTTGTTTTGAGATATTTCTTCCAATTGTAAGATGAATATGCAGACTGCCACCTCTCAGTATATTTATGAAATATCATGTATAATAGTAAGAATATATAATCGTTTTCAAAGTTCAATGTAAATCTTATAAGTCGAAATAACTTGTGTATGATATTATATCGACTTACTACTTAAAAGGCTGATTATAGAATAGACGAATATCTATCTGACGAAGGTGTCTGGATGCAGCACATGCATTGATATTCCTTTAATACCCTCACTTGATATCATTATTATCGCACCGTTACACTCATATAAATCTATTGTAAGCTTAATTGACGACTAGAAAAAAAAACTTGTCAACTTGTCGGCATGTTTTTTTTTTCGGAATTTCCTTTTCGCCAATGGTAATTTTTTGATTACAGGTAAATTAAAAAAAAAAGGAAAAACTGAAAGCTGTGAGTAATAAGGGTCCCATTGCAAATGAACAATTGTTATCAGCGGTACGGATTTGCATTGATAGCGGTCATAGCGGAGGGGTCTTGGAGAGCTCGGTGGCGCTGTGGTGAAACGCGCTGGTACGCTACTTGACACCAATGCTCGTGGTTTCGACTTCCACACAGGACAAACATTTGTGTGCATGATTGCGTCTGTTTGTCTTGGTCTGGGTATTTTTAAGAGCGGTAGGGCGCGTCGAAGCTGCACAGAAAACCGCAGTCAAATAATAATTCCCTAGAGGGTTGTTGCGTTCCTACGTGTGAGTGAGGTCACCAGTAAGCCCCTAAGGAGTTAGTCGCGCGAGTGATACTTAATGTATTGCAAGCGCTAATAAGCTACGGTAACCGCTTTATATCAGTTAGGCCGTATGCTTGTATGCCTCCCGACGTTGTATAAAAAAATAGTACTGTTTAATTTTTTTCGTAATTAATTTGCTCATTCATAAACATGGGTGAATACATTGGTGTTAAATATATTAATAATTAGTGCAGCCATGATTTACCTAACTAGCATATGAAATTATTTACTAATAATAAATAGCTATTACTGAACTTTAAAATGGAACGTTACGTTAAAATTAAAGATGTACGAAACATAAAAATACGAAATAAGAAAACTGAGTAATTTACAGTTAAATGTCGCAATGTCATTTAGACATGTTGTCAAGTAAAAATAAGCTATTTCAGTTAGGAAGCCACCGAGTGCAGTTTCGATTATCGATAAATCGATTGATCGATGGAATGAAATTTGGTTATAAATGATGGGTGCCATATAATTTACGCTCTATTTTATCGATCAAAGTTTTACATGAATGGATTATCCTCATTGTGCCCCTTTTTTTTTTTTGTGACGCGGGGAAAAATGCGTTACGCACACCACCGGCGCCTGGGTGGCCTCCGGTGGTAGTGTGGGACTCCCCGTCGGCTGCCCGACGGTATACCCACTAAAAAACCCCGCGAATTGCCGGCCGCTTTGGTGTGGTGCCCCGGATCTGTCAGCAACAGGGCACTTTAATCCTCATTGTGCCCCTGCACGGTGACTTCCAACAGGATTTGTCATTAAATGGTGTTGGTTGTTTCTGATAAAAAACTGCAGCCTCAGAAATGCATATAGATGGTATTATAAGAACTCTATACATGCATAAGTAGGGCTCACATGAGTCATCTTGTAGTAACTGGAATATGGACCTTCGCCATATTTTTTGGGCTTTAAAAGGTCTACTTGTCGGTAGAGTTGTCCCAGAATGTTATGCCATATCTGAGACTTGAAGCCACATGTCCGTCATAGGCTGTTAAAGTGGTTTTCGTATTGGCAACATTTACATATTGCATACGAAAATTGGTTAATTTTTTTTTTACTAAATTATTAATGTGATCATGTCACCTTTTATTAATTAAATTTTATTAAAAAATATACTTTTATTAATTATTTAGGTAATTCTACCTTATTGTACTGGATTACCTAAATAATTAATGTTATAATAAAATTGGCAATTATTTCTTGGCTTAAAATTCATCAAACGTGTTTTTGTCAAAATAATTGTGAAGTTCATTCTTACTTGAATATCTATTATCAAAACTGTCACACGTAATATGATTAAATAACACAAACTGAATAAATGTATGTATGCACAGTCCTCGTGATCCGAACAATAATTTTCGGAAGATGCGGAGAACCCTTTAAAGCCTCTCTCAGACCTATCTCTGAGATAAAATCGTCTTCAACTTTGATTGGCGATAGGCCCGCATCAATCTGCTAGCTAGATCACTAGCAAATATCTTCAGATCTAGGTCCCGAGGCCTTACGGCTGCCGTTTGAATCAAAGAGTCTACATCCAATCTAGGCAATCGGCTCGGTGCGCATTTGATCGTACTATATACGAAGTATCTTTACTACATTCGACTATCTCATTGCTCGAACTGAGCATTTTTTAGACAGTCGACTTGTAACCATTGTATTAGCAATTATTGAAAATTTTACTAACTTGGTCTTCGCAATGAAAATGTAAGAAAGAGGTTTATCTCAAAGAGAGTATCCGTGTTAACTTGAGAAGAAGCATGCTTTGATTTAGCTATGTATAAAAATTGTAAAAGGAAAAAATTACGAAACAGATATGTATTGTAATAGTAGAAGATGTGTGATCCGAGGAAGACCAAGATTCACGTAAAACGACCAAATTGGTAGAGTGTCGTCAAAAAAGTGGTCTCGAGAACACTTGGAATCGGAGAGCATCCATTAAAAGATCTACGGAGGTAAGAGAAGCGAGAGAGTAAAGAGAGAGAGAGAGCGAGAGACTGGTGCGTTAGGGCCGAGTCATGTATTACTCGGTTATCTCTGCTTACACTACAAGAAACTTGGTATGAAAATATAGATACATAGATAGCTTTACCAACTTATGAAAAAGCATGGCGAATAGACGAAAATAACTATATTCAATTAATATGCAGGGAGGAATGTTACTATTGACATTCCCGAAAATATGGAGTTATGTTAAGTTTCTTAATCTATTTGTAATAGTTCGAAGCATATATTTTGTAACAAATTTTCATTTTTAAAAATAAATCATTTTCTCTCCTTTGAGAACCCTAAGTCATATCGTAAACCAGACCCGCGCGCGCGCCTACTCTACGCGAGCCGCATATACTTACATACATACGTACAATATTATGTTCTTATGGAACTAACTGAAATATGTATGTAAATAACTATACCCTTTGATAATCCTCTATCTACAAGGCAATGCACGAAATCTACTAACAAATACTACACATTGCACAATTGTAAATAATATAAAGTAGGAGTACAGCTAAGAGCAGATCACCTACACTAAGTACCTCCACCTCACAGAACGCCGCAGCCAAATAACAACTCCCTAGAGGGTTGTTGTGTTCCTGCGTGTGAGTGAGGTCACCAGTAAGCTCCCAAGGAGTTGCTGTGTAAGCAGCTAAGGGGGCATAGCGCGAGTGATACTTAATACATCACAAGCGTTAATAGTCTATGGTACCCGCTTTACATCAGGTAGGCCGTATGCTTGTATGCCTCCCGACGTAGTATATAAAAAAACACGCTTAACATTCGATGTTTAATATGTATATCTCGTACGTATGACTTACGAACGGCACAAGAGTCAAAGTGTTACGCTTAACGTGCTCTTAACTATGCCTACCTATCTCATGGATATAAAGTTTAAACCAAATAAAAGCTAGGTACCTAATTTTAACCCCATTGTTCAAATAATCCTCCATTTTAATGTGAAAATTAGTATTTTCTTACATAATTACATGAACTTAACACTATTATCATTACACTATTGCCATTTTGAAATTTACGATTAGCTACATTTATTACAGAATTATTATAAAACTACGGCGCGGACTTTCGGTCTGTGGGCCCCGGGCCGGGACCGCGCAAATCGCCTGAGTTGCGCGCTCATTGCTGCATCGAGGTGCTACTGACGCGGTTGGCCGGCGCCACTGAATGTGTTTTAATTCTTTTTTTTCACCTCTATTAACCCTTAGAAACCCGGGTGGTCGAATACGACCGGGAAATGTATGGGAAAACGTATATAACGGGTTCTGACTGCTCAATAAGATACTAAAACTCTGTAGAAAATTTCCTAGTAATGATATAATAATAGTATATTATTAATTTTAGAGTTATTAGTAAGGATTCGATACGACGAAAATAATTATCTGTTTTAAGTGTAGGTTCTTTAAATACCGGAAATCGAGCGAGTTCAAGGAACCATTCAAAGAAGTGCCCGGTCATTTCGGACGCGTAATTGACGCTTGACGCGTAAACAGCTGACGTCAGGGGTGGGCATATCGCTATTATATGAAAAAGTTTGATAAGCTGTAACTCAAAAACAGCTAACAATTAAAATTAAGTTTCTTTCGGAAAAAAATTGTATTACATAATAATATGCACAATCTGTCTTTCTTCGCTGTCTCTCGCCTGCCGGTATACCTGGCACCAACCATGATATGTCTATCTTCCAAACTACAGCCCAGTTTAGGTTTAGATGAGATGGCTATTTGACGGCTTAACGCTTTTTTATGTTATTATAAATCACATGATATTTTGTAGATTTTACTGTACCTACAGAAAAGAAACAACATGTTTTTACAATACAGTAAGTACCGCTTTCGTGTCGTTAGCTAACACTGCACAACAGCCGAGCTCAAGACCTTACTCATTCTATACACGTACAAGCTACCATGGAAACATTATTTGACTGCAGTTATTTGAAAAATGTACTTATACCGTTTTCAATCAAATGTAGTTATAAAAATCTGATGAATGAGAGGCCCTTATCTCAGCATTTTACTAATAATGAGGACACCAGTTAAGGTTATCTACCTAACGTGTTGGTAAGGCTTTAGAGAGATCATCGGTTCACTGATACCAATTGTTAAAAGTATCGTGTAATCGTGTCGCACGCTGTGACGGGCAGCCTGGCACAGCGTCCTCAGACCGGCGGAATACGGCGAGCACGCCCGCGGGACTGCTCGCTACGATCCTTCTTACAGGCTTATCAGAATTTGTAAATTGTATATCGAACTTTTGTACTTGACTCTGTTGCCGACTGCCTGACCGTTTGAGTACTCGATACTGCAGTCTTATTCAGTGAAAGTTCACACAAGCTACTCTTACCTTCTTAGCTAACTGTTTATTGCCTTAAAATTAAAAATACCATAGTCGCGTGGGAGGTCAACTTGTTTTTATAAAAAATATTATTTAATTCCGGTAAGTTTATATCAACTGAAATCAGCTATTATAGTGAACATTTCATGAAAGTTATTTATGTCTTGTATATACAACGTCGGAAGGCATACAAGCAGACAGATCACTTGATGTAAAGTTAATATAGGAAATGTCGCATGTGCATTGTCACCTCTGTTTCTAACACAGCAACTCCTTAGGAGTTTATTGGTAACCTCACTCAATGACAGGAACAAAAATGCCTCCAGGGATTTGTTATTTGACGGCATTAAAACTTTAATGCCGCCACTCCTACTGATACTCTACTATTACCAACTTTTTTGGGTTCAAAAATCTTAAATTCTATTTGTACTTCATTGTAATGTAAACCAAGGAACATATTCGCACTGTGCTGAGTTTTATGTCGTTTGAATCAAGAAATCCGTTCCCCGCGATATGTCTTCAATAACGTTCACAGAATATATTCTTTGCTTTCGTAAACCCTTACAAATCCGAGTGCTCGCCGTGCGGCCGCCCGCCCGCCCGCCGCCCGCCCCGCGCTCAGCGCCCGTTACGTAACGCTCCAGCGCCGTCAGCCGGTGTGTTCCCTTTCATTATTTAAATTGACTGACTTCTTCGTTTAGCTTTCACTCCATTTGTAATGAAAGTAAAAATCAGGGAATACTGGAATGAAGACAGTAAAACTGTTGCGATGTAAATCTCCTGGCGTGTACAGTGCGTACACTTTGCTTCATTGTCGGTTGATTTAGTTAATGTAATACTGAAAGGTAATATTTGAACAATTTGGCTCTATTGCTTGGCTACTCTCAACCAAAGGCTCCTGGATTCTATTAAGTAGACTACGCTTCTACATGTCCGACCGAACGGATCATGCCTCTTCTTTTTTTAACACCGACGCTCTTTTTCAGACCAACTCTGTTTCTAACATACCCTACTACTACCCGTTACTTAACGTTAAATTACTTCCTTCTAGATAAACACATCAAGATAAATATGTATAGATTATGAGATTAAGATATTGTTATGCGGAAGTAAAACGTACAATCAATTTGATCCGTATTAGAGTGGTGCTTCTGCCATTATATAAATCAAGTGAACACTTTTCGAATCATCAACGTGCTCTTCATGGTCATCTGGCAAGACTAGTACTGCTGAGCTAAATTTATAAATAATACGTGAAACGCGTTCCTTGTGACCAGGAACACCTTCCGCTGAGGCGAAATAGGTCGACGTAGGACATCTCTATCTCTCTCCGTACTCGACTTCTTCTATAGCATTTTTGTATGTTACAACGTTTATAACTTTTTATTCGCATATAAATCAGTTGTGTATATTACTCTGTCAAACGCAACCACTCGCGCTAGAATTTACCACCGTACTGGTGAGTAATCCCTGCGTATACTCGGCATGTACTGGCAAATTTAGTTCCCAAAAGTATTGTTTTGCGCGCTGTTATGGTACCATCTACGCCAGCGACACTATTAAGTAATGGCTTCTTTCACCTAAATAATGATAGCAGGTAAGGGCTGCAATTCCAAAGTTGTAAGCGATCGTTATGACATTTCGTTACATTTGCTGTTTGCAACCGACCCTACTAACCAAAATGAATGGTGTTTATCGTCAACATTAACACGACTTCAGCGACAACCTGAAGCAGCATTATATGGCTATGTACGTGAGATACTTGTCATATTCGGAGCATTTCTAGGCCACGCTAATCATTTTACATCAAGTCATGAAGGAAATAATCCCTGGAGAGTCGATGAGACCGATATTACGTACGTAACTGAACTGAACTTCACCGCTGCGGGTCGAGGGTAAAGTAGAACGCGGAGCTCTTATTATATATATTGGCTAGTTCGTGGATTAGTATTTAGGCGCTAAAACACAAATGTTTTGTAAGCATGCCCCCCATGCAAATATAAATTACTAGATGAAAACCCGGCTTCGCTCGGGTGAAATGTGATTCTTAATACACGTGTAGGTACAAAATGTAGGTAGATACTTCTGTAGTTATCGGTTTTCAAGGAATATTAAAGACAAAGAAAGGCATATATTCGTATAGCATCGTTCATTGAGTTTAATAAATATAGTAAATTAAAACTGCAAAAGTTTTTAGATAAATAATTTTAATTTCAAATCAACTTTCAAAATAAATAAACATAAATTAACAAAACAAACAGCTTTTAAGGTTTATTCTCTGTAAACCTCTCTGTTTTAAACAAACAGCCATTTTCTTTACTTTGGTAGGTAGATAAGTACTTACTACTTTTGAAAATAAAAAATGAAAATGTTGTTCTTTATACAAATTGGCTAAATCAAAAATAATATTGAGAAGATTCGGCTGTTAACAAAATGATGTAGGTATCATATGAATACTGAAAATATACATTATAATTTTATTACGAAAAGGACTTCAACTTTTAAGGTTATGGTCAGTATTCTTTTTTCTATGGTTATATTATGGCAATCGGCCAATCCATAACCATAGAAAAAAAATGGCACTCGGCCAATCTCAGGGTCCATAAAAAACACATAACACAAAGTATATATATCCTATAAAAAAGTATCCAAAACAATACTTTTGCGAAACGACTCAAAAATATATATTTTTTTTGTGACTCGCACAATGTTTACGGCAAGACGTTTCGTTTACACAATCACACGAGTCACAGTTCTTTGTAATGGATACGGACACTTTGTTTTTAAAATGAATGGCGCCACGTGTTGAGTGGCGAGGCGTATGTGCGCTAGTATGAAACGGAACGTTTATTAACTACTCAAGATGTCATCCGGTGTCAGTGACGTTTCGCTAGAGTGGCCAACATGGCGACTGCGATTTGTCTGTCAGCACCATTAGAATTTAACAAAATACTCGACAATTCGAATTTTGCGAATATATGTTTTCGACTCGAAATCTTTATTTCTTTATGTTTTATTATTCAGGTAAGGTTTTGATCGAGTCTACCGTACACCTTGACGAAATTATTAATATAGATATATATATGTATAATATAAACATACCTTACAATTGTGTAAAACATTTTAGTGTGCGAAGCTGGTGCCTGAAGGAGGCTTTGATAAATCTGTATTACAGGACGCCAGGTTCCCATAACATGATAATATTGATGCTATGATTGTCATTACGGAAATTCTCTTTCGAGTCATTGTACTCGATCATTTAGACCACCAAATATATCAAAGTCAAGTTTTCTCAATACACATTTATAGTTTCAAAATAATTTATTCTGCGATATCCGTCCAGTCTCGTAAGGAAACGGCCAATAATCTGTTCAACATGGTCGACAAACGAGTGCCTTGCGTCAACGTCACGACCGCCAGCAAACTAATGTGGCCATCGAGCACGTCGAACATCATAGCCCCTCATTTGTGGATACAGTACAGACACCCACGTATCGTCTGCGCTGGTACTAAGCGTCCTCTCGAACAAGTCTTGTTCCACGGACGGACATGTATATAGAGCAATGACGTGACTAACGTTTGACGTGGATATTTTTTTTATACAACTAGATTGGCAATCAAGCATGCGGCCCGCATTAGATCGTAAGCGGCCACCGCAGCGTATTGACGCTCGCAACACCACGGGGATGTTATTCGCGCGCTGTCAATCTTATGACCTAAGGCTGTGTCATTACAGTCCCCAGTAATTTCTCTCACCTTTCAAACCGGAACACGGCTATACAAATATAGTTTCTTGGCGGTAGAAATAGGTGAGACAGAGGTACCCACGCAGACGACGACTGTACAAAGTCTCCCTCTGGTATCTGTGAGTGTAGTATGCAACCGCTGTCATTAGAGACGAAGTTATATGTACTTTGTGAATCCTGATAAACAGCAAACGATGTCCGGTAACATAAAATAACTACACGAAACTGTGTCATTTGGTTCAGTTCAGTTAACGACTTTTTTGCAAACTCCTCTTTCTTATCACAACGCAAGAAACTGTACTATCTTTCAAATTACATAATTAGTGGTTAACTTATGTACATGTATGTTTCTCTTTTTTTCTTTCTTCGATTTATGTAATTGTATTGTACTTTATTACAATCAAATTTTATACAATCATGACTAGTGTTTCGTACCCTGGCTGGCAGAACGTCCAAATTAGTCGACTATCTGGACAGCTGAGTGTGAACACGATCGTATCAACAACATCGGGACGACAATGTCTGCGACCCTGGACACGTCCGCCGGCACATCACCGGAATGAGGTCGTTAATGGCCGACACCACCGCGGTACTCGCCTCCACTACACGGCTGATGGACAAGCGTCTCGTCCAAACTTCGCCTGTTTAATGTTTTTATAAGGGTCAGGCTTTGATTCAGTCCTAGCTAGTCCCTTCCTGGCTCTCTATAGGGTACGGTCACTACGAACATGTAGTATTCAGATGGAATATAAGACAATATTAAACGTCAGTATGTAATAAAGTGGGGTTGACTAATTGCGAAGCGTACTTTTTCATGTAGAAAATTTGTTTATCTATTTTTTTTTTATATATATTTTTTTATATTAGTTCAGCATAGTGGCCCCTCTTTGCCTGATGGTAAGCGAAAGAGGAGCCCAAATCGCAACTGCAACTGACAACATACTACATCCCGTATTCTGTCAGTTGACGCTGCCATGCTGACCCGCAAAATGCTTCTTCACGCTTCGTTTGAAGGATTTTTATCTTAGGAAAGAGTAAACGGCGTATAAATTTCCTGGTGGTGAATAATCATCAAAGCCAAAAAACTGTAATAACACCAGAGAATTACCGACCGATTGCTAGCTGGCTAGATTACATATAGACTGTCAGTTCCAAAGTATTAACAAAGTAGAACGCCCCGATGTATTTGCTCGGGGTCACCGTTTTGGAAGTTGTAGTTGTTTTTGTGTAAGTGATATAGGGTTGGCAAGGATTGACTCTTGCGTGATGCCACCTCCGCTGCTAACGCATAAATTTTATAGAACTTGTAATAGTGACAACAGAATCCACAACAGGCAAAACCGTGGGTAAAAGCCAGTTACGAATGAAATCGTCGGCGGATTAAGAAAGACTGAAATAAAGAAAAGATTTTTGTCCAAATAGCACTCAATATTGCCAGTGTGCATATAATTCAGAATCCATTTTATCTGCTGTTTCATAGCTTGAAACAAATCGGGCAATATCGCCGGCCGAAGGCCAATGGCCGCCATCAAACGTTTGATGTCAGAGACGGGACGGACGGGATCCCATCCTTCGCTGCCGTCTGGATGCCAAACGGTTTGAGCGACCTACATTATGGAGTTAGTAAATCTTGTGGACCAAATAACTCTGTTGTTATAAGAACAAGGAATATCGGAAATAAAACATCAATCCCATACGTCATCATCAGAAAAAGCTACTTTGTGTGTCTGTTGACAACTTTAAAAGATGCGTGAAATACAATGCTGGCTTGATTTATTGTAGTAATTAAATGCCACCAATGAGCTAGCAATGTAAGACTGCCGACAGTCAATCGAGATACGGAATAGGTCATCCGATTATTACACTATTTCCAAACACTGCAGCGTGAGTGAGGTTACCAGTAAGCACTTGAAGAGTTGCTGTCTAGCAGCGGGGTATAACATGGATATTTCCTGTATTACAAGCGTTCATAAGCTACTTGTATGCCTCCCGATCTTGTATAAAAGAAACACAAAATTCGCTGGTCTTAGTGCAATAGTTGCAAATATGTAATCTTCTTTTTCCTAGCGTTTTCCCGTTTCCACATCCATTTGGATTGTCGGGGTCCGCTACCTAAGTCTAAGATTTGACAAAGATACAGATTTTGACATGAGCGACTGCCGCCAGACCTCAACAACCCGGAGGGACAACCAGACCTTTCATAGGTTAGGTCACTCGTCTATCGAAATATAATTTCTTGGAATAGCGGGTTTCCTCGCGATGTCTTCCAATACAACCGAGTAAGCGGTAATTACAAATATTTACATAAATCCAGAAAGACGAATTTAGAGGTACATGCCAGGATTTGAATCGAGGACCTGTCGCTTAATAGGCCGGTTCCTTATCCCCTGTCACTACTCCAGTTGTCTACGTATCTACTAGAATACCGCTACCTAATTCCGCCTGTTCTAGTTGTAAATCTACGTATCTACCAAAATAACGCGACCGATTACGCCGTAGTTATAGGGTGGTAGTACCTATGACCAATGTTACGTAGAGGAAATTACGTTATCGGTAATCGACTACTTAATATAAGCTCAATATATACAAAGCGCTGCCCCGCCCGCCCGCCCACACAGAGACGGCAATCCTTAGCCTTAATCGACGCGACTAATAAATTAAGGTATTTTTTGTACTTTTTTATACAACGCCAGGAGGCATACAAACATACGGCCCACTTATATAAAGCGGTTACCGTAGCCTACAAACACTTGCATTAAGTATCACTCGCGCGATGCCACATCTGCTGCAAACACAGCAACTGTTTAAGAGCTTACTGGTGACCTAACTTATACGCAGTAACACAACAAGTATCTAGGGAGTTGTCATTTGGCCGCTGTTTTCTGTGAGGTGGAGGTATTTCCCCAGACGGGCTGCTTTGATGCGCCCTACCTCTCTTAAAATTACCCAGACAAGACGAACATGTTCATGCACACAAATGTTTGCCTCGTGTGGGAATCGAATCCACGAGCGTTGGTGTCAAAGTAACGTAACAGCGTGTCAAAAGTATTGTTATTGTAGAGTATTGAATATTCAAAATTACTTGTAATAAAATAATATTTTGCATAAAATTATTTTCAATACAAGTTTCAAGTACACGTTGGAGCATTCGAAACAATAAATTAGTCGCCAGTGTTAGACGTCGGAATCAGATGAAAGTGTACATTTCCAGGAGCGGGCGGTCACACCGCGCGAGTTACAATGCAAGTTTGATTAGGTTTTTACGAGGCGGCGGCGAATTAATTATAGAGCGAGCTGGCTTTAATATGAACTGCCTCGAAATCGAGGGTTGTGATTGCTCCAAACCCTGGCGGGATGGCGTCGCACAAGTTTACACATGCACGTACTTTATTACCAAATTTATTTTATTGCAGGGTAGTTTAGACTGGGGAGCATCCACTGTCACACTTTTAACTGACTCTTGGGTTATCTGCTCGTCTATGATGGAGACGTAATTACACTACATTTGTATTCAGTTGACGATCTGAATAAAGACCTATTAGTAAGTTTATTTTGATATTTCTTCTTCACCAACGGTCATATTCAAAATGATCGTAGATTAAAAAAAAAATATAGTGTGTCTAAGTGCTCGTGAGTGCCCAATGGCGAATAAATAAGTTTTATCTTAGTCTATATCTATAAATGTATGAGACCGAAGGACGCGGAACAGTGTTTCAGACTCGAACGAGTTTATACGAGATAAAAGTCTCGCGACATTCAAAATAAACTAACTCCGAGATAAATCTAATTATTTCGCAGTTAGTTTATTACGCATGTTAATAGATCTGTTTTATAAGATTTTATTAAATGTTTCGGAAATGACTGTTAGAAGAAATGTTGAAAGAAACTTGAGAAATATGATAAGTGGTAAAATTAATTAATTATTGAATTATTTCCAGGCATCTTTATTAGTTAGATATTTAAGAACTGTGTAGATATATATTTTATGACGTGCTTTTTGAAGATATTGTCGAAAACGTACAATTTTAAGGAAATTTATTATGAATTCAAACACAATTTACAAAAATCAATTTACCTGTCTTAGCAACTCGATGCAAGATCTTCACTGATTTATATTTAGAAATATACCGAGAGGTCAGGTTAGGTTAGGAGTTTATAACAGTAAGAATAGATAAAATTCTAAATAAATTGCTGAGAAAACAGATTGTTTTTTGTTTCGTTATCATGGAAAGCATTAAAATATGCTCCAAATTCCGTAGTGGGCCATGATCATTATTAAGGTTCTAATCAGTTATCTGTTTTAGTACAAAGTCACGTGTACCGCCAGGTGTTTTCCACGTGCTCTGCTCTCGTGATGACCGCTGTGTGTAATTAAAATCACGAGTGGTTCGTCACAGAGTAACGAGCTGGTTTGTAAAGTGTTAGTAGCGCGCGTGCCGCGACGCCCGCCGCCGCGATGCCGCAGACGAGTTAAGTTTTAACGAGGGACGGAGCCCATGGGCTTTTTACAATCGATCAGCGAAGGTACTGGAGGGATGCGTTTTCACCCTTTTTGATTAGACTCATAAACCTAAACATAATTTTTATTTTTTTATACAACGTTGGGAGGCGTACAAGTATACGGCCCACCCGATGTAAATCACTTACCGAGGCCTATTCACGCTTGTAATATATTAAGTATCACCGGTGCGATGCCTCCTCTGCTGCTTACACAGCAACTCCTTAGGAGCTTACTGGTGACCTCACTCTCACGCAGGAACACAACAACCCTCTAGAGAGTTGTTATTTTGCTGCGGTTTTCTGTGTGGAAAAAAAAATTATTTGCTTCGTAGAATTTTCTACATGAAAAGGTATCAATATATTTTTGTATATTATTCTTTGTGTGTAGAACAAATGTCTTTTTAGTATTCCTTATCAAAACGGTAAAATAAACCTTTTATGACAGGACTCTCTCCGTCCGTGTGAGTTTCTCGATCTCGTCGATCGTGAGGTCCGTGTGAGACGCCAACAACGCCGGCCCGACCGCCCTGCGCTCACCGGTCTCATTTATTCTTCTTGTTTTCGAATACAAATAGTTGAGAGACCGTTGAGGTGGCAACTTTAGATCATTTTTATTACAGTTACAAAGTCAGTACGAATGAATTTGAAATTTACATGTACGACAAACTATGTTTAAAAGACATGTTGTAAAAATATCGTCACATAATATTATTTGCTATTACCAATACTAACCAAAAAGCAGTTTATTCTTTCATGGGTTGCAATGTAAAACAGAAACAAAGTATAAGGAATACTTCTTCGTAGAGCGATGTCCGATTCGTACTTGGCTGATTTATCATATCTAGCGATCTCAAGTACTTTTGTCGTAGTAAGTGCATGCGATGGACGTCGCCAAGTATTGTGACCGAACGGCAATGTACAGTAACGGGCCGAGGACAACGCGTCTGGCCTTCAACCTCACTGAAGAGCGGGCCGGCCGTTACCGACCGCCGGTTCCCGGAATGACTTCACCGGGACCGCTCATTGCCTGTATTCAATACGGCTCCATAATGATTGCAAACGTCTTTTAAATCACACTGAAAATAGTATCGGTTCTCAGCTTAATGTCTGTTTCCCTAGAACCGTACTAAATTGTGTGACCTTATTATTTGATTGTGCTCTTCTGTTTTATCAAGTTCGCGGCACGTGATGTTGCCGTAGTCAGCCTGTCTATAGACGACGCTACTTCCACTTCTAATGTAACACATATTATTTTCCATCTATCTATGTATATCTTCGCGCCAAATCCCTTCTTTCCTCCCTTGATAAATTCTGCCCATCCCGCAAGGAATTTGGCGAGATGTATGTTGCCTTTTGAATATTAAAGTGACGTCATATTGCCTAAGTAGGGGACGGGAGAGAAACACTGTTGGTAATTTAATAACTGCTCAGCGTGAGTCAAGCTCGTAATATGAAAATGGCCGCCGCAAAAAGTTTGCAGCTCATATAATGTACGAGTACAATCACAAGGTGCTAGATCTCCTTCAGCTATACGTGAGTGTGGTGTGGTTCATCACAGTAAGCTTTTTGAGGTATATTCACAAGGTTGACGACTTTAACTTTAATTTGCGGGCTCGGTGTATGTATTTGCGTATTCGTAAGATTCTTCGGTCTATCCGCTATTATGCGGGCTTATGTGGGTTATTGTGCAATGAGAAATCCAATGCAATTCGTATACTATAATTCTAAAAACGTCCTAAAATACGTATGTTTCGTACCAGCAGGACAAGAAATGATTAGTTAAGCTAACAGCAGTCAAGGAAAGCAAATACGAGGGGTAGCCACCTCCGCTGTTAACCCAGAGACTTCTTAATAACTAACTACTCCAATGCTCGATGTTCAATAGGAGATTCTAATAATGTAAATGAGCCTCAGACGCAGGTGGCGCATTCCGGCAGTTATACTGAGACTTGCAACCATATCCTCTCGGTTTTATCATCCATTATATTATGGTACCGCCGATAATTCTATTAAGTTTTGGTAAATTTATTAATAACTTTTACAAATGAGTGCAAATATAACAATTTTTAGCGACGATCAGCCTAAAAAAAAATTAAAACTTTCTCTTAACTTAAATCTAAACACAGACACTTCGTTTACTTACATTTTGTAACTTATTGACGACTTTCATACGTTTTTTGCGTAATAAATTTTATTTACAATATTTGCGTATAATACACAGGTACAGGAACTCCACAGTTCAGTCGAAGTCAGCGGCCTTCACCTTCATGTTTCTAAATAGCTTTTCATGTATAATATCTATGTTACCGCCATTAAACACAACTTACTGTAAACATATTTTCTTTTTACTACGTCAGGAGGCATACCAGCATACGGCCCACCTGATGTAAAGCGGGTACCGTAGCCTATTAACGCTGGCGATATATTAAGTATCACTCGCATCACATCATCCAGACCAAGACAAACAGACATGTTCATGCACACAAATGTTTGCCTTGTGTGGGAATCGAACCCGCGAGCGTTTATGTCAAAGTCGCGCCATTCACGACTGAGCCACGTAGCTCGTCTACGTGTCATGTCCTTTAACGACATATATAACTATACATGTTCCTCGTCACTCCGCAGGCCGGAGCAGTAAAGATTTGTTACAAATCAATAACATCATTCTGTGTCTAAAAATACAGTATACCTCCGCCGGTAAAATAAATATTAACCCTCCGTAAAGGTTAATGGCGGAGGGCAGGCGACGGCGGGGAGGTCGGCGTTCGACGCCCGTAATATATATTTGATGTGTGAAACACCTAATTACTGTACTGCATATTACGTATATTGAATTTAGAATTAAATCTGGTTGTGTCGTCACTGCCAGATTTATATTGTGAACTGGATGGTAGTGTGGTCGGCGATACTTACTGCCCTCGGGAGTCAAGTACATTAACATGGTATTGACAACTCTGTCCTACGTACATCATTAAATTCACATTACATATAAAGTATTCCATGGTGGACTGGAAGCGATCCCGGATGGGATAAGTCCGCCATTGTACAAACAATTAATTTCTTATTTTCTTGTAGTAAATAAAGATTTAAAAAACAAACAATGTCTTAAACGTGCGGGCTCGCTCGGGATGTTTTCCGCCGGTTCACCGCCGAACAACAGATAGTTACAAATATGTACAGAAATCCGAAACCACTAATTTAGTGGTAGATGCCAGGATTCGAACCGGTGATCTATTCTTTATCCTTTGGGATATTTTGCTCTCTTCAATGACGATACTCAATTAATTTACGGCAAGCGTTTAGGCGGTTCTGCAATCTATATAGAAGCGTTAGAAATTACCATCGCCTGCTGTAACTTGCTACGAGTAACATACGTCATCGCAGCTACGCATCACTCAACATTGCACCGGCTATAGCAGCTACGGCAACGGACTTGCTACGCACAGCTCGTATAAAGACAGTGCATTACTACGAGGTATCTATCCTGTATTATTGTAATTTTAGAAACTGTTTACGCGCGGTAACGAAATGCCACTCACAAAGCGAAGCCCACCGAAAATAACAATAAAAAAGCCCGAATCCAACACAAATCTTAGCTCTAATACCGCAACAGATACAGATAATGAGTCTGTAACAAGTCAAACATCCAGTAGATCAAGACTACGTAAGCGGCAACATGATGACGACCTAACGACCTTCATGACAGACATAAAAGAGACTATTAACAAATTTAGCGCACAACAGGAAACTAAATATAATTCATTATTGTGCTCGGTAAATGAAATAAAAAAACAAAATAGTGACATACTGGAATCTATGGATTATATATCCAAGCAGTATGAAGATATGACAAAGCGAATGGAAACTCTAGAATCAGAAAAAAAAGTTCTTCTTGCCCAAATACAAAGCCTTGAAGAGAAAATAGAAAATTTAGAGGTATCGCAGAGGACTTCTAGTGTAGAAATTAGAAACATAAATATGGAAAAAAATGAAACCAAAAATGACTTATTGAGTATCGTCACTAATATTGGAAATGTTTTAGCGGTAGATATAAAGGAAACAGAAATTCGTGACATTTTTCGCATAACCACAAAGAAGGATGAGCAAAAACCTATAATTGTTGACTTCACAACAAATATCTTAAAAGAAAAAGTGCTTTCCTCTACAAAAAAATATAATACGCAGAATGCTAATTGTAAGTTAAGCACTAAGCATATAAAAATCGAGGGTCCTCCGAAAACTATATTTATATCAGAGAATCTAACACCCAAAACGAGAAGACTGCTGTTCTTAGCTAAACAATTTAAAAAAGACCACGATTACCAGTTTTGCTGGACTTCTCACGGGCGGGTGCTTCTCCGTAAGAAAGAAAAAATGCCAGCAATACGAATAAATTCTGAAGCTGATTTGGAAAAACTAAAAATCCGTAAGACATACTGACTAGACCTAAGTGTTAAAACTAAAAAAAATAACAATAATACTAGACTTACCATCATTACTATTAATCAGAATCTCTGCTTTAGAGTTAAATATTGCCACGTTATACTTCATGCTAAAAATTACATTATGTTAATCGTATATATTAAGAATATAGACACGTCATCCTTAATACAAGCAATAATCAAACACGCTACCACCCGATCCTTATTTATTATACAATTAGCCAATATCGCTGCATTTATGTATTTATGTGTATGTGAGTTTTCCTATAAAAAAATATGTATGCTTTGCAATACGGGAAACGTGAGTGTGTACGTACCTTTAAATAACAGCTGTAACGTACAAATCAAAATAACTAAACTCTGCGGCTGCATATGTACGACTAATGTACATGGGTGTATGTATGTGATTGTGTGTGTGTGTTCAGGTGTATATATTGGACATATGCATAATAATGTTATGAGTGTGCATCACCATCATCCTAGCGTTATTCGCGGTTTTCTATTGCGCTTTCGCCTCGGAGCCTGGGGTCCGCTGAACGCACGTGTGTGCATATGTGTGTGTATGTATATATATATATCAATCAGAAGGAATATGTGTCCATTCACTCCTCACAATGATTAAAAGTCCTATAAATGACATCACTGAGGATATAGATTCTTATGCTGTATGTGAATCGCGAATATGCTCTCCTGATCTTTTGAAATTTCACGTACATCAAAACGTAAATGGTCTAAAAATTTTACATGTAAACATTCGTAGTATAAGCTGTAATTACGATGCTCTCACTGCATTATTGGCTGGGATCGATTGCCAATTCGAAGTTATTATCTTAACGGAATGCTGGTTGAGCAAACTTACTTATCTGCCAGTCATGGATGGCTATATTTCCTATCAGTCTAGTTACCGTAACCAAAATGAGGGTGTTGTCATTTATGTGCAGTCGAGGGTTTATCATAATTGTACGGAACCTCTGTTCAATGATGGAAATTGTCTTATTCTACAGCATGATAATGAATTTGCAATCGTAGCAATATACCGATCACCTTCTTACAAAGTGGTTGATGGGTTTGTAGAATCCTTAGATCATGTTCTGACAGCCTTATCTTCCTGTGCAACAGTTGCTCTAATCGGTGATATAAATATTAATATTTCACCTGGATGTAGTGATTCCATTACGGACACGTATTTGGATCTCACTGCTGCACACGGCCTATTACCAGCACATTCTCTAGCTACAAGGGGTAACAACTGCCTCGATCATGTAATGCTGAAATCTAATAAAGCAGCCAAGACATATGTGCTTGATACTTTTATAACGGATCACGCACCACTCGTTTTATTTATATCACCGAAGATACATAAAAAGGTACTGCAAAGTAATATTGTAAAAACAGATTATCCGAAACTGCTAGCTGAATTATCTCGATTAGACTTTGGCCCAGTCTACTCTGCTTCCGATGCAAATGCTGCAGCTTCTAATTTTGTAGATTTGGTGAGCAGTGCTGTCGATGCTAATTCTAAAGTAATTAAGACTGCTAATCGTAAAAGATGTATAAACCCGTGGCTAACACCTGGACTTCTAAGGTGTATAAAACATCGCGACAAGCTGCATCGGCAGGCTAAGAAACATCCAAATAATGCTAATATGCAACTGACATACACTCGTTACCGCAATTTCTGCATTAATCTGTTAAAAAAACTCAAAAGGGCATACGAGGAACAAGAACTTCAGCAAAATAAAAATAATATGAAGGGGATGTGGACGACTATTAAAAAGATTACTGACATGAACTCTACAGTTTATCCTCCAACTGAACTATTGAAAAACATGAACACACCACAGGATTCCATCAATGAAGTAAATAAGTTCTTTTCAGAAATTGGTACAAAACTAGCCTTTGAAATTCAACGTAAATCCTCTTCTATCCCAAACAGTAGTTATTTAGAGTCTATTTCTATAGGTGAATCTATGGTGTTATACGAAACGGATGAGGCTGAGCTTTATGGTATAGTTAATAGCCTCCGAAACGAATGCGCCGTTGGTATTGATAATATTTCTACCAAATTAATAAAAGAAGCAAAAAACATTCTTGTTCCTCATATAACCTACATCTGCAATCTTTGTCTTAATACGGGTATTTTCCCTGAGGTTTTTAAAAGGGCTATTGTTCGACCTATACACAAGGGAGGGGCCAGAGACAGTGTCACCAATTACAGGCCTATATCGATACTTACAGTTCTGTCTAAAATCTTAGAAAAAATATTGAATAAAAGACTCTTAAATTATTTAAAGAAACATGACATCATCTCAAAAAACCAATTTGGATTCATTAAGGGAAAGTCGACAGAAGATGCTATATTAGATCTAACAGAAGAAGTGGCAAAACATTTAGATAACAAACGTAAAGTTGTCGGTATCTTTTTAGATCTATCGAAGGCTTTTGACACTATTTCTATTCCTTTACTACTTTGTAAAATGAATACCATTGGTATCAGGGGTATTGCTCATGACATGTTTCGTAATTATCTGACAAATAGAACGCAATGCGTGAAGATTGATAATTATCTAAGTGACACTCTAAGTCCTGGTCATGAGGTCCCCCAGGGAAGCGTCCTAGGGCCTACCCTTTTTCTTATATACGTCAATAGCCTATGTAACGAAAATGTTGACAGTTGCAAAATCATTTCGTACGCTGACGACACAGCATTGATAGTACATGGTATGGACTGGGAAGGAGTCCGCCGTAATGCCGAACTGGCTATGGCTAGAGTTATGGAGTGGTTGGACTCCAACCTACTAACTCTAAACTTAAAAAAGACAGAATTTATCCCTTTTTATTTGCGAAACGACTTGCTCCCTCCAAAAACATTCTGTATCAGAGCGCACTTATGTAATAAAAAAAACAACCTTTGTTATTGCGCTCCCATAGCTAGATCGGATAGTGTAAAATATTTAGGGGTAATAATTGATAGTAGATTGAATTGGAATCGACACGTTGATGCATTGGTTGGCAGAGTTAGAAGACTGTTGCCAATATTTAAAAAATTGAGAAACGTAGCTGATCGAAAAACATTATTGATAGTTTATTGTGCTTTGGTTCAGTCAATTTTGGTGTATTGTATATCTGCGTGGGGTGGAATAGGAAAAACTAATATGATACGCATAGAACGTGCACAGAGAGCTGTACTCAAAGTTATGCTGGGTAAACCTCGTCGTTATGCTACTGATGAACTGTATAAAGAATGCATGGTTTTAACGGTTAGGCAACTGTTCATTACACAAGTGATAACTCGAAAGCATGCACACTTACCATATGTACCAAGACCACAATCGCGCAGAATACCTCGAGTTTGCGAAACCATAAAATGCAATACTGCTCAGGCCAGACGACAATATTATGCAATGAGTTCACATCTGTACAATAAGGCTAACAACCAATTAAACATATATCCTGTCGTTTTAAAGAAATGTAAGAAGATGATTGACAAGTGGCTGAAAAACCTGAGTTACGACGATACAGAGAATATATTAAAATAACTGTAACCGAACACACACTCGAATACACTTGCATACTGTTAGTAAATATATAGTTTTGTTAAATGACATTAATATTTATTATTATAGTAGTAGTAAGGGTTGTGTGATGCTCTGGTAAATGATCCATTTACATAATGACTTTTTGTAAATAACACGAATGCATGTAGCACGAAAGGATATGAATATCTTTTCGTGTAATATGTAATGATGGTTTGATTGCTTGTATGCTGAAGTTGTAATATAAATGATATAAATTACACGTAAATTAGGTTTGTATCTTGTTATTCTGGAAGGGAGGCGACTGACAGCTGTCATACAGTTGATACTAGTACGGCTGTCGCCGCTGTCCTTATCTAAATTTACTAATTAGGCATATAGTCACTGTGTAGAAATATAGAAAAAATTAAGTGATTTAGATATAAGGAACAAATTTGTAAACTTTAAGAGAAAAATAAACGATTATTATTATTATTATTATTATATTGGAATCGATGTGTTAGGTAACAACTCACAGTTTAGGTCCCAATAGTGTTAGATATTTGATAAACCGTGGTGCACGGCAGTTGAGCTTCACTCGACTGGCCATCTCTTTGAGGTTTTAAATGCCTTATTTGTCATGTTGCTGTCTCTCACTTTGCCAAGAGGGGAAGTCAATTCCAAAACTTCCTACTCCTACAAATTTCTTCTGATTAAATTCGTTGTGAGTTCCAAGGCAGCTGTAGTTTTTGTTTTGTCACCCATTCTCTTTTCGCTGTTCATAAATAGCATTGTTTCTTCTCTCTCTCTTGTTCTTACCATCTATATGCTGATGACTTACAGATATATACAGCTGCTTCATTTCTTGATATTTCTTTAGCAGTGCATGCTATCAATAATGATCTTGCGATTATTGCTGATTGGTCCCATAGTTTCGGGCTTAAGGTCAATGCGGCCAAGTCGTATTCATCGTCGTATCGCATTGTAGGCAGCCCACACTTTATTTCAAGACTGCATGATACGGTTCTTCCTAATATTCAGTTTGAAGGTGACACAATCCCTTTTTCTTCTACTGTTTTTAATTTGGGAATTATTATTGACCAATCTCTGTCGTGGGCCCCACATATCAATGAAGTCAGTCGTAGGATTTTCGCATCCCTCCACTCACTCCGACGTCTGCAATTTTTTCTACCGTTGGAAACCAAGAAGTTGTTGGCTTGTTCCCTTCTCCTTCCTTTGCTTGATTACGGTGATGTCGCGTATCTAGATCCTTCCGAAGAATTGTTGGATAAATTGGAAAGACTACAAAACCTATGTATTCGCTTCATCTTTGGACTGCGGAAATACGATCACGTCTCGGAATACCGCAAACGTCTCAATTGGCTGTCGATTAGAGATCGTAGGAAGGTGCACATTCTCTGCTTACTTTACAATGTTTTGTTTAATCCATCTGCGCCTTCCTACCTAAAGGAGACCATTCATTTTCGTGATGTGGATACTCGGTTGCGTTCCTGCGGTACACTTGTTCTCGACATTCCAAGTCAGAAAACAAATTCGTACTCACAATCCTTTCCTGCAAAGTCAGTTAGTCTTTGGAACACACTTCCTCTAGAGGTAAGATTGGCTTCCTCTTCAGATTGTTTCAAACTTCGAGTCAAGAAATTTTTAACTGGTGTTTTGTGATCATTTATGGATGCATACCTAAAAATGTGTCTCATGTTTGTTCGCTTTTAGTTTATGTATTTAATGTATGTTCATATATTTGTTCTTTTTTATTTTTATGTATTGTTTTATTTATTAGTAAATTCGGTATACGTATTTGATAACCTTGTACTGTACTTTTAAGTAATTTATAGTATTGTTGTAGTGAGTGAGTTGTACGTGTGTTGTTTTGCCCATGTAAATTGTTCTGTCAAAGACTCTAGGTTGGCTGGAAGAGATCTCTTTCAGGGATAAGTCCGCCTTTGTAACACTAGATTTATTTTTATTGTAATTTATTTTGAATGTAACGTACAATAAAGATATTACAACAACAACAACAACTTTTTGGTGTTCGTCGCTGTTAATTTTGGCTACACAGAAGACTAAGTGGCGGGCCTGTCCCGTTAAAAAAAAGACAAGTCACACATATTATTATTATTAGATTATCATTACAAATTTTCAATTATTAAATGCAGTATATATTATAATTATTGTCACCGGCGGTACGCACGGCGACACGACGAGCAGCCACCAATGTTACTACTCGTAACAATACTTATTTTATTTAAAATATAATATATATTAAAATTACAACAAGTGATTAGCAATGATTACTTTACCTCAGGGTTCGATTTTTATATACTTATATTTATAGGACAAATATTCGTGTGCAAGAACATTTTGTTTGTGTTATCTGGTGTTACTAAGAGAAGTAAAAGCAGGCCGACTGGTGAGATTCCTCCTTCCTCCTCACAGAAATCTGAAGTCAATTAACAACTATATCGAAGTCTAAGGAGTTGGTGCAGTAGTGGTAGCGACGTGTGAGAGATGCTTCCTGTATTGCGTACATTGGCTACGATAACTACTTTACATCAGGTAGGCTATATGTTTATAGAGAGCTTGGTGGCTCAGTCGTGAATGACGCGACTTTGACACCAACGCTCGTGAGTTCGATTCCCACACAAGACAAACATGTCTGTTTGTCTTGAACTGGATGTTTTAAGAGAGGTAGGGCGCATTAAAGCAGCCCGCCTAGGGTAGTACCTCCACCTCACAGACAATAACAATAACCAATTAGCAGCAAGCCAAATAATATTTCCTAGAGGATTGTTGTGTTCCTGCGTGTGAGTGAGGTCACCAGTAAGCTCCCAAGGAGTTGCTGTGTAAGCAGCAGAGAAAGCATCGCGCAAGTGATGCTTAATATAATTACAAGCGTTAATAGGCTACGGTAACTGCTATACATCAAGTGGGCCGTATGTTTGTATGCCTCCCGACGTTGTATGAAAAAAAATAGAGGTGCCTAGAGGTATGTGTGTTTACACCTGGCGTTCCATGGGCTCTGCCTACGCCGAGGGAGACAAGCGTGATGATATGTATGTATGGCTTGTATGGTTATGTACCTCTCGACGTTGCGCGTCGTATCAAAAAGTAATTACATATTTTCAAATCCAAGTATTTTCTTTTAATTCACATATTGGAATGCAGTGAACGAACGTTCACTGTTGGAATGTGTTTTGGTGTCAAAGGTTCATGTGCTTAATCATTGGATGGCATGCTCTCCTCGCATGTCGCTAATGCACCTCACAATTCAACTACTACTGATGTTGTGTTGTCTTGCTATTTGACATCTCTCTTTAAATGTGCCTGCGAGTGGATCCAAAACGTAAAGGCCCAAGCGAGAAGACAAATGTAATGCACTTGATATTAATTGAAATAGAAAGCAAATAATAATTTTATTTTCCTGGAGATGTCAACGGGAAAATATACAAATAATTTCGTGGCGTGAACAGGTTCTTACAGGGTCGGCAACGCAAGAGTGACACCCGTGGTGTTGGAAATGCCCATAGGCTACAGTAACTGCTTGCCATCAGGCAGGCCGTACGCATGATTGCAACCTTAATGGTTTAAAAAAAACCTCGGTAGCAATAGCCACTTTAGTACCAAGACCAGTTAATTCGAAATCCACCCAGGACAAAAAATCGTCATGTCTGTTTGTTTTACTTCAGGTGTTTTTAAGAGAAGTATAATGCATCAAAGTAACCCGACTGGGTAAGCGTCTCTACCTCACAGAAAACTGCAGCCAAATGACAACTTGCTGAAGGCATGTTGCGTTCCTGCAAGTGAGTGAGGTTACTAGTAAATTCTTACGGGGGAGCCGTGTTAACTTCAAGTAATCTTCAGGTGCCCTTAAAAGAAATAACTGGCTAACTCAAAAATTATTTTTACACTGTAGGGGTAGGAGTAGGGGTCAATTTAATTATTTCACTTGTTGAATATAACCCATAAACTTTTGCATGCCGCTGGCAGGTAAAATATATATTGTTTCATTTTATAATTTCTGTATCTTTACCATCTTTTTATTAAAATAAAAATATTTGCATTTGAGTTTAGGCGTTACTCGCCAACATTCTTATACTTTGGAGTAATGTTTAAAGTTTAATATTTTTAAGGCCAATGAAACTCTGAATTATTGAGCTCAGTTATCGTTTATATCAACATTAAGTCCGAAAGGCCGTTCTTAATAGTGTGATAAAAATATACCATCCACGAGCACCCACTCGCCCTCTACATAGAGTTTTCAAATAAAATTTCACAAGCAACTGAACTTCTTAACGGACTATTTGAACATTTCCAAGAGAACTAAATTGTACCGTCTGGGGGAAAATATTTATTTTTCTTTTCGCCTTTTTTTAAATATTAATTCATAGTTTTATCTAATGTTGTGTGTGGAAGGACTATACACAAACTTACAATGTCCAAAAAAATGCACATTGGAGCATTTTATATTCCTTGTTGACTGCACTATTATTTTTTCTATGTCGTCACGTCAAGTCCGTTGCGTGAATACACCTCGCTCTTCCCTGACATTCATAGCTCTGCGCTTCCTAGGACGAACAAGTTAGTTAACATTATTTTTTATAATAACAAATGTATCTAAACCAAACATCAGAATAACAACATTCCAGAATAGGAGCATTAGACTTGCTATATTCCGTATTATTATATATTTGAAACAAAACAAACAAACGAAACCAAAGATCATGAAATTAATGTACATAAATAAATACGTATATCTGAAGATATTTTGTTTAAAATTAATAAGTTATTATTATTGTATATATAAATGTTATATTTACACAGAAATGTCATTATGTAATAGTGGCAACTGTAGTTATGTTATGTTATGGCAACGCTTGCGCAGTCAGAACCCGTTATATACGTTTTCCCATACATTTCGCGGTCATATACGACCACCCGGGTTTCGAAGGGTTAATGAACGTCGGAAGTGAAGAAAAAGGGAGAATAGTATTTGTCTTTTCCTAAAACTTTGCCACTTACATACACAATTATATATTTCCAATAAGTTATACATGACACTGCATCATCGCCATCATCATATCAGCCGAAAGACGCCCACTGCTGAACATACACCTCCCCCTTACACTTCGACCGCGATCGGTCTTATGCTGCTTGTATCCAACGGCTCCCTGCGATCTTCACAACATCGTCTGTCCATCGTGTGGGGGGTCGTGCTACGCTGCGTTTTCCGGTCCGTGATCGCCATTCGAGATTCTTTCTGCCCCAACGGTCATCGGTTCTCCGAGCTATGTGGCCTACCCACCGCCAATTCAGCTTGCTGATCCTTAGAGCCACGTCGGTAACTCCAGTTCCGCTACGGATCAACTCATTTCTGAGCCTATCCCGCAGAGAAACTCCGAGCCATCATATGAGGCCCATAGTAAGGGACCTCATAATACTAAATCAACTGTAATGTTTAGATTAATCGCATAAAAATGTTGTGGAACCATAAAACGTTACGTTGACTTGGTCAAAGTCAGTGTTGGGAAAGGTTGAAGCAACAATAGAAATACAAATCCCTTCAATGAAGTCGGCATCTTTTTTTATAAAAAACATATCTCGTACTTTTCAGTTTTAGCCCTTAAATCCATATAGATATTTTTTTTTTAACTTTTAATTAGTTAATCAAAACAAATTTGCGACATACCATACTTACTACATACTACATAAATTCTCTGTTTGCCATTGGACCCTCACGGACACTTCGGTACCTCTTTGATTTAAAAATACCTTTATTCTCTCTGAGTATCCTTTTCAGTTCCGATGTTTATTACTTATTTTTCTTTTTTAATGTACTGGCCTTAATAGCATTGACTTTATATTATTCAATCGAAGTCACAGGTTTTCGAGATAACGGTAAACATGTACGCAATATAAACATGCGCGTTGAACATACAACCTCTTCTTTTTCCTATGTTGGTTGAAAATATATTTAAAAAGTTAGTTTTTTTATATATTATACATTTCTCTTTGAGTTTTGCGATACAATCAGCTGTATATGCACGATAACTGGAGGTTAGTCTGTATCAGCAATGAATGATCACCATCGCGTTTCATTAATATTTGCGATGGCGCCTTCGAATAATCACGTGAGAATTAAAGGATTGCTCTTTGGTCGGAGCATAACAACGAGCTGCTTCTATTAACTCTCTTTGTTGGAGTTTGGCAGTTGACTGGTTAGTAGTGGCAACGTTAATGTCTAATACGGGAACAATAGAGACCAACAGAAGACATCCTTATTTATTAAAGTCGTTTGATAAGTTACGTTAAGGATGTTTCCAAATCGAGCTACGAGGGTAAAGATGCGAGTAACAAGGCGCACTCCACTCTACCTGAGAGCCTCCGAAAGTCTTAACTGCGAGAGAAGCGCGGGTACTTGTCGAATATGTCCCACCGCGGACACACGGCGCGCCACTTCGACCAACGCTCGTGACCAGTGCAAATAAAGACATGCTTACTACATACAAGGTTAGAATTTGTTCTTGTGTGTGTATAGAGAAGTAAGGTGCATCAAAGCAGCCCGTCTGGGGAAGTACCTCCACCTCACAGAAAACCGCAGCCAAATAACAACTCCCTAGAGAGTTGTTGTGTTCCTGCATGTAAATGAGGTCACCAGTAAGCTCCCAAGGAGTTGCTGTGTAAGCAGCAGAGGAGGCATCGCGCGAATGATAATAAATTTATCACAGGCATTAATAGGCTACGGTACCCGCTTTACATAAGGTGGTCCGTATTCTTGTATGCCTCCCGACGTAGTATAAAAAATAAAAAATTGTAAGCAGCCCGTCTGAGGAAGAACCTCCCTCACAGAATACCGCAGCCAAATAAAAACTCCCTAGAGGGTTGTTGTGTTCCTGCGTGTGAGTAAGGTCACCAGTAAGCTCCCAAGGAGTTGCTGTGGTATCCCGCGAGTAATACTTGATGTATTGCTAACGGTCATATGCTACGGTAACAGCTTTACATCAGGTGGCCCAGACGTAAAAAACAGGAGTATATAGTAGATGATACGGCGATACATCCAGCCTAATGATACAATGCCTGCTACGTAGCGATTTATGAAATGCATACCTTTACTAGCTGCTGCCCGCGGCTCCGTCCGCGTGGAGTCAAATAACGTAGCTTATGTGTTAATCCAGATCGTCATCTATCTAACGTGCCAAATTTTATTCAAATCCGTTCAGCCGTTTAAGCGTGAAAGAGCAGCAAACATCCATCCATACATACAAACTTGCGCATTTATAATATGTGCGAATTTGTTTTCTTTGCTAAAATTCTAACATACGAGTACTATATGTTATGGATTAATGCCTCAAAATGAATGTTTATTTCTTTATCTCATATATATTCCCGTCAGTTTTATATGTATTACAAGAAACAACTTTTTATTATACTAGGTCGAACAGCAAGCGAGTATAATATCTACTTGATGTAGAAACTTAAAAATATTAATGCCATAAATTATTACCCAATTACAAACAAAATAATGCCAATAGTGAATAATGGAGACAGATGTACATTTGTCATTATCGTGAAATTGTTGGCTGTGCTCGTGTAAATATAGCTGTGACCTGTCACTAAGTAGTTCACCAGGTTTTCGTTTGCATAAACAGAACGTGTAGACAAGATTCGATATGGCTCTAAAGATAATTATATTGCCTTACTCTAATTAACATACTCGGAATATTAAGAAAATATACGAGTGTGCATGGATTGTGGGGATTATGCAGACAAATTGTGTATGGATATCATCACGGCAGGTTCCTTACGGGGTAGATAGGGTGCACCGAACACTATAAGAAGCAGTCCTTGTACATCTCACTCGCTTCTTTACCATTCATAGCTCTTTATAGTATGCTCACCAGTTTCTAGGGCTCCTGATAAAACACGCCGACTTCCTTCCACTTTCGCATTGCATATCTGTTCCGTTGATCTTTCATCTTGCATTCTTTCTACATGTCCAAACGAACGGAGCACGCCTTTTCGTATCTTAACCCGACACTCTCTTTCTTACATCATCATTACGAACGCGGTCAGGAAGCGTTACGCCACAAATTTTACGCAATGGTCGCATCTCGACTGCGTTTATTCTACTGTCATGCTCTGTCTGCCATATCCATCTTTCACTTTCATAAGTTAGCGTTGGGATTAGCACCGCGTCGTGTACAACGTACTGTACCTTCTGGCTTACATTGCAGCTGCCTAGAAGTTTACCGAACGCTCCATTGGCGCTCTTGACTGCAGCGACAGCACATCTTCAATCGGTTGGAACCCTTCCAGTCTCCAGCATAAATTGCTCAAAAACCAGAAGGCGGCCCTTACGTAAGTGCCACCTAGTTTGATCATCTCAGTTGTTACCATATAGATTCCCAAGCATTGAAAAATGGAAACTCAGCGGACTTTCCATTTTTCAATGCTGCCATTATTAGGAGTCGTTGTGTTTCTGCCAGCGAGTAGGTCTACAAGTAAGCTCCTAAGAAATTGCTGTGTTAGCAACAGGATTGGCAACGAGCCATATTTCGTGTATTACAAGCGCTTACAGGCCACACGATTACCATTTTATATATGGTGAGCCGCATGCCTCCCGACATTGTATAAAAAAAATCTCATCCTACAACTCTCTTCACTTCCGCCTCTCTATACACTAACTTTCGTTGCGTAGCAGTTCAATAAACAGCTGCCGTGTCGCCACAGCTGTGTGTAGCGCGTACTTGTAAACAGTAAAGACGTATTCACCGTCGCAGGCCGTTCGTAGTTTGCAGTCACGGCACCGTTCCCCGGCTTGTATTCAACTTATTGTCAACCCGATTTAAAATGCTCACCTCTATTCAATTTCAAATTATAAATAAACTTAAAAATCAAGTTTTATGTTAGGATGCGTGGCCAACAGCATATGGTGGACGTGAAATATGAGACGAGCTCGGTGGCGCAGTGGTGAAACGCGTTGTTACACTACTTTGACACCAACGCTCGTGGGTTCGATTCCCACACAGTACAAACATTTGTGTGCATGAACATGTCTGTTTGTCTTGGTCTGGGTATTTTCTATGAATGATAAGTATGTATTTAAAAAAAAAAAAAAATTTACGTATGTTTATCAGTTGTCTAGTACCCATAACACAAGCTTCGCTTACTTTGGGGCTAGGTGGCGCTGTGTAATTTGTCCGACAATATTTATTTATTTATTTATTTATTTAATATATACTTTGAGTAGATTCTGCTGTTATTGCGAGAAACTTATTTTTTTACATTCATTTTAATTCAAATTACTTTGTGTAGGTACTTTCGCCACCAGGTCATGGATTTAGTTTCACCGTTGGGTTTAGGTTTATACAACAAATCCTAAGACTATCTGTTACTTACAAGTCTACAAATTTTCTCTTAGACTATGCGCAAATAATTTATGCGTTCATTACGACCACTTTGCGGGTAGTGAATGTCACAAGGCGAGCGAGGCAACAAATATTATGTTCCTTAGAAAGCTCGCCTACGAAGTTCATTTAGAGGAGCGCGCTGCGACACAGGCAGTACTTTATTGCACGGGGATATTATATTGTCATATCCAATTTGTCAGCCCAATATCTCATGTCATTTTTGCACTTAGAAATTGACCGAATGTCTATTGTCGTTTTGTCGAAACATGAGTGTACGCTTTGATACATTCAGCGTGCTGATTGGGGGCCGCGTCGGTACTATTTTCTTTTTAATTTTTACCAACATGTGTTTATATCAACTCGTTAGTATAACGACCATAAATCTTTTTGAAGTAAAACTTCTTTACGCACGCTTGACTTGGGGAGTAAGCTGGTGAATGCGTGACGAGAGCGTTACGAAAAGTGTGATTGGGCGCGGCGAACGGAAGTTGAGAGGGAGATATAAGTGAAGATAGAAAGAGAGAGAGTTACGTTTCGTATATTACTGTAGAGGCAAGAGAGAGAGGTGCGAGCACGAGGGGGGAGGCGAACGAAAGTTGAGAGGGAGATATAATTTAGTTACTTTTGGCAACCACTATAATAATGTGAATGCGAAAAAACTGCTTCTAAGCGATAACTTTCAATAAAGTTTATGAAGAAGAAGAAGAACCAAGAGAAATTCCCAGTCAACAGTCTCCATGCGTGCGTGCGTGCGTCGGTCCGTCCGTTGCGAGCGCGAAGCATATTAAATTGCCTATTGTCTGTAAGTTTTACTTTGATCGTGTGGTAAAGCACACTCGTTTTTCTTTTTATAAATTAAAATATTTTTAATATAAGATAGAAAAAGCAGTTCGTAATGAAGTGCGAGTGAATGAATCGGCGAGCGAGCGCGGCCGCCGTTATTACCGTGCGGTCCGCGTTCACAACTTCGCATAAACTTCACGTTCGTCTTGATTTAATTAACAAACAAGATGAATTTATCTCGTTTGTTTTCATTGTGGAATACTTGAAGTTTCTTACAGTTTATAGGTTTCAATGCCGTTTACAGTTGTAGGTATGATAGTTCGTTCCTTCTTGAAGGGAAAACTTCTTTAGACGCATTTAACGATGTTTGGTAGAGGAAAATCTTATGGGTACGCGTCGCTGGCATGTTAATGTTAACAGTATATCTGTAGTTATGAGTATAATCATCAATCAAATCAATGGTCCTATCACTATCAATGAAATAGTACATACACCTAGTTCGGATGTGTAATGGTCCGCAGAAAATCTATATTTTCCATAGCTTCAGCTAGTGGTGAGTGATCAATGACCTTTCTCGACGCAATTCTACGATTAACTACCTTTTTTGCAGATATTGACAGTAGAACAGGATGATGATCGGTTAAAGGACATGTCCCACCACCAACCCATGGCTCTACCGACCTTACGGCCATTTGAGCTGAATCGCGGGAGATGCAGCACGGCACTTGCTGCTCTAACGCTCTTCGCCGTGCCGTGGGCATGTCTTAACTCCCTACAAATTGTTTATATCTCTGTCCACATATCTCTCTTTTCGCCTTCTCCCCTTTCTGGGGCGGCAACGCACACGTTTACGCCTTCACTGTCGTCCGAAGGCGCTCGTGGGTAATCTTGCGTTCTCTTTAGTTGTTTTGCTCTCCCTCCTCCCGCTCTTGTGCTTTCTCGGCCTGTTTCTCGGCGCTCCTACGTGCGAACCACGCATGGGCGAACCCGCGGAAGGCCGCGAAGTTCCCCGGCGACGACACAAGGTCCCCGAAGTAAACCGGTCCCTCCTCTTTGCTGCGCTGAATCCCGTCCATCATTCTATCACGCAGATCGGCATACTTTGGACAGGACCACACTACGTGGTTCCTGTCCTCGCTTTCACCACACAAACACATGCTGCTCTCACAACATTTCATGTCTCTCAAACGTTTCCTGAAACATCCGTGACCCCCCAGGAGTTGTGAGGTTGGATGATCCGGTTCGACCCAGTGAGACCTGAGTCTTACCGACACGTCGGGGAAAAATTGATAGAGTTCCCTGCCCTTAGACTCCGAGTACCAGCGAGTTTGCCACTCGCTGACCGTGGCTTTCCAAATCTCGCGTTTCCGGCGGCTTAACTCCTGATCGGCCGTGGTTCTACGCACCCCGGTTAAAGGACGGTTAAAGGATAGTCCATAACAAGAGTAACAGCTGGCGCTTTAGTTTTTAAGTTTACGTGATCTAAACATGCTCTACTACGGGTGGGTAAAGTGTGAGTCGGGAGTATACTGTGAAATGCCAGCAGCTCTAGATATTCACTACTACGCTCATTTTCAGTATTGCCGACTATATTTATATCTCCTATAATAATTATATTTTCAAATGGCTTTAATTGGGTAGCAAGTCTGTCTAAAGATCGGAGAAAATTATAAATATTGGTACATGAAGGTACATTGGTACATTAAGGAGCATTGATTGCACTCGGTCCTAATTTATACATGAGGCGGGCCGTCGGTGCGACGCCTTCAAACGCCGATATTTTGTTATTTACATGGTAACGAGACGAGATGCCTTTGGGAAGCCTTCTGGTGGTCATAGTGCATAATTTTAACAAGGATACGTAAAATAGACACATGTCTTCTTTAGCGTAACAAATATTTACCCGAGCTATTTTAAAAGAGAAAAAATACTACGCGATGCTTATTTCAGACAAATAAAATATATCGTTACATTTATGGCGTGTTTGGACTCCTTTTTCCCTAGAGTTATCCAGTTTCCTAATCCATAAGGGCTGGCAGGGTCTACTAAGGCTACAGATTTGTCGAAGATACTAATTTTGCCCAGGAGCAGCTATCGTCAAAATTCCACAATCCAGACCTTGCTTAGGTTATGTCACATGTCTTTCGAAATATAATTTCTTTTTCGAAGTATAATGTTTAGATGTTTGAATCGTACTAAACACAGATGATTAATATTTCACTTTCACGTATCAGCAGCTTTTTGTCTACTACTACTACCCACACTATTCCACATGAATACATCACCGGAATAAAAAGGGTACTTTTTATTCCAGTGATGTGTTCCTGTGCCCCTTCGCAAAATCTCTGCTTTACCCAGAGATTCCCCCACTATTAGTCAAGTCTATGTGGGTCGCTCTCGAGTTTCGAGTGCCCAAAATTTGCATGTGTTCGCCGAAAGTAATCGGTCATATAATATCGTTAACAGAAGTATATTTAAATGTAATTGAAATGTGAATTTGCTTAGGATTATGATATCAACTACGACTACCGTATTAACGACTGAACGGATTTGATTTTTTATTTCGGAAACATTTATAACTTCTGTAGGATAGCTATTTTGTTTTGATATTGTTTATGTGGCGCAAAAATTGATAAGTTAAAATATGTGTAACTTTTATCCGGACGAATACGATATGATATGGAGAATCATAGAATTCATAGAGTTATAAAGTCCAAATGTCTTAGAGGGATTCGTACGTAAAAGTGTATGAGGCCCGCATTAGATTGTAAGCGGTCGTCGCAGCCTATTGTCGCTCGCAACACCACGGTGAGTTACTCGCGCGCTGCTTATCTTGTGACCTTAGGCTATTTCGTCACAGTACCCAGTAATTTCTCTGCCATATCTCACCCTTCAAACCGGAACACAGCTATTAATATAGCTGCTTGGCGGTAGATGAGACGAGGTACCCACGCAAACGGCTTTTGTACAAAGCCTCCCTCTGGTTGTCAGTTAGTTTTTTTTATGGACGGCCCGTACCGCGGCAAAATATCTTACCCCCACCACAAGGAAAACACGCTTTGTTTTCCTTTGTGTATACACATAAATCCGAACATACGAATTTACTGGTGCACACCCCAGAAATCAAATCACGGGCCAGTATGTTAATACGCTGGTTCGTCATCCACTGAGCCATCGGTTCAAGATAATGCATGACACTGTATCGATAAACTGTTATCGAATAGTTGTCGGCGGATTTCAACGTACAAACTTTAATGTTTACTACTCGTAGACGTATTTGTGACTCATCATGAAATATTTGTCGGTTTAGATCATGATTTGTTTACGTCGAATTGGAATGTTAAAATATGTGGAGAGGTGGGAGTCGTAGGACCTCGGTGAACAACAACATCTAAATCGTAGTTTACCTTAACCTCTTGAAACGGCAATCAAATGAATCCCTTTTGGCAATTTATAATATCTATCATACAGACAAAATATGAGAACTAAATTATTTTTATTATTAATTAGCGGACGCGACAGACGTTGTCGTCTCCGAATAAAAAAAAATCCGAGACGCCATCGCACTGCTACCAACCGGATCCAATTGTGAATCTAAACCATTCAGGTATCCACTTAAACACACACATATAAAAGAAGAAGTATATATATATATATATATAAACGTAATTTGTTTGAATAATTATTAGCGTTTTCATAGTCGTAGGTGTCGAATTCCACCCGGTATATTTCATGTTAGTTTCCATCACATGCGATAGTTTTTTGAAATAGTCTATATCTCTAATAATATTTTTACTTCGAACTCACATACAAGCAAAAAATAATAAATATTTTTTTCACTATAGACTACATTACGGACGAATAATATTTTTAATGTAGAAAAATTGTAACTCTTGTTCATTTTTTATCGACGACAACATAATGTTCAATAATCTAAGCATTAAATACTAATAACAGCACACGATACAAAATTAATTTAACCAAAACCTATTTTTGGGCAAACCCCAAAAGGTTGGCGAGTAAAATTTAATGAAGCATGTAATTCTAGTAACGTTAGGAAATTAAAGGCTTTCGAGGCCATAAATATTGTCGCCGACAGGCTGTAGCACATATTTTCACTAAGTTTGACCTCATTATATTTTATGAATCATTTGAGCGCGACCAACTTGTTCAAGGGTAACATTCTTCATAGAATTATGGTGTAAATGTCATAACGCTGACATCGTTACTGCCAATTCTCCTAACGTAGTGTTTATATAGTTTATCTATAGTTCGTTCGTTTCGTCACGCTCGTGGGTTCGATTCCCACACAGTACAAACATTTGTGTGCATGAACATGTCTGTTTGTCTTGGTCTGGGTGTTTTCTATGTATAATAAGTATGTATTTACAAAAAAAAAAAAAAAAATGTATTTACGTATGTTTATCAGTTGTCTAGTACCTATAACACAAGCTTCGCTTACTTTAGGGCTAGGTGGCGCTGTGTAATTTGTCCGACAATATTAGACAATATATATTTATCTATAGTGGTACGAAATAGCTCGAATGGGGAGGCAAGTTTTACCTCCATGCAGAGGTAACTATACTATCTATCTATTCATACCTTTTCAAGTTTTTTGCGGGGCAGGCAGAGAAAACAGAACGCTAAAAGTCGCAGTCCTTATACTCTTCGCTCGTTTTTGCTCAGCTCTGTAGGAAACTATTACATGTACCTACAAATTAGTACGACGTGTGACAACGTGCGAGCTATACTTGTTATGCAAGCTGTTATAATAGCTTAACATGGAACCATATTTTTATTTGAAAACGAAGTGATGTTAAATTTGAATCATTTTTGGTGCCGCACAGTGTTTGAAGGGCTATAAATAGTCCGCAATAATTTATAAGCCCTAGTCCAAAGACCAATTTCAACAGCTCGAGTTTGTAATTTCTGAAAAGTGGAATACTCCCTCGGCCACATACCGGGGTCTCCAATGTGACGTCACTTTTTAAATTTTGTATGACGTGCCGACCACTGTTCGCACTTTAAAATAATAAATACCATATTAAAATATTGAAGCGAGTGAGCCTAAAGTACGCCTGTTGATATACTGCTTTATATAGTACTACCATGCAAGGGCGGGCGGCGTAGCCGCGTAGCTCCGTAGAGCTAGGCGCGTAGACCGTAGATGTATCGTAGAGGGTTTTTCGTTCGGAGCTGTTCAGTCGCGGAGCCCGCCGCGCGCCGACCAATCGTGTTTCGCGTGTCGCCCAGTCGCCCGAAGTTTTGCGTGCAACTTACTCATAAAGCTACGAGTGCGTACTGGCGCGCGAGCCGCTGTTCTCTATTCTAAATTATTTAAGTTAGACTCGCACAATAAGGATTTTTTGTTGGTAAGTTTGTATCAATGGTTGTTGTTATATTTATAATACTGGCAACTGTCCACGGCCTTGCAAGCATGTATTCCATATAGGTGATAAAAAATTTACATTTTTATCAGGTTCCTGATAACTCCTTAGTAAATATGATCATAGACAGAAATATTTATCTCAGCATCTATTCAAAATATTATTTATCAAATTTGTGAATGGAATATTTTCGACGCAGCAGGTCTCTTCTATCGGTACCGTGTCCAAAATATATATTTTTTTAATTGGCGGCAGTCTGTCTGTGTTGTGGTTGTCGTCGTTTCTCGTCTAAACTACTGGCCACATATCTATATAATTATGCACTACAACATCCAGGGTGCTATAGCGCGGAACATCAACGTGCATACTGTTTAACCAGAAAATATTTAGAGCTCCCGCCAAAAATGTGAAAGTACGCAGCCCGTGGGCGGAGCCGCGGGCGTTCGTTAGCTCATTAGCTAGTACTATATGTAATAAAGATAAAAAATATTTATTGCCTCGCGGGCACTTAGACACGTCTTACATTTTTTGAAATATAATATTATTGTATCTTATTCAATTCTCTTATTTTAGTTTTTGATTTTTAAACTGCTAGAATTTCGGGAATGACCATTGGCGAAGAAGTAATGCCGAAAGAAACAATATTTGTCTCCTTTAAAATTGTCAATTAGGTATTACAATAATTTCACATCAGCATATTGGTACAATAATTAACACTAGTATCAGTATGTTAGTATACCCGTACAGTCTCGGTTACTAATAATGTTGTACAAGTTTGTTGCAATGGTTGTTATCGTACAATTTTGGCTCTCTTTTTTTGGTTCCCCATTCGAAGAATAAGACAAGGTTTCAGTTATGTGTTCATCAGTGTGTGATGAGTCACTAACTCTTAACAACATTTTGATTGATTTGTTCTTTTTGTTATCAAAATTAATTTAACAAAACTAATTTCGTTGAATTTTGTTAAAAAAAAACTCGGTAAAATTGTTATTTTTTTAATTGTCTCAAGCATGAATTAATCTTTTTTTACAATTTACTCTATCACGCCTTTTTTCGCATCAAGTCTCAATTGATAATGTGGTTTCCCAGACTGCGACCAAAGCGAACAAGCGTTTTTGTCAAGTTATTATAATAAGTACTTTTAGAGAGAAAAAGTTAATTAATTAATCATATAATAACGAGATCCGATTCCCGCTTGATCAGAATAAATATTTTATACATTTTTTTTTATTTTTATTATCCTAGTTTTCAGTTAGTGAACGCCACATCTATACTAATATAAAGCGGAAGAGTTCGTATGTTTTTTGTTTGTATGACGATACGATCCTTAGAGGCTGAGAAAAAGAAAGAAAATAAGAAAAATCGATCCGCACGAGATTGCAGGATTCAAGCTGACGAACTCGCGGGCTGGAGCTAGTTTGCTATATAGTCATTCTCTTTCGCCATAGCCTCGCTTTCCGAGCAGGCGCGCCTCTGCCTCTACAAGTTGGTGAATCGTACGCGAGCCTGTTTGAGGAGTACCACATCTCTAGCGGTACGTCAAGTGTCAAAAGTCTTAACTGTACAATTTCGCCCAGAAGACTGACGGGCAGATCGTTTGGTTTTTACAATTTTGATACCGAACACTAAACAGTTGGTACAGAACCAACCCCGCAGATAGCTCCTCGTTTCCATCGCCATTCTTCCAATCCCTCCGCACTCCAACTCCGAACTGCTATAAAACATAACCTGCGTCTTGTTATTCGCATAAATCTCATGCCTGACGGACGGGTAAAAGACGGGGGCGGTACAAGCTCCTCGTGCGGTCGCCGAAGACCTTGTGCCGCGGTCCCAGAGGTCACATTTGAATGCTGGAGTGCGGAGATAACGTGTGGCGTCGAGTTAGTCTGTTATTGCGTAACTTTTCCCATTGTAATGTGTCATCGTTCATTAGGGTTGTCAAAAGACTGTTTTTATTTTTATTTATTTTATTATACTACGTTGGAAGGCAAATAAGTATGAGGTCCGTCTGATGTGACGCTCTTTGTTATGTACTTCAGGAACGTGTAGGTGTCTCGTGAAAATATAGCAACGATCCAGGATGTTGTTATTTAGCTGTGGTTTTCTGTAATAACTGTTCACTCTATATTAAATATTACTGTTCTTCACCTTTCTTTCGAAAGATCTTTATTTTCTACTTATCAGGTTGCACCAGGACTGAATGTAGAAGCCGTGCCTCCAAACATAACACTGACATAGGTCTAACATAAACCACCAGTTTTATACAAACATCAATATTACACTACGTTTACTTAATAAACAATATGATAATTTTAGCTGTTCAATTCTGAACCTTTTTGATACGCTTTACGAGAATAATCCTATTATTAATATTATAAATGCGAAAGTTTGTATGTACGGATGTTTGTTGCTCTTTCACACTTAAACGGCTGAACGGATTTGAATGAAATTTCGCACGTAGATAGATTATGATCTGGATTAACACATAGGCTACGTTATTTGAATCCATGCGGGCGGAGCCACGGGCAGCAGCTAGTATTTAATATACTCGTATTTCACTCACAGAAATACGTCATTTCAACCAGAGACATTCGTCGTCGAGTCGTCACATTCTGCTACTTTCGTGACCTTTTTTGGTTGAATTTTCACAGATGAGCTATTTTCTCAAAGTCTGTATTTTTATCTCAATTAGGAAATCTATATTATTATAATAAATAGCAATCCCCCCCATTTTTCACATTAGGTTCAATTGTTAATCAGGAGAGATGCTCCTGGTTTTGCAAGCAGAACAAAATTATATTAATATATAATTGCTTCACACCAGGTGGTTCTTATGCTTATTTATCATCCAAGTAGTAGCATTACACCATGTTATTTTCGGCCAACCCTACGGAGCACGACTCGCAAGGCGCATCTACAAACCTGTAGTAATTAGACCTGAGGCATGGTGTGCATATATTCACCAGTAAGTTGACTCCATAAATGATCCGATCTACGGCATTTACAGCATCTTGGTAGGCCTATGGACGCTTGCTTGATCACTTTGTTGTTTATATATCTGTCTGTCAATGAATCACAAATCAAAAGATAAGTCTAAAACTTAACCTTTGACGAGCTCGGTGGCTCAGTCGTGAATGACGCGACTTTGACACCAACGCTCGTGGGTTCGATTCCCACACAAGACAAACATTTGTGTGCATGAACATGTCTGTTTGTCTTGGTCTGGGTATTTTCTATGTATAATAAGTATGTATTTACAAAAAAAAATGTATTTACGTATGTTTATCAGTTGTTTAGTACCCATAACACAAGCTTCGCTTAATTTGGGCTAGATGGCGCTGTGTAATTTGTCCGACAATATTTATTTATTTATTATTAATTATTAACCTATGGTTTGAAATTGGCCAAAAACCACGATATTCTTGGGACAAATACATGTCACATACAGAGATATACTTTCTATATAAATTAAATAACATAAAGTGAATATTATTTACAATCATAACTGCTTTGATGCATCGCTTGTTAGCAATTATATAGGACTCATCTGCTTGGGAGTAATTATGTACAATTGTGTTATTGCGGTGAATGTAAGTAAAGTAAAGTATGTTGATGGTGTGCTACATATCTACCATAATCATACACAGGATATATATGTATATACGTCAGTGATATTAGTCGATCAGATATAGCTTTTGATATTTGGTAGATAGGGATGCTATTCAACTTTTTAATTTCAAGAGACCTAACTTAGAAATACGACTACCTTTGTAACTATATGTATATGCCAGGTCCGTTCCGAGGCAGGTCGAGAGAACTAAGCTTTTATTATTTTATTTACTATTCATAGCTCTTTTCATGCACGCTCGCCGTTTCTAACATCAAGAGACACCCTCTCTAAAAAAAGCAATCATCAAAAACGGACCAGCCTGTAAAATGTTACGCGTCGCCATGAAAGCGGTCGTCCATTAAATTGTTAAAACAAGGCAGGGCCGTATGTACGTCACGTGAATTATGTTATGAGTCGGCTACGTGCCTCTCAAGTGCACGAGTGAATGTTACACACTGGAAGAATTAAATGAATTAGATGTAAATGAAACGAGCAGCAGGTGACGCTTGACTTTCCTAATTTGATAAAAATAACGTCCACCTCCTCCCCCTTCACACTGCCACCTCCTCCCCTGCCCATGGAGGGCCGCCGGCGGTGATAACGCGTGAATCGCTTTATTAATACAACTTAATCAAAACCGGGACTCGTTCAAATTTTCTTTTATGATATCTAATATATATTTCTAAATATATCAAATGAATACATGAAATGAAATAACTATAGCTTTACAATACGTTACATGTATTTGCTTATCTCAATTGTTAGGAGAGAACCACGACCAGTTCTCTGAGTGTGAATTAAAAGCACACAGGTTAAACGCAGCAATGCAAGATTATATTAGCTGATGGAAAACAAACAGATTTATTTCCACATTTGATGTATTTCCAACCTTATAACATTAAAACCGATTGCAAACCCAATAACATTTGAATGAATAAAATATGAATTATAAAAAAGTATGTGTAAAGCGACGTATTATTTTGGAAGCAACACCAAACAAAACACAAGGAATTAGGTAATTATTTTTTCTTTTTTGAGATGTGCATGAGAATGTGCTGATTAGAAACGCAAATAAGAAGCTCGCGCGATTCCAATTGATAGAGTATTTACACATTCAGAAATATTTAAAAATTACGATTTAACAATCTCGACGTCGACCAGGCTACGAACAGTGCTAGCCTAAGGAGGTGGTAAAACGGGACACAAGTGGAATACAAGTAGAAACATCCTACTAATATTATAAATGCGAAAGTTTGTATGTATGGATGGATGTTTGTTGCTCTTTCACGCTTAAACGGCTGAACGGATTTGAATGAAATTTGGCATGTAGATAGATTATGACCTGGATTAACACATAGGCTACGTTATGTGACTCCACGCGGGGGGAGCCGCGGGCAGCAGCTAATAATCTATATATAATATAGTATAAAATGTTTCAGCACGTTGTAACTACAAGTGAATGGTCGGCTCGTAACGAAACGTACTAAATAAGATTCAATGGTGATTTAAATGTTATTAATTGTTATTTACGTCCTCCAGATGTATTCGTAGGTTTGCACATAAATAATGTCAGAATAAATTTGTGTTGAATTAGAATATCAATTAGACATTAATTACATTACCATCAATACAATAACTTAAGATAAAATAAGATGAACAATGTCTATTTAACACTGGTATCTATGTGTCTATAATAATAATGTGAAATATAATGACCACATGGAGATAATCGTAGAAAACAAAAAGAGAGGGAAATTCTCTTCTCTAACTCATGGGTTTAATAAAGTCTCCGTCGTTTCAGGCACAATATTTAATAACAAGTATTACATTTTCAAAGAAATTCATTAGTACAAGTATTAATATCTATTCTGAGCTGAATTTGATGCGCGTATCAAATAAACTTTTAAATACATACATATATACATATCATCACGTCTGTCTCCCTTTGGGGTAGGCAGAGGCCAGGTGCACCGATCCAAACATACCCCGCTCGATTCTTTCACACGCATCAACCTCTTCATACCACATCAACCCTTACTCAACCCACTGCCGGCAGACGGGTCTTCCTTCAACCGAAGGGATTTAGAGCATACTCCACCACGCTGCTCAAATGCGGATTGGCGACGGCCAGTGTTTTCAAGCCGCCCGAAGACCACTGGCTTAGTTAAACGACTGTCATCTATCGACAACAGCCGGGACCGACGGCTTAACGTGCCCTCCGAAGCGTGGAGAAACTCGAGATAGATAAAGCCATCCATAGACAGGTTGCGATGGACGTTGCTTAACCTGCGTAACCTGCTGGTTAGAATGACACGCGCAACGACGACATGGAGCTCTCTCCTCTTCATGCATCATAATTATCTGGCAATCTGTAACACAAATGAAATTTTATATAAAGTATTCAGCCTTCCATGTGTTTGTTTCATAATTTGTCGATATTTATGGTTGATTGTTTGTACACGACAATACGTTTTGAAGTATTGGGTCGGCAACAAATGAGTGACACCTGGTATAGCAAATGTCTATAGGCTACGGTGACTGTTTACCATCAGGCAGGCCGTATGCTTGTTGTCACCTTAGTGGTATAAAAAAATACTTCTTTTAGCGCGTTAAGGAAAAACTTAACGACACCAACATCTAAAATCGACATCACGAAGTTGGTTGGGAAATGTCTCCTAAGTTTTGTTCGTGACATATTCAATACATTTACTGATAATTGATTATATTATCGTTTTGTTTTACAAACGTAGAGTACTGGCTCGCGGGATGATAGGCTGGCTATGGCAGAGAGAGCATGAAAATAGAATAAACGTGGTCAAAATGCGAACGTGTAGAACGAATGCAGAATGAAAGAATGACGAAGCAGCTATACAATGCAAAAGTGGAAGGATGTAGGAGCCGAGAAGGCCAAGACTTACCTACCATGACCAAATTGGTCGTGTTCTATCAGATGGTGATGTTAGGAGCCCTAGAATCCGGCTTGCATGAGAAGAGCAATGAATGATAAAGAAGTGAGTGAGGTATGTAAGTATCGAGTCACGTGGCGCTCGGTTCTCTCTTCCTACCCCGCAAGGGATTTGGCGTGAAGTTATAGATAGATAGAAGTAATACTTCTTACGGGCGTACTTACACTTTTTTGTATTCAGGTTCAAGGGTGTATTAGCTCGGCTCTCGCCTGTACTTAATTTAGGCTCCCCAGAAATCTGGCCGCCGTCCCTCGCGAGCTGAATAAGAAACAAATTATGTAAATCCACCGTCGCAGCGTACCGGCGACGTTGCGTAACCTCTAACAGCTTTCGAATGGCTGTAAATCTTTCTTCCTGTATTTACCTTTCGTACGTGTTTTTGTAAAGTTATTTACCGGTGGAATTGAAAACGGGGTCTCACTTTTAAACATGTTTTTATTAGGAACCGAGTTTAAACACTGATGTTGCACACTCATGACTTCTGTCAAGTGAGTGTAGTTCTACTGCAATGCATTTTAGTGACATGACACTTTTTACACTTAGTTACAATATTCTAATTAAATATATTTCTCCGTTGTCACGACGTTTCTGGGGGCACTTTTGTGTGCTGTAAGTCGGTATTCTTATACATGTGGGAAGTTATATAGAAGCGTAAATTTGAGGTCATCTCGTTGGTATTGATTGTTGCTAGTAACCAGAACGTTATTTTTACACAATGTCGGGAGGCATACAAGCATTCTCTCCTGATGGAAAGCGGTTACCGTAGCCTATGAACGTTTGTTATGATGTGCCCTACCTCGCTTAATATCTATTCTCCCTCTGTTAAATTTGTAGCCATCTTCCCTTCTTCTTAGCGTTTCTTCATCCACTAAGATTGGCGACCCCGCCAATCTTAGTGGATGAAGAAACGCTACCTAAGCCGTCCTTAATGCCAATGCAACTTGCCGTTTGGCCTCGGCTTCAGAACCACCCCACTCCATCCCAACCCATGGGTGTCGTAAAAGGCGACTAAGGGAAATAGCCAAGAGAAGGGCAGCAGCGTCCCCTGCGTACTTTAATAACTTACAGCGGTTGCCAACCCGCCTGCCAAGCGTGGATTTAACATCTTCATCGCCATCTTAGCCCGTATTCGTCCACTGCTAACATGGGCCTCCCCTCTATCTCTTGACGAAGATACTTATTTCGATATGAAACGTCTGTCGTAGGATTACCACAACCAGACTGAAAACTAGACCTTTCTTAGGTCAGGCCAGACGTCTTTTCGAGTAATTATAAATAAAAGAAATTTGAATTCTAGGTTCCTTCGTTCGCAGCTGTCTATATTAGAATATTATAAAATTAAATGATGTAGTATTAGTAGCATTATCATTCATCATTGATTATCTTCCCATTTTAAAGGGAGCTTTAATAACCTTATAAGTCGAAATTCAGGTATCATTGATAAGTTTACATTGAACCAGAGGAAGACTTTGTACAAAAGTCGTCTGCGTGGGTACCTATGTGTCACCTATTTCTACCGCCAAGCAGTATATTTATATAGTTGTGTTCCGGTTTGAAGGGTGAGGAGAAATTACTGGGTACTGTCACGAAACATCCTTAGGTCACAAGATTGGCAGCGCGCGAGTAACGTCCCCGTTGTGTAGCGAGCGTCAATAGGCTGCGGTGACCGCTTACCATCTGATGCGGGCCGCATGCTTGTTTGTTTTTTTTATATACGACTAGATTGAGTTGTATATATAAAGAAAAAACGGGTTGCACTCCGGCAAAACTAGAACATGCGGACCAAACAGCGATGTTGATAAACTACGTTGAGCGAAACGCGTAAGCGCCAGGAATTTCATAGCGCTTACAACGTTTTGGTCGCGAGAAAATAATGCCCTATGAACGATCTAGCGCTTCATGTTTTAATTGTTTAATTAGAGGTAAGTAATGTTTTAGCGCTGTAACGAACTTAAGTTCTAATTCTCACCAAAATCTTACGGTCAGGGTCACGTGTCCTGACGCGAGTTTAACATTTTTTACTTATCCCAAAAAGTGCACAACGCCGTTAAAGAAGTTTTCGCTTCAAAAATTCAAGATCACTCTGTATCATTGTGAAAATGTGTATGTTTGTAGGCTCATGTGCATATTAATAAAGTCTTATGCCCAATTTTCGTCCGAACTGCTGAATCCATTGAGTTGTTGTTTCACATCTTGACTTATTACAAGCCTGCTTAGCTTCATCGAGGCAGTACTTTATGAATAGTCTAAAAATATACAATTTAAAATGCTCGCAAATGGAAATGGAAAATGCTGTGTCGCGTACTGAGCCCCTCAACTCATGGTAAATGCTCAGTGTTTGCCGCGAGCGAGTCACTGATGAAATATAAAATATCCATCCGCGCGCCGAGTGCACTCGAACGGCGCGCTGCATTAACGTGCACCGTTCATTACGTATTTGTCTTCGATACAAAATATCGGGATAATGCAAACGCTGTGTACACTTTTTCGCATTCATGTGTAAGAATACGAGGTATGATTTAGTTGGTATGAGAGCATGCAAGGGCGCAACAATTTCAGAGACGGGTAGATTGAACTTCGTCGGTTATTAAGAGTCCCTTGTAGCGTCGTAGTAGTAAGTTTTTACACTCCGCAACATCATAGTGAAGCATCTCGCTATGGACCAGAAGGTTTTCTACGGTTTTATGGACCTCGAGAAAACATTTGATAGGGTCGTACGAAAGAATCTCTGGAATATTTTGCACAGATATAGGGTTGACAGTGACCTGCTCCGTCCTCTATAATCCACTTATGAGGATTGTACAGCATGTGTGCGGGTGGACGGCAGCTTGTCACCCTGGTTTGATACCAACATTGGTGTCAGAGAGGGATGCGTGCTGTCGGCTCATCTATTCATGCTATATCTGGACAGTTGTCTTCAAAGAATAAGAAATATGAATGTAGGAAAGCGAATGGCTTAATGGTCAACTGTCTGCTTTATGCAGACGGCGCGTTATTAATAACAGAATCACCATCCTAACTGCAAACACTAGTTACAAGAATGAAAGATGATTCTACGAAGAAAGGTTAGGTATTTGAAAGGGAGACAACCAGAACGAGCACTAGGATGATGTAGTGTTGGAGTAAGTGGATGAGATTGTATATCTTGGAAGCATTTTAGCAGCGTTGGAAGGTACACCGATGAAGTGGAGAGATGAGTGAATACAGGGAGTAGCCTGAATGGAGCTTTGGGTAAACTTCTAGGCAGCCGAAGCCGAAATAGTAAGCCAGAAGGCACAGCTCACTGTACCATACGCTGTGCTAATTCCAACGCTAACTGAAAGAAGGACTATGAATGTTAGAGAAGCCAGTGAAGTTTGTAAGGACCACGTCTTATGGCGCTCGATTCACTCTGCCTACCCCGCAAGGGACCTGGCGTGAAGATATACATACATTCTAGTCCCACCATATTCTGAAGACAGTTGAAAGGGAATATTTTCATTCCAAAATCAGACGTAGATAGAGGAAATATAAAGAGGCACGCGGTCTGCAGAAATATGCAGCACGGTGAGTATTGCTCTCTAATCTTATTTACTCGCATACGTAAATTTATACAAGTCATTGACAATTTTCCAATATCCGTCAGTTTGTATGCTACGACATTTCATGCTAATTAAAATTTAACAGGCTAACTTAAAAATTTAAACACTTTGGTTGTTTGATTTTTAAAAAGGATGTAATAATGTAAATTATTCCTTAAACTTACACGTTACCGTATTTAGCAGACAATGTTGGAGTTCTCAGTATAACTTACGGCTCGAAGCAGCTCCAGCACGTTGTGTGGAGAGGCGCACTAATGGATCCACACAGTTACGCGTGGCGTAGGTTACAAGCGATTGGTTCCATTCATACATATGTTTATATCATTCAATTGTACTTATCACATGTACTCATGGTTTGTAAGAGTAACGGTTAATAGTAAAGTTGCAAAGTGCATTATTTTGGCATAATCTGCCTCACTCAAAATAGGAATCACAAAATTAAAATCATGTATCAGGATTGTGACCGCTATAGTAATCATTTAGATTCTTGTAGTTGAAGACTCACGCACTGCCACGGTAAACATTCTCAGTGTTGCTGAAGTTCTTTCAAGTAGATCGTAAGGACAATTATAATGTAAGTTATTTAGGTAGACATTGATTAGCATCATTTGTTTAATAATACTGGCATGCTCAGATAGAGCTTGTCATGGGTAGGATTAGTAAACTCATGTGGACTTTTAAATGTGTATATGTATCGTGGAAGGTTACTTAATAAAAAAAGGGGTCTTCCAAAATAAAATTAATATAACTTATTAAAAACCAATATTTACAAAATCGATATAAAAAAGGCGGGTTTAAAACTTATGAAGTTCGGGCTAGGACGGGCTTTGAGGACTCGCAAGGATGGGTCTAACCAAAGTTCAGTAAGGTTGGGCAGGGAACACTAGGAGGCCCCGGTGGTGATGGCCGGCAGTTACCGGACACGACAGGAGGTCCGGGAGGAGATGCATGCCGAAGACTAGTAGTCGCCCAGCGAACCACATCGAGCGAGCAGGACCTTGAGGCCCTCACGGTCGCAGGCGGTCCAGGTGTTGTTGTAGTTGGTGTGAGTGGAAATCGCCCTGCAATCCACCACTGCAGCATACAGAGGTGCACGCGGACGCAGTAGAAGGTCCGAGCGCTGATGCACAGGGCGAAAAAGGTCACCCTGCGGCCCAATACGGCAGGGGATAGGGGAGCGAGAAAGTTGAGAAAGATGACAGGGCTAAATCAAACTAGGTGACCTTCCGATCGAGATTCGGGCGAGGTATAATAATTTGCGCAACAGATGCAGCAAACTATGTAGAACCGCAAGACATTCACAATTCGATTAAAAGTTGCTCTCCAAATAAATTATGGAAGTTTCTGAAGAGTTTGGGTATAGGGAAAGAACAATCGAGTATGAACAATAATTTTGATGTTAATGTATTAAATAAACATTTCAGTGTGTCCCCGGTAACTATTAACCCGCAAATTAAACTGGAGACATTAACATTTCTTACCCATGTTCCTGTTGTCCCTAGTTCCAACTTCCCACTTACATACATTACAGCTGCTGACGTCTTGGGCATATTTAATAAGATTAAATCTAGGGCAATCGGGCAATACGGGATCTCTCTTGATATGATCGAACCTATCAAAGCATAAATTACCCCCTTACTACGAGTAGCACATATCTTAAACTTTTCTATCTCTTCAGCGGTATATCCTTCATTATGGAAATTTGACCAAATACCTCTTCCGAAAAAGTCCAACCCTTCTTCATTCTTTCAATTTCGATTTATATCTGTTGTTTGTTTGTCTGTATAACTTCATTACATTATCCATAATTAATTACAAAGTATAAAAATTACATAATTTGCAAAGGCGAACTTATTCCGTCAATAAATCACTTTCCGCCGACCATTGCTTTCGAGTACATGAATGGAGCAATGAATGGCGGCGGGAAAGAGAGACCGAAGAGATGGAAAATGAAGTGGATAGAGACAGCATATGTGATCAATAACGAAATCGCTAATAAATACACACATTATATAAATACTAGTACATACATATTAAATACATAATAACTACATACGTAAGCTCAATTCGACGCGGAAGTACCATAGAACCCGTTTAGTAGCTTTTTAAAGGAGCCTATAGTCTGAGAAACCCTAATTTCCACAGGAAGCACATTCCATAGGCGTGCACCTTGTACACTGTATGAATGCCAAAAAGTATTTGTAAGTGAGCTTGGGACGTTCAGTATAGGATTTCCGCTACGCCACTTTTCGAAAGTGAAACCTCTCCCGGAGATTGTTAGGAGAAGAAGGGTTGAAAAGGACATTGTATAGAGGTGAGAATGTGAACTATGCGACGATGCCTTATAGGTAGCCAGTTAACCTCCTCCAACCTTCCTACGGTTTCAAAAACACTACATTCAAGAACACCTCTCGAAACATATTCACTGTTTCATAACAAATAGTGAAAATCGACGTCTACCAGTGGGATTGGAGTGAGCTGAATGCTGGTGTCCCACAGGGAGGAGTCCTGACTCCGATTCTTTTCTCAATATTTATGGCGATGGATCTTCACTTCTTTCTACGTTTCTTGTTATGCAGATGATTTGCAAATTTATACTGCGGCACCATCTTTAAATATTTTTGAGGCAACTGGTGTAATTAACTTGGACTTGGCAACTATTGATGCGTTTTCTGAGAATTACGGTCTTCAAACAAATTTTTTCAAGTCATAGGCTGTAATAATAGGAAGGCCTCATTTTGTTGCCAGAATTGGGACCATGGCTGTTCCTAACGTAGTTTTTAAAGGTACTATAATACTTTTCTCCTACCGTTACTAATTTGGGAATAGTTATGGACTAAATGTTATCCTGGGCTCCTCAGATTGTTGAAATCGGTTCAAAGGTATTTGCATCTCTGCACTCGTTAAAAAAAACTCCAGGCTTTTTGCGGTTTCCACTAAAACAATGTTTTACTTCATTAATTGACTATGGCGATATTGCCTTCTTGGACCTAACTGAGGACTTACTAGACAAATTCGAGCATCTACAAAGTTTATGCATAATGTATGTGTATGGGCTGAAAAACTTTGATCATGTCTCTATGTCCCGTAGACACCTTGACAGGTATCCAGTAACAATTAGCAGAATCTTACACATACTCACGTTATTATACAATGTCTTATTCAACCCATGGCAGCAGGATATTTAAGGGAAAGGTTTCATTTTCGTGATGTTGATGACCGTCTGCGATCGTATGGCGAACTTTCTCTGGATTTCTGGATTGTGATCTGATCTTAACCTGCGTGTTCGGTTAAAATAACACGCGCAACGATGCCATCGAGCTCTCATATATATAGGACGTCTAAAACAACAAGTGACTTACTTATGGATAGCGTTCCAAATCTCTGAGTTACGTTTTTTGTACAACGTCGGGAGACATACAAGTATACGGCACACCTGATGTGGTTACCATAGTATTCCGATACAGGAAGTATTATTACTCGCGCGTCACTGTTCGTCATCACATGAATGCTGCTAATATAGCAATTCCTCTGGAACTTACTGATAACCGCCCTGACTTAAATAAACCTGTTTATACCATAGTGGGCCACTTCCAGTCCACCTACCACCAGTAGGCGAAGTGTGTGTGTGTTACCACCAGTAGGTGTTATTATAAATTCATTAATGATAAAACGCTGTAAGCTTATAACTCCGACCAGTTGTAATTTACCTCACGAAAGACTGCGTGGAAGTAAGTGTAAAAGTGAGTCCCAGCAGTGCAGTGTCACTTGGCTCGGTTTACTCGAAGTGTTTCACTTTCATACGAACTCGCAGGAATCTATTTCATGTTGCACATGCATACATGCGAGTAAGCATTGTGTTGTTTTTGTACAATATTCTAAATAGCCAGTTTTGACAACCTTCGCGAGGGCGCCATAGCTAACAAAGATTAGTTGTACTTAATAGCATTTTTAGGTTTGCAAGCATCCATAGGCTACTCATAACTGATTACCATCAGGCAGGCCGTATGCTTGTTTGATACCTTAGTGGTGTTAAATAAATGTTAACATGAACAAGTAGCTAGAATTGAAAATGGCGCACGTTCCCATAGAGCATTAGAGCTGCCTGCCATTTCATAAACGAGACTACAACGAATGAGATATTGCGTAACAAGTACTTCCACCTCACAAAACACTTACTGGTCTGAATTTTATAACTGTGTAAGAATATTAGAATATTGTGTTATCATTATCGGGAGCTGATCTGATGACGGTGGCCACCAGGGACTCTCGCTGGTTGACAGTAAGTCATCTGGTCTGGTCTGGCCTTGCCCAACTTGTCTATTACATAGTGTTCTATATTATACACGATAAGTAACTACGTTTATCTGTTTACCACCGTTGTCTGAGATAGTACCTAGTCATTCCTGAAAAGGACCTTGGGCTCCCCCTGCGGGGGAAGTCGTGGCCCGAAACCTTATTGTTTTATGGAAATAAGCTTTGAACAAATTACCCTAAAAATGTAATTGGTTCATAATTACATTTTTAGGATTCTGTAGTAAACTCGGATTTATTACAGCTTCGTCGTGTCTGCTTGTCCATCAGTATGTTACATCCATTAAAGTGTTTAGTACCATAATATTTAAATAAAGCAAATAGATTCATATCAAAATAATACATTAATTAAACGGAATCCCTTTTGCTCGAATTGGACTACTATGTACTCGTATTTCATGTATACTACTTCGACAGGCCGAGTGCAAAAGACGAAAGCCAATCAACAATGAGCTCCTGCGCAGGTATCGTTGTCGACGCGTAAAAATGTCCAGTTAATGATAACACCATGTCGTATGGTATACTATTGTGGGGAAAAGCGGCTGATATTTAAACTATTTTTATATAGACGAGCTCGGTGGCTCAGTCGTAAAAGACGCGACTTTGACACCAACGCTCGTGGGTTCGATTCCCACATAAGACAAACATTTGTGTGCATGAACATGTCTGTTTGTCTTGGTCTGGGTATTTTCTATGTATAATAAGTATGTATTTACAAAAAAAAAAATGTATTTACGTATGTTTATCAGTTGTCTAGTACCCATAACACAAGCTTCGCTTACATTGGGGCTAGGTGGCGCTGTGTAATTTGTCCGACAATATTTATTATTATTTATTTATTATATTACAAAAGAGAGCTATCCGCTCTATTGATAACATGGGCGCCAGGGAATCACTTAGAGAACTATTTAAAGAAATAAATATTCTCACGGTTACCTCTCAGGATATTTATGAGATCATAATGTATCGTAAAAAAATAATGTCATTTTCTAAATTTAGTGAAAATTTTAGAAGCAAGAATAGATTTGGGGTCGGTACCAGAAGCGTGCACGTCGCGACCCTGCCAGTCCAACACTGGACTGCAATTCTGGACCTAAAAACAAACCGCACAGACACGCGGATTAGGGTGCCCCTCGTAGGCGACGCGCACCGATCCGCCCTCGTCGGTGCGGGTTTAAGTGCATGCGGCGGTGGGGGCCGCCTCCCACCACGCAACGCCCAACCTGGCGGGTCGAGGAGAGCTGAGTGTCGTATAGGCACATGGAATGTGAGAGGTGGATTACAAGATAAGATGAATGAGTTGATAGATATAATGAATGAGAGATGCCTAGATGTTTTGTGTGTCTCAGAGACCAAGCGAAAGGGAAGCGACGCCGAAGATCTGCCCGGAGGCATGATGGCCCTGTGGTCCGGGGTGGACCAGGACGATCATGCCAGCGCTGGCGTAGGCGTTGTGCTTTCATCTCGCTTGGCCGCTGGTGTGAAAGATTACGATTTAGTAGGGCCAAGACTTCTCTGGGTTAAAATAAAACTGGGGATTACGCGAGTCTTTTTGGTCGCAGCATATGCTCCTGTAAGCTCTACTGATCCCCAGGAGCTCGAGAAGTTTTGGGAGACCGCAAGGGGTGTTCTGGATTTGGCTGATGCGAATGATCGGATAATTATGTGTGGAGATCTGAATGGATGGGTTGGGACCAAGCGAAGCAGTTATGAGACTGTGCTTGGTCCATACGGAGATAAGAGAGTGAACGATGCTTGTAAGTTACTTTTAAACGTATGTATGGAACGAAACCTCCTTGTGACGAACACGTCCTTCCACCACAAGGATATTCACACGTACACATGGAGACGGAATGAACAGAAAAGTGTGATTGATCTGATTTTGATAGATGGACGTCTCCGAAAGTCGTTAATAGATACAAGAGCCTTCAGAGGCCCCACTCTTGAAACGGACCACTATCTGGTGATAAGCCGATTTGTGGGCATTTTCAGGAAGTGGAGGTATTGGCGAGTGCGTATTCCTTTCGGAGACCATGAAAGAATAAGAAGTGAAAAATTGGAAGATGAAAGTGTGAGGAGTACGTATGTACGTCTAGTCAGTGAAAGACTTGCGAACGCGAGTCTTTCCGACTCAGATGTAGACGAATGTTGGAAAGTTCCGAAAGAAAGTATGGTGGACAGTGCGAAAGGAGCATGTGGATGCGCAAAGAGACGTAGAACACTGAAAGGAGATGCCTGGTGGGATGCGGAGGTTCAATCCTCCGTGGATAAAAAGAGGAGAGCGTGGCTGGATTACGTATCATCTTTGCACCAGAGTGATAGTATGAAAGAGAAGAAGAAAGAAATATACCGTCGATGCAAGAATGAAACCAAAGCTTTAGTGAAAGAGAGGCGTGAAAGACTACTTATGAATGAGGAAGAGAGGCTGACGAAGAACTTCGAGGCTAATACCAAACTCTTCTGGAGAGAGGTAAAGAAGTCTCGGAGTGGTTCGTCGGAATCCGGAATGGACAAGATAAAAGGCAAAGCTGGTGGCATTCTTGCTAACACTCAGGAGGTGTTAGAACGGTGGAGCGAATATTTTAGAGAAATGTATGATTATGTCCAGGGCGCTGGCACTGTGAATGAGTCTGTGACTGATTCGGCAGTGCCAACGTACCATGAAGACATTAGCATGGATGAGATTGAATGGTCGATACGAAGTTTAAAAAATGGAAAGTCAGCGGGAATCGATCTGGTAACAGCTGAGATGATGAAACTGGGTGGCACCTACGTTAGGGACGCTTTCTGGTTTTTGAGCAAATTATGCTGGAGAACCGGAAGAGTCCCGAGCGATTGGAGACGCGCAGTCATCGTGCCCTTGTATAAAGGCAAGGGCTCACGTATGGACTGCGCCAACTATAGGGCCATCAGTTTGATCAGCCTAGCAGCTAAAGTGTATGGAAAAATCATTGAAAGGAGAATGAGGGTGAAATCCGATGGAATGCTTTGGGAAGCACAGGGGGGATTTCGAAGCGGCAGAGGATGTACGGATCAAGTTTTTTCGCTCCGCAATATCGTGGAAAAGCATCTGGCTACGGACCAGAAGGTTTTCTGCGGTTTTGTGGACCTTGAAAAAGCATTTGATAGGGTCGTGCGAAAGAATCTCTGGAACATCTTGCCCAGATATGGGATTGACGGTGACCTTCTACGTGCTGTGCAATCCACCTATGAGGATTGCACAGCATGTGTGAGAGTGGACGGCAGCTTATCACCCTGGTTTGATACCAATATTGGTGTCAGACAGGGATGCGTGCTGTCGGCTCGGCTATTCATCCTGTATCTGGACAGTTGTCTTCAGAGAATGAGAAATATGAATGTGGGAATGCGAATGGGTGGCTCAGTGGTTAACTGCCTGCTTTATGCAGATGACGCAGTATTCATATCAGAATCATCATCCGAACTGCAAACACTAGTCACAACAATGAAAGACGATTGTATGAAGAAAGGCTTACAATTGAATGCGAAGAAAACCAAAATAATGGTATTTGAAAGAGAGACAACCAGAACGAACACTAGGATTACGGTTGATGATGTAGTGTTGGAGCAAGTGGATGAGTTTGTATATCTTGGAAGCGCTTTTAGAAGCGATAGAAGGTACACCGCTGATGTGGAGAGACGAGTGAGTGCAGGGAATAGCGTGAATGGAGCGTTAAGTAAACTGTTTGGCAGCCGAAATCTAAGCCAGAAGGCACAGCTCGCTGTACACAGCACGGTGTCAATCCCAACGCTAACTTATGGAAGTGAGAGCTGGGTATGGCAGAGAGAGCATGAAAGTAGAATAAATGCGGTCGAGATGCGAGCACTGCGAAAAATTTGTGGCATAACGCTTGCCGACCGCGTTCGAAATGATGACGTACGAAAGAGAGTTGGACTGAAAGAGAGTGTCGGTGTTAAGATAAGAAAGGGCATGCTCCGTTGGTTCGGACATGTAGAAAGAATGCAACATGAAAGAATGACGAAACAGATATACAATGCGAAAGTGAAAGGATGTAGGAGCCGAGGAAGACCAAGACTAACCTACCATGACCAAATTGGTCGTGTTTTATCAGAAGGTGATGTCAGGAGCCTTAGGAACCGGCGAGCGTGCATGAAAAGAGCTATGAATGTGAAAGAAGCGAGTGAAGTGTGTAAGGACCGCGTCTTATGGCGCTCGGTTCTCTCTGCCTACCCCGCAAGGGACCTGGCGTGAAGATATATATATAAGAATAGATTGCGTATGCCTGTACATGGGCTTGCTAAGAGTAGTAGATCTTTTATTGTAAATTGTAATCAATCAATAATAAATTACCTGAAACAGTTCGGTCCATGCCTGAGAATATGTTCAAAAGGTACCTAAAAAATACTCTGTGCAGGAAGGGTTATTATAGAATCGATGAATATTTTACTGATAGAGATGTTTGGAAATGATACAGCACATGTATTATATATCTTTAATTGTACCACTTGATTTCACTATATGTACACTCACATATATTTATTGAAATATATATTAACGATGAAAAAAGACCCATATTAGCCAGTTTCTTTTGGCATTTCTTCTTCGCCAATGGTCATTTCCAAAATGCTGGTAGATTAAAAAAGAGAGATTAAAAGTAAACAAAAAACTGGAAACATATTAAGATACAATATGATTTAATTTAAATAATGTAAGACGTGTCTAAGTTCATCAAGTTAATATGAATAGCTAATCTTTATATACATATAGAAATCTGGTGTTACGGTGTTTGTGGTCGCACTCCTCCGAAAAGGCTCGACCGATTTATATGAATTTTTTTATGTATATTTGGTAGGTATGAAAATAGGTCGAAAAGTATATTACATAAAAAAAAAGAAATAATTTATATTGCAGAACAACATTTACCAGGTCAGCTACGAGTAGATACATATAAATAGTGATCTCTAATCTCAATGCAGATCAAAACAATCATTTTGAATACACGTTCACGTAAAATAACTAACTAAATTTGATGACAGTGAGTTGGTGGCACAGAAGACCGTGTAAATAATTAGGATTTCTCAAAAAAAAAATACTGGAAAAGCCTATTACATATTATACTATTATATTTATATATATTAATACAGTTACTACAGTTCTTAGTAATTAGCTACTTATATGAATTCTAAAAATTTAAACAGAGGTAGGACATATAGAAGCTCAACTGGGGAAGTAACTCTACCTAACAGAAGATCGCAGCTATAGAATGCTAGCCATACAACGCCGGAAGGAATACAAGCATACGGCCCACCTGATGTGACGCGATCACGGTAGCCTATAAACGCTTGTAATACATTAAGTATCACTCGCCGATGCCACCTCCGCTGCTAACACAGCAACTCCTTAGGTAGGAGCTTCCTGGTGATCTCACTCACACGCAGGAACACATCAACCTTCCAGTGGAGGTACTTCCTCAGACGAGTTGCTTTGATGCACTCAACCTCTCTTGAAAACACACAAACCGAGACAAACAGACATGTTCATGCACACAATGCTCGTCAAAATTTCCAGATATTGTATAAAAAACGAATAGACTCCGTTAGTTTTGCGATAAGTAAATACAAAAAGAACCTGTTACCCTTTATACTAAATACAATCACTAACTTAATTGTCAACGAGTCAAAGATACAATAATAAAGTACATTCCAAGTTGACGTTGCGACTGTTTTCAAACAACTTCCAGCTCGTCTCCATCCTCGTGCATGTAGCTCGGTGATTATCAGCCCCCCCCCCCCTCCTCCCCCCACTCCACATACCGACTCCCTCCTACACCACGCAATCTTACCCTTGAGCTTTGAATTCATTTAATTAACCTTCAAAGTTGGCTAATGTCGGTAGAGTTCCTCTCCGCCAGCGGGACTCGATTCATGTAAATCGCAAGTGTCATTAAATTAAACTTATATACGGCGTTCTGTTTTAACTTAACTTAGTGAGTCACTATACATGTACATTGTTTTTATACATTCACACAACCTTTCATAAAGTGATGTTTAGAGACAGCGGTCAATGATCTATCTGTATGTTCAAGCCTCTCTTTACATGTCCAAACCGACGTACTAGGTCATTTCTCTCTCCCTCTGTTTTTAGGGTTCCGTACCCAAAGGGTAAAACGGAACCCTATTACTGAGGCTCCGCTGTCCGTCCGTCCGTCCGTCTGTCACCAGGTTGTATCTCATGAACCGTGATAGTTAGACAGTTGAAATTTTGACAGATGATGTATTTCTGTTGCCGCTATAACAACAAATACTAAAAAATAGAATTAAATAAATATTTAAGGGGGCTGCGATACATCAAACCTGATTTTTTTGCTCGTTAGGGTTCCGTACCCAAAGGGTAAAACGGAACCCTATTGCTGAGGCTCCGCTGTCCGTCCGTCCGTCCGTCTGTCATCAGGCTGTATCTCTTGAACCGTGATAGCTAGACAGTTGAAATTTTCACAGATGATGTATTTCTATTGCCGCTATAACAACAAATACTAAAAAATAGAATAAAATAAATATTTAAGGGGGCTCCCATACAACAAACGTGATTTTTTTTGCTGTTTTTATAGATAATGGTACGGAACCCTTCGTGCGCGAGTCCGACTCGCACTTGGCCGATTTTTTTTACTCCATATTGATAATGGCAACAGGTTGGCGCTTAAAATATTCACAGAATATTTAGTTATATATTCACTTTAAGAATAACTAATTAAATTAAAATAAAACAAATATTTAAGGGGGGCTCCCATACAACAGTCGTGATTTATTTTGCCGTTTTTATAGATAATGGTACGGAACCCTTCGTGCGCGAGTCCGACTCGCACTTGGCGGTTTTTTTTTTACATTATCAACCATTACGCCACATATTTTGCGTAATACACGCATCTCGACCGCGTTTAATCTAACTTAATGATCTCTGTGTCAAACCGAGCACTCAATTCCATACGCTAGCGTCAAGATCAGCGTCAGCGTTGCATACTTGTCCTTTCTAGAACAATTCTTTAACTTCAAATATTAACTTAGTTAAGTTAACGTTACATAGAATGTCTCTCAATTATATTGTTGCAGAGCTGTAGAATAGCCTATTCGTTAAAGAGCCGACCTATTGACTAATCGGTCCCTGGTTCATTTCCTGGCATTTGCCACTAAATTCATGTATTCGGCTTTAGGTATATATTTGTAATTATCAGTCGCTCGGCGGTGAAGGAAACACCGTGAAGAAACCGGTACATCCAAGAAATTATATTCTCGAAAGACATGTGACCTTGTCTAACAAAGGTCTGGTTTTCCATCAGAGTCGTCTGATTGCCATCGCGTCGATCGGCAGGCGCTCTATGTAAATCTTCGTCAAATCCGTATTCCTAGGTAGCGGACCACGCCAATCCTAATATTTACAATATATTTTTTAGGATGCAGTCGAAGAAGTTTTATATGATTACGTGTAATGTAAGCATTCTCAGACCACGGTAACCACCTTATATCTAGTGGCTGTATGTTCGTATGTCTCCTGACGTTGTTTGAAAATAGTGATCGTAAACCTCGTCATCACAAAACACAAAAATTTTCATAAAAAGCACATGCATCGAGACAATGTTCCTTCAGGTTGCACACATTTAGATAAAAATGGAGCACTTACTGCAACGCGTGTTCTTTTTATTCAAAAAGTTATATGAATACACTTTAACACAGGATGTCGAATTATTTACACCGTATGGTCGTGAAACCTACGTCTGTGTACCTTTTGCGCTTTGACTTACTCTCTGACTGACTAGCTGTGTGAGTAAATTAACTAACGTCTTTACAGTCTTGGTTCCTTTCGCTTTAGCTGCACGTATTGCGACGACCCCGAACGAGGTTCACGAGGAGGGGAAGACCTGCGTCACCTACATTTCGTTAGCGTATAAGTCAAAACGGGCTGCTTTACAGGAGAGCGATATCTGTCCATGACTTCACGCAAAGGCGGCAGAGAGAACCGAGCGCCACATGACTCGGTCCTTACACCTCACTCGCTTGTTTTGGATTAAGGCACACGCGGGGTTGGAGGGGAACGAACGTGCCGATGAACTCGCCAGGAGCGCCGCACTGGGGTTGCGGAGGCGGCCAGATTATGACCGCTGCCCTGTCTCATTCGTCAAAGGTATGATCCGCAAGGGGACCATTGACGAATGGGACAGGAGATACACATCGGGAACAACAGCTTCGACGACGAAGATGTTCTTCCCGAGTGCGGCGGAGGCGTACGGCATCGTGGGCAAAATGGTGCCGTCGAGCATGACCACGCAGGTCCTCTCGGGGCATGGTGGGTTCTCCGCGTACTTGCACAGGTTCAAGTGCGCGGATGACCCATCCTGCTTCTGCGAGCCCGGCGTGGACCAGACAGTGCAGCACATATTGTTTCGGTGTCCCGCATTCTCCAAACAGAGGTACGATTCGGAGCAGGAGTTGGGAATGCGGGTCACCGAAACTACAGTCTCCGAAATAGTGATGGGGAAAACACGAGCAAAATTTATAAAATACTGCGTCAGTCTAGCCACGGCTACTATAGATCGGAATAAGCAGAGCAGCTCCACCTAGGACTAATGCTGTATACCTCGGCTATACTCTGTATAGCCGCAGGGATCGCGGTGGCTAGGTGGAGCTGTGAAGCTCTCTGTCGCCCGTGGCTGGACTGATGCAGTATGGGGAGGGAAGTTTGGAAATAGCCACTATCGTTTCACCGACGTTCTAAAATGGGCAAAATCAAATTTTAGAAAATAAAATTGAAAGATGATGAATGGAAGAATGAATTGCGGAATGGAAGAGAGTATGATGAATGAATGTGTTTATTACTTACAATAGAATATTTAAAAAATTAAGATTAGGAAATTAAAAAATGTATATAAATAGCCTTGCCCATGGCAGGGGTGCACGTATTCAAAATTAAAAAAAAAAAAAAAAAAAAAAAAAAAAATATAATTGTATAAAATTTTTGTAATCAACATTGGAATCAAATATTTTTGGAAAACGTATTTAAAATGAACACTGTGAAGGAATCATTTAATGATAGATAGTCTGATTGGTGAAGAACCTGCATAATACAAACCGCACCAATATATCGACCGCAGCCAAATAACATCTTAGGTTGTTATTTGACTGCGGTGGTATTGGATTGCTGTAATCTTGCGACTGAGTAAGATCATCAGGAAGTAGGAAGCAGCGCTCTGATCTCTCTCAGTCTGATCTTGCTCAGTGTAAAGGCAATAATACTCCAGTCATATTCAGTATTTATTCACTGGTAATCACTTCACTTTCAGGCGGCAAATATGATTATTTTTCTAAACCTATGGGCGTATAGGTATACTCATCTCTTATAAAAGCACTTTGATCCCCACTAGGTATAGATCTCTCTTGGCTCTTATCTCCCCATTTGACGAAGTGCCCTGCGCGAGGTTCGATCCTATCGTCCACGGAACCCTCTTATATGTTTTACCTGCACGTGCTCAGCACCCTCATCATTTACAGCAAATACACGTAACACACTCTATGCTGTATATAATAAAGTTTATATCACCGTGAACGCCGTGTCGAGGGTAGTGAGGCTCATTTCCAAAGGCAAGGCCGCAATTTCGACCCAAATAATTCACTATTAGCATACAAACTGTTTGACCTGCCATCTTTAGGAGCAATGTATGTAGCGCAGAGTTCTTTAGAGTCAACTTTTTATTTACATAATGGATAAATTGTCCAATTTTTTATCCAGTTTCAAATAGGAGATTCTCGACCCGTGTGTTACTTTATGCACGAAATAGTCCTCATTTGTGAACCGATAAAAAATAATAATAAATACTTTATTTATTCCATAACTAGAATGTACAGTGATGGTTATTTACACAGTCTCTGTGGCTATGTGTTGTGGAAGACTAGTGCCTGAACTAGACTAGACGCCTGTGTTTCAGGTCACCAGGGCTGCACCCTAGGGTTGGCACGCAATATAAATCAAGTTAAGGAACAATAATTTATTTTGCTCATCGTTGAAATAGTGTGTGTTAGTGAGTAATTATATTTCGATTTGCGTTTATAACTCACGTCAGCCCTACCATTTGTATCTTGGGATCGGGCGCCACATGACGCGCTTTAATTTTATTTAATTTGACGGCTCCCACTGACACACTCGTCACGTGATATTATATGAATTTGTTTTGTATTTAGATATTTATATAGTATTTGTCCCGTAATGTAAGTGTATTTATATCGTTGTTAAAAAACTTAAATGTCTTTCGTATCTTCGTAACTATGGCCAAGTAACCACTCCCTAACTTTGACTTTATATATCCTTTTAGTGGAATAAATACAAATTTGTTTATTGACTCTATTATACCTATATAAAACTCATCCAAGGAAAAAAGCATGATTCGTTATCGAAGATGAATATAATGTTTTGATTAAAGCAAACAATATCCTTACGTGTCCTGTGTGCCACACTTGTGGAATCATTATGGATAGGAGGTATGCTTTAAGACGGTGCTGTGAATTAAAAGCTAACGGACGGACATCACTTTACTCTTGCTGTACAAATCAACTGTAGGATACCCGCATGGCAAGCAAAACATGACTTTTAATATTGAACGTTGTGCCCTCTCTAGCCTAATCATTGAGCTTTTCGCGGCTTCACCCCATGAGGTAGGTACCGCAAGACAGTAACAGGGACTGGCAAAGTGCAAGTATATACATGTTAATATTTTATTATTGGCTACATGACGCAAGCTTTTGATGACATAGATTAATTTTCTCACCCTTGCAGCGAGTTGACTTATATGGTACTGAAAGTTCATTCTGCTGTCTGCAAAAAAACATTTTTATTTTTTTTATTTATTGGTGTGAAAAAGAGTTACGGTGTTAAAATAAGAAAAAACATGCTCTGTTGGTTCGGACATGTAGAAAAAATACAGAATGACGAAACATATATACAATTCCAAAGTAGAAGGATGTGGGAGCAGAGGAAGATCAAGACCCACCAAGACCAAATTGATCATGTTTTATTAGAAGGTGATGTCGGAAACCCTAGAAAACTGCGATCGTGCATGAGAAGATCTATGAACGTTAAAGAAGCGAGTGAGTGTAAGGGCCGAATCTAGAGTTTGTTTGAACCGTTTGGTTCTTTCTGCAAACCCCGCGAAGGACCAGGCGTGAATTTATAGGTAAATTTATAGTTCAGATCAATTAAACTTTTTCGGCGAATATGAAAACGCCTAAGTGTTAAAGTAAAAGTCGAAAAATGGGCGGTGGTGTTTATTTGGACGGATCGCCGCACCCCAGCTTGTCGGGCCGTCATTACGGCGCCCGGCGATGATACCGGCACGGCGGCGGTCGTTCGGCGGCCTGGCCTTCTTAATTAAAATGTTTAATGAAGATTGTAGAGGCCGTCCCTTTCACTCATTTACCTGTAGGAAACTATGTAGCTCGGTAAGTACACAGAAAATGGTATAATTCGGTAGTTTACCGAAAGTACATTACCTACTCACTTTACGTATTCACCACTTTTAAAATTTAAGTGACCTATATTTTTTTCTAAAACCATAACCAAAGATATATTTCTTTGGTTTTTAGGGTTCCATACCTCAAAAGGAAAAACAGAACCCTTATAGCTGTCCGTCTGTCCGTCTGTCAAGACCTTTTTTCCCAGGGACCGGTAGAGCTACGAGTATCAAGCTGATATTGATATCAAATACTCAACTCTGCAATCCCTTCGAGCAGTGAAAAAATCGAACTTCTAAGTTAACGCAATCAAAACATACGGCTGTTTATGCCTCGTTTATTCGCATATATTGACACTCCCATTGTTAACCTTATGGCCTTCACCCAAAGGTAGTTTCGCTCTGACTGCAGTAACTTTCCGAAATAAAACAAACTATTGCAGTTTACAAAGATTAATTTAATATGGGATAAGAAAAATACTAATATTAGATTTCGTTGATGTTAGTAGCGCTATTTACAAACCACCAACATAGTACAGCGACATCTATGTTGATGCGTTCTGAACTAAATGTTCCGCGATACTCGCATGACAATATTCTGGCAAGCACGCTTGCGCCTTGCTACAAACCGTGCTTCCGATACAGGACAATCATCTACGAATTAAATAACAACTACTAGTTAGCAATGCTTTGAGCGCGATGAGTTATATTATTAAATATAATAATAAATTACTAGACTAACTAATAATTATAGAACAAACTCGGACATACCGCCCACCAAAGACACGATAAGGTGTCTTTACCAACAAACATGCAACCCATCCTACAACGGGTCGATAATATGAACTAAATCTATCGCTAAATATACCTTAAATTAAACAAATGTAACTTAACAGTGAACATTCTTAATCTGTGATCGGAAGGATGCACAATTTTGAGGTGGGTCTTTTAATGATAGAATTTTTAGTGCGCAGTGTTACTACTCGCGTGACTTGGTCGGTACCGGGATGCTTATTTTCCACCCTACCCATCAGCCATCGGCAAGGGGGCAAATGATCCTCCTTTACTAGAACCAAATCACCAATTTGAGGTTCTGGATTTTGATCAGCCCACTTGTGTCTTTGCAAGAATTGCATTAAATACTCTTGCGACCAACGTCGCCAGAAATCCTGCAAGATTTTTTGCGTCAGCTGCCATCTCCTTAGGCTTCCAATGGTGGTGGTCTCATAATTTACTTCCGGTACTAACACTAAGGGTTCACCTACGAGAAAATGCCCTGGAGTCAATGCGATGGGATCACCTAATTCAGTACTGATTTTAGACAAAGGCCGAGAATTAAGACAAGCTTCTATTTGAGCCAGTACTGTATTCATCTCCTCAAAGGTAAGTGTTGTATTCCCTATAACGCGTTTTAAATGGTGTTTAGTCGACTTGATACCTGCCTCCCATAGACCTCCAAAGTTTGGCGCGTGAGGAGGGATAAAATGCCACCTGGTTCCATTTGTCGACAGCCAATCCGCAATCTCCGTGGCTACAGTCGACTTTTCCGATTGCAATAATAAACTTAATTCTCGTGCTGCTCCCACGAAATTTGTCCCATTATCGCTGTATAGATCAGCACAATGTCCTCGTCTAGCCACAAACCGTTTGAACGCCGCTAAAAAACCCTGCGAAGTGAGATCGCTCACTGCTTCCAGGTGAATAGCTCGGGTGGCCATGCATATAAAGAGGCAAATATATCCCTTATAAGCGTGGTGTCCACGCCCTTTGGTGGTTCGAATGTCTATTGGTCCCGCATAGTCGACACCCGATTGAAAAAACGGCTTATTAGGAGTAACTCTAGCAGCCGGAAGTTGCCCCATGAGCTGAGTTTTTGTTACAGCACTATTTCTGGCACAAGAAACACATTTCCTGATACATCCCCTTATCAAAGATTTGGCACCCAAAATCCAGTATTTAGTATTTAAGTAATTTAACATCAGTCGGGGCCCACCATGAAGTGTTTTCTGGTGTGCTTCCTGTACTAACAGCCTTGTAAAAATTGATTTCTTAGGAAGTAAAATAGGGTGTTTTCTATCATAACTTAAATTTGCTTCTTCTAGCCTTCCGCCAACTCTTAATATTTCCTTTTCGTCTAAAAACGCATTAAAGGATTTTAACATGTCCTTCTTCGTTTTGACGTTTATTCTTAAATTATCTATTTCATTTTCGAATCCTTCGTATTGACATCTTTTAATACAAATATTCATGGCTTCTTTTATTTCTACAGTTGTTAAATAATTATTTTTTGTCGAACATTCTGGATTCTTACAATTATTTATAAACCGCTTACAAAAAGCTACGACCCGAATAAGTTTTGAAAGCGTAGAATATTTTTCCCACAAAGTACATTCAAAAACTGTAGTATGAGCCTTAATTTCCTCTAAATTGGTTGTTACGTTTTTAGGTTTTTCAAAAGTGATGTTTAGATCATGCAAGAATTGAGGGCCCTGGAACCAGAGATTGCATTCGGCCAGCTTATCGGGTGATACTCCTCTCGATGCGCAGTCCGCCGGGTTTTCTTTGGATTGTACGTGAGCCCAATTATGAGCGTCTAAACTTGATTGGACTTCAGCAACTCGGTTGGCAACAAAGGTCTGCCATCGACTAGAATGACTATTCAGCCAAGCCAGAACAACTTCCGAATCAGTCCACGCATGTAACTCTGGTTTGGGAAGGTTCAAAACATTGGACATCTCCAACATCAATCGAACCAAAAGCACCGCTCCACAGAGCTCTAATCGAGGTATAGATATTTGCCTTATTGGCGCAACCTTCGTTTTCGACGATACCAAACTAACGTGAACATTTTTTGCAGAATCTATTACCCGGAGATATAGTACTGCCAAGTACGCTACCTTAGAGGCATCACAGAAGCCATGCAACTCCACTTTCAAATCGTTACAGGTTGTATTCAACCATCGAGGTATTTTGACATTTTTTAATTGTTCCAGTTTTGCCCGGTAAGTCAGCTACTCATCCAGTAGTCTCTCTGGAACTTCTTCATCCCAGCCTATACCTGCCAACCATAACTTTTGTATGATAATTTTAGCTAAGACAATACTTGGCGCTAACAATCCCAATGGATCATATAATCTAGCTATGTCCGATATTATATTTCTTTTGGTAGCCGGTAACTTTGACGGTGGCAACGTCACCGAGTAGTGGAAGGCGTCATCTCTGCGGTTCCATGTAAGTCCCAAAATTTTAATTATATTATCTAGTTTTAATTTCAACTTCTTATCATTGTTCCCCTCGTGATCTTTTATATTTTTTAACAATTCTTCATTATTGCTAGACCACTTCTGAAGCTTAAAACCTGCCCTATCTAATAAACTATTAATTTGCTTATAAATCTCTGTCGCTTCATCTGTATTTTCGGCCCCTGTCATAAGATCATCCATGTAAAAATCCTGTATTACTCTTTTAGCTGCCAGAGGATATTTCTCACCTTCGTCTTCAGCAATCTGCTGCAACACACGAACGGCCAAAAATGGCGCGGAGGCTTTACCAAACGTCACGGTAGTCAGTTGGAAAGCAGTTATTGACGTTTCAGTGTTTTCCCTCCACAAGATTCGCTGATAACGTTGATCGTCCTTATGTACCTGCACCTGCCGATACATCTTTTCAATATCAGCGATCAGACAAACAGGAAAGGTTCTCCACCGAGTAAGAATATGTCGTAGTTCATCCTGTAAGGTGGGTCCAACCATTAAAGTATCATTCAAGGATACACCATTTTCCCCTCTACAAGACGCGTCAAGAACCACCCTTACCTTTGTAGTGTCCTTATCCTCTCGTATAATTGCGTGATGAGGTAGATAGACTCCAGGTTTTTCACTTTCCTCCTTGATCTGTACCATATGTTCCGTCTCTAAATAATCTTTTATTACTTCCTTATAGCTGTTTTTTAATTCCTCATTTTTATTTAGCCTTGCTTCTAGCGATCTAAACCGTCTTTCTGCGATTTTTCTGGAATTTCCATATTGACAGTCTGGGTCAGCATTCCGAAATGGCAGTCTTACTATATACCTGCCTTCTTTGTCGCGGGTAGTAGTAGCTTTAAATATCTCCTCACATTTTCTCTCTTCTACTGTTAACACACCTTTTTTTATTACAGGCTCAGCTTCTTGCTCCCAAAACCGTTTTAAAAGATCATTATCTTCCACGTGAGTATGCATTGTCACTACGAAGTTACTCTGTTCTTGCGGTTGTGATATAATACCGGAAAGAATCCATCCAAGGGATGTATTCTGAGCTACCAGTGTACCTTGACTGGTTTTTTTTATACCGTTTCGGATTACCTGACTATAAACCTCTGCTCCCAACAAGATATCTATTTTATTAGGTGTATGATATTGTGGGTCTGCTAGTTGAATTTCACCGAAATCCATTTCCCTAAATTCACCTATCTGTCTATTTGGTAAAGGTGTTGTAATGGATTTCAACACGTATGCCCTCACTGTAATGACGTTATTAGTATCAAATCTGGGATGGATTTTCAGTGACACAAAATATTTGACTGAAATATTTTTACTACTTTCCAGTCCTGAGATAAGGCCTTGTACAGGAATTTTCTTTAGACCCAAACGCTGAACAATTTGTTCAGAAACAAACGAGGCTTGAGACCCTTGGTCTAGTAGAGCCCTGATCATATACGCCTCGCCACTGCTCGACTCCGTTCGAACTAGGGCTGTGGCTAATAGTACTTGTCCATATACCGAAACTTGTCCCGACGAATAACATGATACTACAGACGACTCTATTGGACTCGGTTCATCGGAATCTGTAGAGGGTTCAACTGGTTTGTCTTCATTTGATGTTGAAGCAAATACCTTTGTTGATTCAGCAGATGTATTTAATACATTTTTTGGATGTAGTAAAGTGTTATGCCTTCCTTTACAGATTCGACATTTAAAAGAAGAGCGACAGTATCTAGCAGTATGATTAGACCCCAAACAGATAAAACAAATACCACTACGCTGAGCAAAGTCTCGACGAATCTCACAATCTTCGTTTCCAAATTTTTGACAGCCGAATAAACGATGAGAGCCTTTACAATAAGGACAACTAACCGACCCCGCCTCATTATTGTCACCCTTCCGCTCATCAGTTACATGAAACGAATGTACCCCCTTCACGACCTTTGCTTTAGTATCCAGAGATTCCAAAGCTCTAAACCTATTGGTAATAAATTCTCTGAATTGCTTGAAGGTAGGCAAACTATCTGAGCTTGTAGTATCTGTAACATAAAATTCCCATTGACGCCTGGTTTCTGGATCTAACTTTGCAGCCACAATATGTATCACTATAATGTCCCAAGTGCTAACATTAATTTCTAAACCCAAGAGAGCCTCCAAGCATTCAGACGTCGTATCTATAAGGCTTTTAAGGCCGCTAGCCGATTCTACGTTGTTAATCTTTTGATTTAACATTCTTGTCAGAATTTGATGTGATAAATATCTTTTATTATTATACCGAGATTCTAACATAGACCAACATCTATCATAATTAGTATCGGCTATAGGTATGTGCCTTAAAAGAAGTTCAGCTTCTCCTGTCAAGTGACCCTTTAAATAGTGCATCTTTTGCACTTTATCCAGTGACTCGTTATTATGTATTAGTGACCTAAATAAATCTCTAAATGTCGGCCAATTTGCGTAATTGCCGGTAAATGTAGGTATAATAATTTCTGGTAACTTGACATGAGAAGGTTTGCCACTGACGGCTTGATTAACTTGTTGTACAGTTACTTCTTGATAGTTAGCACTGAAACCTTTCAAAAGGCACCTGTATTCAAAATAAACTTCCTCAGTTTTATCGTATAAATCATTCTTCATATAAGTTGATGAAGAAAGAGCTTTCGGCTCTGTAGTGTGCATTAACTCTTTATGGCCAGCTGAAAACTCCGACCAGTAATGATCTAAAGCTTCTAATTTACCTTCAACGTAATGTTTCGTGATTCTCTCTTTAGGTGATTTTTTGAATGTACTATAAGCTTTAGTTATGCGGCCCGAAAGATCTTCCTGATAATTAATTCGTGACTCCATATTTTCTCAGTTGTGTACAATTAAAAAAAAAGAAAATATTAAACTTAAATAATCCAAAACCTCCGTCTGAATCGATTACAATCCACAAAGTTACTAATTATATCTTTTGAAAATGTCTATTAAATAACCAATTAAACCATGTATAATACCAAAACAAATTAAAATATCTAAATTAGTAGAACCAGTGTAGCAGCATTTTATTTTCTTATGTGTAAAGCTATCAACCGATTGTATTAGCCAATTATTCCAAGTCCATAGAATAACAATTGAAAAATTCACAACATGACACAATATTAGAATTACAATAGTAAAATTTTTCTAAGTCTATAGAATAAAGATTTGAAATTTTACAAGTGTTTCGAAATCACTTTAACTCTGAGTGAAATTGGACGTGGATTCCCCGTCTCATACAAATTTCCTTAAAATTAAGCTAAGTTCTTTAAAACTAAACAAGCTTTGAAAATTTTGCAAGTTTCTTTCTTCTTTATAATAGGGTTCAATTTTAATTTTATGTTTCTTCTTAGTAATAAAGTTCGAATTGGCTCAACTACAACAAACAACGAAAAATGTACTCACAATTGTATCACACTCACACTACTGTTTGGGTGTCTTGCCTTAGTACGTCACTTGCTGCGTCACAGAGTGCAGCTAACCGGGCTCCTCCTGGCTCCACTGTAGTACTCCGCGCCGCTCGTTCCTCCGGTAAACTCCGGCTCCCTCCTGCTGCTTAGCTGAAAGGGTTGTTCTGAACAGCGATCCACTGTTCAGTAGAAGCGACGCAATTCTCGCCTTTATAGACCCGCCCGATTTATAGACCGCTGACGTATTGTAAATCAATCTACTCCGACTCGATGGACCAAAATGTTAACCTTATGGCCTTCACCCAAAGGTAGTTTCGCTCTGACTGCAGTAACTTTCCGAAATAAAACAAACTATTGCAGTTTACAAAGATTAATTTAATATGGGATAAGAAAAATACTAATATTAGATTTCGTTGATGTTAGTAGCGCTATTTACAAACCACCAACATAGTACAGCGACATCTATGTTGATGCGTTCTGAACTAAATGTTCCGCGATACTCGCATGACAATATTCTGGCAAGCACGCTTGCGCCTTGCTACAAACCGTGCTTCCGATACAGGACAATCATCTACGAATTAAATTACAACTACTAGTTAGCAATGCTTTGAGCGCGATGAGTTATATTATTAAATATAATAATAAATTACTAGACTAACTAATAATTATAGAACAAACTCGGACACCCATGGGAATCGGGAATCAAACTTATAATTTTTAAAGTTACTCGCCGGTACGAAAATATTGACAAGGTAAATAGTGTTCTATCTGCTAATCTATATTGGTTCACATGCAATTTGCCTCTTTTATTAAGTTCAACTAGAACCAAATGTATAAAATTTAGTTTTCCTAAATAAACTGACCAGTAAGCTCAGCTCTGCCGCATATGTAGTTAGGAGGCTCTAATTTGCTCATTGGCGTGGGACATTATGTGCGGGAGCAGTTTAATTTGTATCTACAATGATTATAAGAGTCTTGAATACCGTATTGTTTTGCACGCCTGACTTACTAAATATTGATTCGTCTAAAAATCGTCACAAGACAGCTGTGGCACTACAGTAGACATAATCTAAAAATATATGTATGTATGTAGCTATGTATGTATATCGACGAGCTCAGCTCAGTTGTGAATGATGCAACTTTGACACCAACGCTTGTCGATTCCCACACAAGCAGAGGAGGTATCGCGCGAGTGATACTTAATATATTACAAGTATTAATAGGCTACGGTAACTGTTTTACATCAGGTAGGCCGTATGCTTCTATGCCTCCTGGCGTTGTATAAAAAAAATATATGTCTTCACGGCAGGTCCTTTGCGGGGCAGGCGGAGAGAAGCGAGCGCACATGACGCGGTCTTTGCACACCTTGCTTCTCTAACATTCATAAATCTTTTCATACACGCGGCGGTTCATAGGGCTCCTGACCTCCATCTTCTGATAAAACATGACCAATTTGGTCATGTAAGTGAGTCTTGTCCTTCCTCTGCTTCTAGATTCTTCCGTTGCGTCGTTCTTTCATCATGCATTATTTCTACACGCCTAACAAACGGAGCATGCCTTTTCAGGAACACCGTTCCTATATGAGTTCTATATGTTTGTCTGTGCGTTTGTTCGTGCGTTTGTCTGTCGCTTTTTTTCGAATTTTGACTTCAGATTCGGATTCAGCATAAAAAGTAGAATAGGAATGTTCAGGAACACCGTTCCTATATTTTAAGGAGCATGGTCAAAATGGCCGACTAATTTGTCGGCCATTTTGACGATGTTCCTTCAAAATAAACATACCTATTTTGAATTGTAATATAATTGACGAGCCAGGTGTTCCTCTGGCAATGCAAGCTTGCGCATTCTCAACTGGTTTTATCTTAACATTTATCCTCTCTTTCAGACCTGCTCTCTTTCTTACATCATCATTGCGAAAGTGGTGAGCAAGCGTTACGTTAAAAAAAATAGTTAGTGTTTCTTATAGTTCCCAACGTATACTCCAAGGGTAATACAGACGACGTTTTTTAAACGAGTTGGTGACTCTTAATACACGCTCGCACAAAAGCAATCGTTTGTACATCACGACACATACGTCCCGTCGTAGAAGGGGATACAAGCGTGTAAGAGTGCTGCGCTTTTGCGGTGAGTCTTCAAAGCACTTTTTCAGCGATACCCAGTAGATACGCGATAGAAGCGCGCTCGGCTAGTACATTCTGACGTGTTTGTCTCTATCTCCCGACGTGACTGCGTGACGATAGCGACACAAACCCTCGTTTATGACCGCTCGCTATTACAATGGTGTGCAGTAAACAACTTACCGACTACGTTGAATTTGACTTATATTTTCATTATTTTATTATTTATAATCATAAATAAAAATAATAATAATGAAAAGTAACAAAAGCTTATACTACGAGTACAAGAGAACTAACAAACATACATAAATAACTTTATTTACTACATTATGTTAAGTAGATACAAAAAAATTAAAATACTTTTTAGAATCATTATTACTGATTCTAAAAAGTAATTACTACAACTACAGCATTTCACGCCAAGTCTCTTGCGGAGTTCGGTGAGAAATCCGAGCGCGGTACGACTCGGTCCATACACACCTCACTCGTTTCTTTAACATACATAACTCTTCATGCACGTCTGATTCCTGAAACTCCTGACATCATCTTCTAATAAAACACTACAAATTTGGTAGTAGTAGTAGTAGTCTTGGCCTTCCTCGGCACCTACATGCTTCTACTTTCGCGTTATCTATTTCATCATTCTTCCTCTTGCATTGTTTCTACATGTTCGAACCAGCGGAACATGCATTCATTAATAATATACGTTAGTTTCCTCGATTTATCATTAAACTTTAATTTTTCTACGTAGCATGTTCTCAGTTGGTTAAGTATATCAACTTCTAAATAAAGTACTCTTGAGTTTAACAAAAAGCTCCGAGCTTTATAGTCAAAGTTAGCATATCAGCAGTAAATATTATCCTGAGCGTCGAGTACGTCGTAAACTAAACGTCAGATGAAAGTCAAGTCTCGAGACAATGTCCTCGTCGACACAAAGAACAAGTAAAAACAATAGAATTAATTAAATGACAACCCTTACCAAATAAACCATCTGAATAGCATTCAATTGTTTTTTTTTACATCGACCTTTTTGTTTGTGACGGCGGGATTCGGAAATAAAGAGAGAGTTAGAATTGAAGAGGTAAGGTCACACAGAGGTATTTTTCTTCTTGGTTTGATGCCAAGGACGACGGAAGAGCCCATCCGAGGCAGTCTCAGAAGACTAAACGGCTTCTGCTTTACAAAAGAAGTAAACTACATATAACTAACCTAATATTTATTGTATTAACTCTTGTTGTGTTTCTGAGAATGAGTAATTTTATCAACGACCATGAAATGGACTACAGAAGGGCTATTTTTGCTATTATAAACATCACTCTACAACGAATGATACGAAATATATTGATATTAATAAATAAATTATCTCAAAAGAACAGGATAATATAACAATGGCTCTGAGTGCGGCATTTAAATATTCAAAAAATATTGTTGGTTCAGTTTGAGATTTTTTTTGTATGGTTAAAAATTTAAAATGTATTTTAAGCATATATTTTTAATTGGCATTTAATTCAAAATAAATTATGTTCATTTAAAATAGTATAAAATATTAACAAGGCGATATATTCAACAACATAGGCAGATCGGAACATTGAAATTCTTCCGCGTGTTTCTCTGTCGATCTCAGACTGAATTAAAACCATGAACGGAACGTACTTTCAAGTTTAACGATTTGAAACACATTAAGTATCCACTGTTTATTTGCTTTATTGTAATACTTTATGAACACGATAGCAAAAATATCAACGGCTTTCAATCAAGTACCTTTTCCATGTTTTTAAATAATCGTTGCAATTTTGGTTGTACCACTGATGTCTTTGCATGGTATCAATCAACGACAAAGTCTACAACCACTCTGTAACCACTAAGTCTACTATTCAAAGCAATCAAAGTGTTCCACTGAACTGAAATACATCTACTATCTCTCTCTACTGTCTGACTCCCATTCATTTGCCATCGATATAACTTATATATATATATATATATATCATCATACAAAATCCCTTTATCTTTAACATTTCTATTGAAATTATCTAAGACAGGAGTATATATTCAATACGAGCATAATGAATAAATCTATGATTTATCACACACACACACACACTTGTGTAATACACGTATGTGGTGAGTAATCTAACATGAATACTCAATTGAAGATACTATTTCTTTATAAAATTAGACTCTTATATACAAACTTGCAATTGTGTTAGAAATAAAAACTAACCATTGCATTAAACAATTTTTAACGGAAGTATCGCGTGTTTTATTTATATTGTTGAACCCTACGAATAAATAATAAGTCATTGAACCTGACGTTTCGAATGCTTTGCAGCGTCCGTGGTCGCAGAGCAAGAAGAAAAGCAAACCATTTATTTTTAAGAGAGTACTTATTTGATTAACCGTAATATTGTCAATTATAGCAACTTTCATATAACTCTTCAGGTTTTACTCTTACACTGAGTCGAGGCAAACGTATACATGAGCCGTGGTATAAGGATACCCAACTGTATTGGTCGTGTATTACCAGATGACCGTAACAGGAGTCCTAGGAATTGGCAAGATGCATGAAAAGAGTCATGCATGATAAAGTGCGTAAGAAAAATTATGTGTAAGAACCGAGACATGTACATTTACTATAGGCACCTTGTAAGGGACTTGGCGTGAACACATAGATAGATAGATACTATTAAAGATGAATACTGCTCTAGAAAGAAAACGTAATATTTAAGTACATAGTCTGAAGTCAACGGTCAATAATCATTATAAGAATGAAGAAAAAGTCTACAAAACAAGTATCGTTCAGCTAAAGATCCGAATGCAAACAAACATTTTTAATATAATGGCGGACCCCCTGCCGCCGGCCCCCGCCCACCGCAGTAATAGATTCCGCAGTTTTCTTTTTTGTTCGACCTGATTTATTGGCGAGCTACCTGTTGGTAACTCTCATATCTTTAAATATATCGAACAGTATCCTAATTCGATTTTAACAGGCGATTCAAAGACAGGACAGGTTATAACAGCAATCGAATATATATATTATAATATACAGGTCATATATACAGGTCACAGCTCGGCTATTCGAGTGATATGACGACTGATATAATAAAGCCATGGAACAGTATCCCTCCACGGAATTAGTGATTTTGCGCTGATTACGCGGGGCGATCTGTTCTGGAATTTGCTCTGGCTTGTGGTTTCTCACAAGTGGTTCATTCTTCCACGAGAAGGACAGATATAGAGGACAATGGAATCTCCGTACTGGACCTTCTGCTGACTACACGTCCGGATGAGTATAAAATCATCCTCATCCAGACCAGACGTGACCCACCTCGGCCTACCGGATGGTGTCGCGTGTGGCATTATAAGTCGGCAGACTGAGATGGATTGCGTTAATTCTACGCATCGTACACGTGGAGGTAGCGTTTTTACAAATCAGAGGACATTGAATCCTGTGCGACTGCAGTGGCTACGGCGATATTGGGTGGCATGGAATGCTACATTCCCAATCTCTTAGTGACTACTGCAGCTAGCTAAAAAGTAACCGTTGTTTAATCGGCTTTATAGAGAAGCCAATCATCTCAAACGGGCTGCCTACGATGCTTGAATCACGGCACATGCTAATGGGAATCCGGATGTCTCTGTTTTGAAACGTAAATTGAATGTTGGCATACCGGCAGTGGTGCTGTGTACTCCTAAGTTGTGTTCTGTACTTACGCACCTCTTTGTGCTTTTGTACTCCACTGGGCAAGTCCCGTCATCATAGAAGACCTCCAATGTGCACCCGGTGCCCAAAAAGGGCGACAGATCATACTGTCATAATCTCCCTTCTCTCCAAGGTAATGAAGCGTGGGATAAACGCACGGCTCCTGGCATACCTAGAGGATCACGACTTGATCAGTGACCGTCAATACGGCTTTCGCCACGGACTGGTGATCTTCTAGTGTATCTTACACACCGCTGGGCTTCGGCGTCGGAGAGTCAAGGTGAGGCATTGGCTGTCAGCCTAGATATGGAAAAGGCGTTCGACCGGGTCTGGCATCGGGGTCTCGTCGAAGTTATCATCATACAGGTTGTCCGAGTGTATGAGAAAATGGGTTGCCAGCTTCTTATCCAACAGATGCATAAAAGCCGTAGTAGATGGTAGTTGCTTCGATAGCATAGTACATCAACATCAGTATTATCCCCGATGGTGTTCCTGCTGCATATCATTGACATGTTGTCAATTGATGGCATTCATTGTTATGAGGATGACAGCACCGGGGACAGTTATTTACAGGCCGTACTAATATCCCTCGTTCCCTTGTGGAGGAAAGCCGCGATAAGCTTGTGCCCGACATTGAAGGTACTTTAAGTAAAGTCTCTGACTGTGGATGTATGAACTTAGTACAATTCAATCTTATAAAGACACAAATTTGCGCGTTCACCGCTAAGAAAACCCCATTTTCTGTAGCTCTTTATTTCTAGAACACGTCACTTGCCATTGCCAAGACCTTTGGGATTTTCGGTATCGAGATTTCCAGCGATATTCAGTACCACAGTCACCTGGAAGAAAATGTCAAGCCGTCGTCCATGAAACTTGGTGTGCTCAACAGAACCAAACAGTACTCGGGGCAAAGACTCGTGTTATATAAATCACAAGTCAGACCGCATATGAAGTACTGAAGTCACCATTGAGCGGGGGCTGGATACCAGCTAGGAATTTGTGACTCAGTGCAAAAAAGGGCAGTAAGGATCATTGATGATCCTAAACTCACGTACGGTATTGAGCCCTTGATTTTAAGGAGAGATTTTACCTCCCCTTGCGTGTTCTACCGATTGTACAATGCGTTGTGTTCCGAGGAGTTGTTAGACATGATGCTATCAGCCTCATTTTACAATCGAACCTCTCACCGATGGCTGGGAGTTTATCCTCTTATATTGGAGCCGTAATGGTCACGTACTGTGCAGTTTCAGTTTTCTGCTGAGAACTCGAAAATTGTGGAATAAGCTTCATCCCGAGATTTTTTCTAGGTACTACAGTATGGGGTTCTTCAAGAAGTGTGTGAGGAGGTTTTTGCAGGGTCGGCAACGCAAGAGTGACACCCCTGGTGTAGCTAATGCCCATAGGCTACGGTAACTGTTTACCATCAGGCGTGCCGTATGTTTGTTTGCCACCTTAGTTGTATAAATAAATATCCCAATTCAAAGGCAGGCAGGTTCCAACTGTAAACATTTTCAGGTCATAAGTAAAAAAAGGGACCAGATACGCTTAAAATAGCATTGTTTTCATTTATTATCTGTAACAGGAAAGTTTAAAAACGTGTATATATACGAGTATATTCACTCTAAATCCCTTGCGCGGGATAGACGGAGAGAACCGAACTCCACAAAATTCTCTCCATCCACATCTCACGCGCTTCGTTCATAGCTCTTGTCATGCAAGCTCACCAATTTCTAGGGCTTCTGACATCACCTTCTGATAAAACAAGATCAATTTAGTCGCGATAGGTGAGTCTTGGCCTTCATGAGCTCCTACGTCCTTCTGCATTGTGTAACTGTTGCATTCATTCATCCAGCATTCTTTTCTGCACGGTCGAATCAAAGGAGCACGCTTTTCTTATCTTAAACCCAACACTCTCTTTCATATCAAAACGTTTACATTAAGTTCTTAAAAAGAGTTACAATAAATATATATTTAAAGTTTTGAAGTAATTTAACACCAGCCTAAGGCTATTATTTCAACACCACGCAAGAAACCAAGCAGTTACATCGGTATACGTATTATTCATACTGAGATTAGGATTAAAGAGAGTCATAGCATGGTCATAGCCCAGTGGCTCAGTAACCGGTCTAGTGAGCAAATGATCTCCGGTTCGAATCTAGGCGGTAAAATTGTGTTTTCGGATTTATGTACATATTTATCACTCGCTCGCCGGTGAAGGAAAACATCGTGACGAAACACACACGACCAAGAAATTATATTTCGAAAGAGGTGTGACGTGTTTATCAATAAACATAATGTTACTATGTAATATACGAATAATAATAATACTCATTATCATATTTATATTAACAAGTGCTGGAGTTCGCGCTTCGCGCAAATCCCACCACTGCTTTTACAAAATGTACTTTTTTAAATACTTCCGGTTATCAAATTAACTCCATTTTGATACCATTAGAAAGATGCAATTTAGTTTGACTTTCTGGTGAAAACCGCATCTCAATCGCATTTATAGTTTTATTTCTAGAGGCCAAAATGTCAGTGCAGAGAAATAGAGGGAGAAACTGTACTATTTTATGGGTTAGGGATACCATTGCATATTATGAATAGGCTTGTAATATTATTGTTTACTCGATATCAGGCACCTCTTTCACTAATGGTGCCCACAAAATACCAGCGTCGAGACACTTCGTGCCGAGACGAGAAGAGAGAAGTGGAGACCTATTGGATACACACACTGTAATTTAGCCTTAAGTTTTAAATTTATTGTAATTTTTTTATGTAAAACTCGGTGTCTTCGCTTAATCCTTAGGCTCAGACACCGGCCAGTCCTAATGGATTAGGAAACGGGGTAACGCGAAGAAGAAGAAGAAAGATAGGAATTAATCTCAACGTTATTCATCTAGCAGACTCTTATTAACTATTCTTATTAACTTTTTGTGAACTATTCATAACTTTTTCATTGTATATACGTAGTTTATCGCATAAATTCAAACTAGAAAATCACTTTTATCATATAAATAAACGTATACATGTTTAGTGCTCTACGTAGTACGTATATATTATGTAGTATATACTATATATATATACAGTTTCCAGTCAATTTTGTAGGTGACAGTGAATGAATGTATGTGTTTGAATTGTTCCAGGAGAGCGGGCGCGCGGTGCCCGTGCTGGTGGTGGTCGCGCCCGCCGGGGTCAAGATATGCGACCCCGACGACCAGGTAACTTCACACCAGATACTCTCAACTACCTTCGTTAGCCTAGAATTAACATACTGCTTTGCTATTATCATATGTATTGATAAATAACAATGCACGGATTTATACTATCTCATAATAGCAACTATATACTCGTATATACTTTTAGATAGGTATATATTAAAAGAACAGTATTTATTATGGTGGCGGGTCGGGAGGCATACTAGCATACGGCACGCCTGATGCAAAGTGGCTACCGTAGCCTATAAAAACTTGTGACACATTAAGTCAACTCTACTGTTAACACAACAACTCCTTAGGAGCCTACTGGTGACCTCACTCCCGCACAGGAAGTCAGGAACACAACAACGCTCTAGGAGATGTTGTCTGAGGTTTTCTGTGAGGTGAAGGTAGTTTCACCGAAAGACTTGCTTTGATGCGCCCTACATCTCTTAGAAACACCCAGACCAAGATAAACAGGCATGGTAATTCGCACAAATGTTTTTCCTGTCCATCGAACCCGCAAGCGTTGCTGTCAAAGTCGCATCATACGCTACTGCACCACCGAGCTCGTCAATTTCAGTAACCCATAGTGTTTAAGCAAGCAAGCTATTTTAACCAACCCAACTGGTGAACCATAATCCAGTTAGTCTCCCTTCTATTTAAGAATCAGACTGCGAGAAGAGAAGTTGGAGAGAGAAGGCAAGTCGGTGCATCTGTTATGTTACGAATAAATTAGAAACTCCAAAGTTTTGTAATGGCACCAAACTGCATTTACATCACTCTACCGAAATATTGTAGGCCACGGTAACCATTGGATGTGCTCGTGGTGAAACGGTGTTTATACCGCGGATACCTATAATACCATCAGAGTACCGTTTGAGTTTAAAAGATACAGTTGAAGTCCCCTTTAAAGTGTGTATCGCTATGACTATAAATGAAGCTCAGGAGCTAACGCTGGGATGGACTTAAGGGATGACTGCTTTTCTCGCGGATAGTTTTATGTAGTCTGTTCGAGAATTAGTTCCACAAGCGATCTGATGATATTAACAGATGACAGTCGCATATGATCTCTCTTTGTATACATGTAGCATTTGACGAGCTCGGTGGCGCAGTGGTGAAACGCGTTGTTACGCTACTTCGACACCAACGCTCGTGGGTTCGATTCCCACACAGTAAAAACATTTGTGTGCATGAACATGTCTGTTTGTCTTGGTCTGGGTATTTTCTATGTATAATAAGTATGTATTTACAAAAGAAAATGTATTTACGTATGTTTATCAGTTGTCTAGTACCCATAACACAAGCTTCGCTTACTTTGGGGCTAGATGGCGCTGTGTAATTTGTCCGACAATATTAAAAAAATTAAAAAAAAAAAACATGTAGCATACAAAGAGGTTCAGAATTAGAGAACTTTCTAAACAAGAAGTGATATGTTATCACTCGTCTTTTGGAAAGTTATACATCGCTTTACTATTATACGAACGACACCACGTGTGCACAGCCGCGGGCATCAGCTAGTGCTTATATATTCATCATTGTTATATTTTAGGATCATATGTAAATGCGGACAATATACCTAGTCCGGCCATAAGTTCTGTTGCCAATGAATATGCATTTATTTTATATTATATAAGTATTTATATTATATTATATAAGTAATATAATCTTAATACAACTTATATGTGCATATTTATGAAAGATTGTAAAAATTAAAAAAATATATTATATTCGAAATGGCCACCCTAGGTTTTGATACAGGCTTTTAATCTGTCTGGTTACGAAACTATACATTTACGAGGACACGGGATTAGCTCTGCGTTGCGTACAGCGAGCTGTGCTTTCTGGCTTAGAATTCTGCTGCCTAGAAGTTTACCCAATGCTCCATTCACCCTTTTCCCTGCACTCACTCGTATCTCCACATCAGCGGTGTACCTTCCATTGCTGCTAAAAGCACTTCCAAGATATGCAATCTCATTCATTTGCTCCAACACTCCATCATCGACCGTAATCCTAGTGTTTCAATGGTGATGGCATCATTACTGGTTCTGTTTATAAACAAAAAGTACCTACAGCGTCTCAAGTGGCGCCATTAATTTTAAATGCTGACAGATGAGTCACAAATTATTGTATTTTTTTTGTGGTCTGTCGCCGAGAGAGGTCGGCCATAATAATTATTTGTATTATTTTGAGTTATTGTTTATTTCTGGGATTATCGTATACAAAAGCAATCGTTATTCATCGTACTTTAAGGATGCACATAAATACACAAACAAAAACATTTTTTTTGTTGTTCGATAAGGGATAATTTGGGTTTTTGGCGGAGGAAATAAAAGTCAGTACTGTGGAGTTTGTAATTTTTTTTTGCACTTTAGGTTCAGTTATAGTAATTGGAATTAATTTATTTTAATTAATTCTATATATAATAATGTATTTGTGAGTATTTTTTATTTTAATATAGCTGTAGTAATATGTAGCTGGCGCACAATACGGTCTAAGCGAAGTTCGGAGACGAGCGACTATTTCGAAAAAAGGCGCCTTGGACGTCTGAGTGAGAGACAGCAAGATGAAGCGCGGATGACACTATTGCTATAATAATTAAACTGTAAGAGTACAAAAATACGACATGGCGACATTGAAAACAAAAGGAAATGTATCCTAAGTAATTGGGACATGACAAACTTGCAACAAAACAGAACTGTAATGTGATGAAAATATGATACGACGCACTCGCGACAAAAAGAAACTGTAACACGTTTGAACTGTGACACGATGGAACAGGTAGCTGTGTCGTACACCGGGAGGAGGCCGACAGCGATATTCCCGAAAATATTGTGTTATATTAAAGTTGCATGCGTAATGTTTACAAACATATACTTCGTTATTTATTTTCGACTTCAAAATACAACATTTTCTCTCCTCTGATAACCGTAAGTCATAGCGCATAAATGCGCCAAAAAACGACCGATATTTTCCACTGATCATCGTACAGAGACTTTATTGTCACCTGAAGTGAACCTTATCTTATACACTAAGAGACGTAGGGCGCATCAAAGCAACTCCCTAGAGGGTTGTTGTGTTCCTGCGTGTGAGTGACCAAGGAGTTGCTGTGTAAGCAGCAGAGGAGGCATCGCACGAGTGATATTTAATATATCGCTAGCGTCAATAGGCTACGGTACCCGCTTTACATCAGGTAGGCCGTATGCTTGTATGCTTCCTGACGTAGTATAAAAAAATAAACACTAAGTAAATCGGCGACCGACTTCGGCGGAAAAAATCGGTCGTCTGCGGGCGCTCTAATCGAACACTCGGGTGATTTACGCGAGCCGAACATACACGTACCACATAATATATATGTTGGTATGGAATTATAACGGAAATTATTAGTTATTTCTGGAACGGAAAAATGTAGGTAGAAACCTATACATACCGCCCTATATAACCCCTTATCTAAATGGTAACGCACGAAATCTACCTAGTACTATATTGCAAACATATATACATATTTGATAATGCAGTCCTATGTAAATATGTAGCACTTTGCACTATCAGATTTATATATGTCCTCAATAGCTTTATTTCCGGCGTATATCCAAATGGCCTTCTGTAGCTTACCGAGTTTTTTGAGTTTTATTTAAATATTGACTATGGTATAATGTTTTTTTTGTGTGTCAGTAATGTGTGTGTTGTGCAGAGTGTGCGCATGTCGCACGCGTTGCGGCGCATCTCGTACGCGACGTGTGAAGCGCCGCGCGCGCTGTTCGCGTTCGTAGCGCGCGCGCCGCGCACGGACGGCACGCCGCGCCCCGACCACTACTGCTACGCCTTCGAGACCGACACCGCCGACCAGGTCAGTACCTACCTAGCCGGACCTATCTAGTTGGATCGTTTGCCCCAAAGATACATACTTGTCAACAACTTCAAGGTCTAAGCTCCCAACTGTAACTGGAGTTGGTACAACATAATCTTCATTTTGTTCATGTTCTTTAAAGAAAGAAAGAAAAATTTGTTTATTTGGTTACATTTCACATACTTGTTAAATTACAACCAATTATACATAAATGCACCAAAACGGCCTCCGCTCAGCGTGTGTCGTGGACCGTGGTGTGCACCACAACGCTGGTCTTCCGCGGATACCAGTAAATTATGTAGAAAATTACAAAAATATCTAAGTAATACAAAAGAATAAAATTATAACAAATTGGATAAATTATATGACTTACATTTTACAATATATTATATTATTATTGTTATATATATTTTTTTTTTATAAATATACGGTCACCGTAGCCTAACACTCGCAATACATAAAGTATCACTGTCGCGCGTAACACACCAACTCCTCAGGAGTTTGTTGGTGACCTCACTCACACGCCGGAATACAACAACCCTTCAGAGAGTTGTCATTTGGCTGCAGTTTTCTGGGAATTCGAGGTACTTCTCTAGATGGGCTGCTTTGTTACGCCCTCTCACTTAGATCGAGACAAACAGACATAGTCGTGCACACAAATGTTTATCCTGTGTGGGAATTGAACCCACGAGTGTTGATGTTATGTAACAGCGCAACAGCGTTTCTCCATTGAGCCATCGAGCTCGTCATCCAAGTCGTCATCGTCAACAGAGTGTTCATCGTAAGACTTACTGGGATTTATTTATATCACTGAGATAGCAAACAAGCGTACGACCTGCCTGATCGTACGCAATGCGCTGTCCTCCTGAAAATACTCTGTTGAGTCTTCGAGCAATATGCCAGCTCCTACAGCGATTCCACCGTGATTACTACATCGTCGTACGTAAATCGAAACTGAGTGATACTCGCCATTGATTTTGATACTGCGTCCTTTCCGGTCCAGTAGCTTGAAAACATTTTCCAATGCAGCGATGAATAGTTTCGCAGACATTACGTCTTCCTGTACCGTTGAATAGTTCTCGTGTTGCAGTTCATTATTTCGTGCTTCAGTTCCTTATTTCTTGAGCAGAGAGTAAGAAACATGGCGTATATGCTAACGTTCGGGATATTGTTGTCAATTTGTCTCTTGAATTTGATGCCTTAGATGTAGGTTCCCATAACAAATTGGATAAAAAAAAGCACGCGACTTACTTAACGTAAGACCCCGTAGCCTATAATGATACTTCTTATATTACCAGCGGCTATCTTACGAGCACAACAAAGGGAATAATGCAGCATACATGTAGCAGGCTTCTGCAGGGTGTCATTATTCGAGGTCATCAGAAGACTCCTCAAGCTGATTTTATCCCTACTTATATAAAATAATTGTATAAATTAGTATCTCTTATATATGTTACTTATAAAGTGGTGGTAATTCTTCATTTGTGAAGTTGATTAAATACTACTGTGTCGCGATTGTTAAATGGTGATCCATTTGCAGAATCGCGTGCTACTAATTTCAAAAACACTATTTATACAGTATTTTTAAAATGTAATCCATTGTTAACTGAATGCCAAAACCAAATAAAGTCTAGACAAATACAGAATCCTCTGACACCTCGATCTGTTTTATGCCTACTTTGAATTTCATCGAAGCAGTATCGTATATCTAGCCTCATATTACCGACCGCAAATGGTAAGAGAATGCGGTCCAAGCATTGTGCATAGAGCAATGCCGGTATATTTCTGAGGTATCGCGTAGTGTATCTAAACTTTGAACATTCGGTTCGTTGTATTCAAATCGGTGTGTCGACTTCCCGTTGAAATATGTACATACATATTAAATAAAAGGGCATTAATTTTGTGTAGCGGGATAAGTATATTATGTATATTCTTGGTATGAGAATGTTATATATCTGTAAGTTAAACTTTAAATTTAGTTAGATTTTTGTTTAAATTTGTAGAGTAGGTACTCCTTGTCAGAACTTCATACATGGTTGTAAAAAGAAATCATCATCATCATCTTGTTAACTTTATTCATCTGGTTTATGACATCCAGCTGTAACATTGTTTCTATCGCATATATTGTTTACCATACTTATTTTGTCTATGTCGACAATCTTTCGGATGTTTGTATAGCTACCTACGTACATGCTCTACCTATTACATTAAATACGACAATAACGAGCTACCTCTACAAAATACATATATATTCAATTGTTTGTATTATGTTCACCTTAGTGTTATGGAAAAGGAGACATATATTCAAAGATTCAAATAATTATTCCCGCTACCTCCATACGGCTACATCGGCGTACATCGCATGTTTTGTATCATAGTGACACGAAAAGAGACATATAGACATTTAGATGTTCCCATTAGCGTGATATACACGAGCCTGGCACTCGGCGCCAGTCTCGAGCTAGGCTCGGTGATAGCCCGGCTCGAGCCGACAAAGAACAAGCGACCCGCGACCACGTTACACAACGTCAATTCAAATCCTTAATTTCCCTGCGGGCCATTACAAGTTCGTTAATATGTAAGTATTTTGTTTAATTTGTTCGATTTACAAAGGAAATAGCAGAAGGTTTGTACAGTTCCCCGCATGGTCGTTGGCGGCAGAGCTTTAACATTTGTTAATACAATGTCTGGAGACTTAGGAGCATACGGCATACTCAATGTGAAGTAGTTACGGTAGTATATGAATGTATATCTTTACAGCTTAGAGGATCGATAGCTGTAGATAAAGAACTGGCCTATAGACCAAGTAATCCCCCGTTCGAATCCTGGCAAATACTAATTCGTGTTTTTGCATTTATTTACATATCTGTAATGGCTACTTACTCGGCGGCGAAGGAAAACATGGCGAGGAAGCTCGCAAGCTCACCTTACCTAAGAAAGGTCTGGTTTTCCCTCTGGGCTGGGAAGTTCTGACTACAGTTGCTCCATGTAAAAATCAGTATCTTTGCTAAATCCTTAGGCTTAGGTAGCGGACGCTGTCAATTCTAATTGATTAGGAAACGGATTATGCTTAGAAGAAGAAGAAGATATCTTTGTAGATTGTAATATAAGGAGTACCGCTTGTGAGTTGAAACACCCGTTGCTACATTAGCAAATTCCCAGGAGCTTATTGGCAAAGAAAACACTACGATACAAAAAAATGATTTAGGAATACCTTTTAAATTTTAGGAAAGCATGTCCTAGCAAGCTCTCAGGCTTAGGTCGAAGTTATATCGAAATATGCCTTTAATGGCACTGCAATATGCAATGGAAGTGGTATTACAGCCGTCTCGGGCCGTCGCGCTGAAGAGCGATATTGGCTCGGAGCTAGTCGTCGGGAGGCGTGCGATATTGCTCCAAAATAAACAGTACGTTCACAGAATATTGGATCGTGTATGAATTTTAAAGCAAGCAAGATAAAAGTTTACTAGCAGATGGAGACACAAATGTCATTTTATGGCTGACATTTAAATGGTGCAGTAGAAAGTACGCCACTTTCTCGTTTCGACCATTTGCATCAACTAATAGCCAAGCCACGTACTTCCCGTGCTGCTGCGCTCTGGACTGTACTTTATACAGCCATATTTATGAAACTAACGTATAGTAAAAACATTTTCTTTTTTCGTTAAATTATAATGCAAGAAGAAAATATTCTATTTATCTGTATTTTATCTATATCTTCGCGCTAAATCCCTTTCGAAGAAGGTGGAGACATTCGAACTTCACATAAATTAGTCATTACACAACTCAGTCGCTTCTTTAACATTCGTAACTCATTTAACACACTCCTCCAGCTCCTAACATCACCTTGTGACAAAACACGACCAATTTGATCATGGTAGGAGAGTCTTCAGTGACTTCTACTTTGGTGTTGTGTATCTGTTCCGTCACTCTTTCATCTCACAATGTTTCCATTATATCCAAGCAATGGAGCACGCCTCTTATTATATCAGCCTCTTATTCTTAACCCTGATACTCCCGTTCACTCAACTCTCTTTCTTATATCACCTTCCACTTGCCTTCCGTTCACATCCTATTACGTATAAATACATTACATAATACGACGGTCGTATACACGTCGTGTAATCTTTTGTATTGAGAATTCTTAAGTTGTGGATTTTTTTATACAACGTCGGGAGATATACTAGCATACGACCCAACACCTGATGCAAATTGGTTACTGTAGCCTATGAACGTTGGTAATACATTAAGTACCAATCGCGGACCACCTCTGCTGTTAACACAGCAATTCCTTAGGAGCTTACTAGTGACCTCACTCACACGCAGGACCACAACAACCCTCCAGAGAGTTGTTATTTGGCTGCGGTTTTCTGTGAGGTGGATGTACTTCCCAGTCGGGCTGCGCTCTATCTCTCTTAAAATGTCGAGATTTTCCCAAGGAAGTATATTATGAAGTATATTACTTCAATAAAACGTGTAGGGGTTTTTCCAAGGTCGAAGACACACAAATAATGTCCCTGGTGTTGCAACTGTCCATGGATATAGCTTACCACTAGGCGGGGCGTATCCTCATTTGTGACCTTAGCGATATAAATGCATTACACATTTCATTCACTCAGGTGGCTCCAGAATTTTCAAAACTAAAGTTATGCTAGCGCAGTCTCTTCTTCCCCTATTCTCGACTATGCTGACATTTGCTATTTAGATGCGACTGAGGAGCTACTTAATAAACTAGAACGATTACAAAACCTGGCTATCCGTTATATTTACAGCATGCGTAAATATGAGCATGTTTCCGAATTCCGTACACGTTTAAAGTGGCTCCCTATCCGCATTCGCAGAAATGTGCACATATTATGCTCTCTTTATAAAATCCTAAATAACCCCGACACACCTTCGATCCCGGTTTTCTTATAAGACAACTCCCATCCATTCCCAACGTCCTTGTCTTACCAAAACTCTAAACTATCCATCATCCAACACAATCTTTTTCTTTCGGTCAGTTACTGTCAATGCAGCACGGCTGTGGAACAAATTACCGCTGCAAAAATGGAGCAGCTGCTCTGTATGTACTTTCAAGAAGAGGTTAAGTGAGCTCTATCTTACTCATGACAAATAATATTATATGTATAGTATATATGTTTTTATTAATTTGTATAAATATGGAAAATATGACGATTGAATTCTGCATAACTTTTAACTACCAGCCAAAATAAAATTTACTGGACACACGTTAGGGTTAGTGGAAGATATCTCTCTTAAGCACTTCTTTGCACACTGTTTTCTGTAATACCTAATTTTATGTTTTGTTATGCAATAAAGGATAAATAAAAAACTAACGTTTAGCTTGTGCGAGAATAGCACCCACGAGCTGTGGTACTAAATTAGCATTGCTATCTTTGTATTGTTTGTATTAGTATTTATAGAAGTTCATACACAATTCTATAAATATTATGTATATTTTCTAAGGTGAAAAACAGTACACTTAGTTCGAATGGAATCTCTCTGATATACTGGAGCTAATCAAACTAAACCGTTATTAACATCAAAGTAAATCATTTGTTATGTATTTACTAACTTTATGAACTAATTATTTATTGCGAACAAGAAACGTCAATTACCTGATCAATTTACATCATATTTATATCGCAGGTGACAGATACTAGAATATCTGCGTGAAGTAATGGTCGCTCGAAATATTAACCGACCTGCATTCTAGATCTGGATAGATAGCCGAGAGCGTAGACAAGGCCGGCGAGCTCGGCGACACGAGGCCGGGCCGGGCGGGAGCACTACCACAGAATAGCGTAGTACTGCACAGTACATTACGAGACCTGTTTATCATGAGACGTGGTACTAGATTTTAAATGAAACTCTCAATTGGTTTTTAAATATCGGTGTTAAAATAAAAATTAGTTGTGCTCTTATAATAAACTGTTTAAAACTTCACACCAAATCCTTTGCGGCGTGAGGCAAAGAGAATTGACCAGAACTCGGCCCTTGCATACCTCACTCGCTTCTTTGACATTCAGTTCTTCTCGTGCACGCTTGCCGGTTTCTAGAGCTCGCGACATCACCTGATAAAACACAATCAACTTTATCATTCTACTTTCGCTTTGTATATCTGTGTCGTAATTGTTTCTTCCTGCATTGTTTCTACATGTCCGAACCGAGGGAGCAAGCCTCTTCTTATTTATAAAATATATAAGGAAAACATGAGGAAAGAAGGAAGAATGAATGATAGAAGAAAGTCCGTCCCAACTCGATCGAATCAATAATCTCAACAAGGTAACTACAGATTAGTTGTCAACGACGACTATTTTACACTGAAAGAATGTGTGATGGACGAAAAGAGCTATGAATAATAAAGAAGCGAAGAGTGTTCTACAAAGAACGAGTCATGTGGCGCTCGGTTCTCTCTGCAACCCCGCAAGGGGCTAAGCGTGATGATATAGTATCTAATTTCTAGATTGCAATTATTACATATATTTTTTTATTCAACGTCGGGAGGCATACAAGCATTCGATTCACCTGTTGTAAAACGATTAACAAAGCATATGATCGCTTGCAATGCATTAAGTATCACTCGCGCGATGTCACCTCAACCCTTTGGGACATTATTGGTGACCTCACTCACACACAGGAACACTACAACACTCGAATGAATTGTTATTTGGATGTGGTTTCGTGTGAGGTACAAGTACTTGCCCAGAGGGGCTGCTTCAATGCGTCCTATCTCTCTTAAAACACCCTGATCAAAACAAACAGATATTTTTGTGCATACAAATGTTTGTACTGTGTGAGAATTGAATCCAGGAGCATTGGTATCAAAGTACTGTTACTAACCACTATGCCATCGAGCTCGACAATTAATTTATTTTTATTGTTCCAAAATAAAACTTACTATTTGATAGATATCTAGATAGAAGGCGGTCGTTTTGCTAAGCGATCTTTCCGGATATCCTGATTGTAGAGAAATTTGAAAGAAAGCACGAATCGTATGCTCTGTGTAAACTGTTCTAATCGAGATAACAAGTCGAAAGTCTATGACGGTTACAACAGATTTTATATGTCTACTTGCGGCATGGTGAAGTATGCTCTAAACCCCTTCGGTTGGAGGGAGACCTGTGTCCCTGCAGTGGGATGAGTAAGGTTGGTGTAGTAGGATGAAACAAGGCGTGCGATCCTCGCAGCGGACAAAAAAGCAAGGTAGCACTGACAGAGATTTGAAGGTTAAACGGCAAACAAACAAACGTGTCGAAACAACTTCCGGTATGTGTCCGTATGTACTCATATGTACTTTCGAAGAATGTAGGAGCCGAGGAAGATCAAGACTAACCTACCATGACCAAATTAATTGTGTTTTATCAGAAGATGATGCCAAGAGTCCTAGAAACCGGTGAACGTGCATGAAAAGAGTTATAAATGTTAAAGAAACGAGAGAATTGTATTAAATACCAATCGCGAAAACCTAAGACAATACGAAGCGAGTGAAGTATGTAGGACCTAAGGACCGCGTCTTATGGCTCTCGGTTCTCTCTGCCTACCCCGCAAGGGATTTGGCGTGAAGTTATAGATAGATAGATCATTATTGAACTGAATCACTGATAAAGGAATGATTTATAAGTTCTCTTTGTAAAACGTCGGGCATGCGGTCCACCTGACGTAAAGTAGAAGATTACTGGTGACCTCATTCACAAGCAGGAAGACAACAACCCTCCAGGGATTTGTATTTGGCTGCGGTTTTCTGTGAGGTGGAGATACTTCGCCAGATCGGCTGTTTTTTTACGCAATACCTCTCTCTTTATGAAGTACATTTTTTCTGTTCAAGAAAAAATAGGAAACCGATAAAATAGCTGATAAAATATTTGATTTGGCCTCCCCGTTCCATCTTCTTTTTGGCTATAGAAACAGGTGAGGTGTATAAGGATCGAGTTACATGGTGGTCGGTTCGCTCTGCCTATAGATACAAAAAAATTGCTGTCTCTCTTCACATTTTCGCCGCTATACTCGCTTCACATCAGGCGGAATCTATTTATGTTTACCGGTTGGTAAACAAATTATACGGAAGGAGCTCTCACTATCATAAACTCACTATAAAGTCCTAACCAATCTCATTTGTGCCATATCAGGATGCTATCGAACAAATGGGGCTCTTGTGAGAGACAAGTAGACCGCATCAAAGAAGTCCACCTGTAGAAGTACCTCCATTGCACATAAAATTGCAGCAAAATAACATCTTCTGAAGATTTTTGTGTTAGCACCGTATGCGGTGAAGCGATTGCAATTTTAGCGTTAATAAGTTGACATTGACTGATTTTGTATAAAAAAATCAACAGATATTCGTTAGTAAAATTGTGTATTATTGGTATTTGAGTCCTCATTGTCATATTTATTATATTTGTATATTAAATAATTGTTTCCGGATGTAATCAGAAACGCCATCTTGCTACTGCAATTAAGATATAGTTATATATACGTCGCAAATTGATACTGTCATCGTGATAAATGCAAGATGTTATCGGCCAGTATAATGGAGGCCTCGGGGCCGGCTGCAGGCCCGCCGGCACCAGTCGCCCTGTGGTTCGCGGGAACACCGTGCCTTACAGACGATAGTTAGGTCACATTGTTAAATAAGCTAGGAGTAGCGCAGTATTGTGGTAGGTCTGCGAATATGTCAATCGGGTGTACTAACCTAACCTTGAACTTAGTTGTAAGGTTTTGTAGGTACAGGAAAAAGTAAGTACATCCTTATTTTGCGATTAAATGAAATAAAAAGATATTTTCTTTAGTTTTGACCTATTCCATCTATCTGTATAGTTAGATGTTTGTTTATTTCTTCAAATCAAGTCCCCTTACGAGGCAGGGAGAGAGAATAGAGCCCCGTATGACTCGATTCTTACGCACCTCACTCGCTTCTTTACTATTCATAGTTATTTTTGTACACTCTCACAGGTTTAAGGGACTGCTGATATCCTTCTGATAAAACGCGGCCCATTTCCTCGCAGTAGGTGATTATTGGCCCCCCTCGGCTCCTATATCCTTCCACTTCCGCATTGTGTATCTCTTAAATTGTTCTCTTATACAGCTGCCTCGATGGCTTTTGCTTTTATATATCTGCTGACAAGACACAAACCTCGGAGAATAATAGAATTGTAACTTCTATAGGAACACTACTAGATCCATCACGATAGGAATGCTCATCAGATCTAATGGCAGTTGGGTTTGACTCGACAGATGGTCATTTATCTGCTCAAAGGAGAGGAGCATTGTTCCTTCAGTTAAACTAGTGTTCGTCCGAGGGTCGCAACTCCATTATAATAAACATTGTTTTGAGGAAAATATATATACGAATATACAGGCAATTTGATCTAAACTACTTTGTGTGCTTCCGCTCCCGATTTGTTCGTGGGAATTACTGCCGCCCGGCACCCATTCGCTACCGTTAGTAGATGCATGCCGTCTCTGCCTCGGCTGCTGCGGTCGTCTCTGCCTCGGCTGCTGCGGTCGTCTCTGCCTCGGCTGCTCCGGTCGTCTCTGCGAGTGTTCACCATCAGAAATGTGAACCGCGTGCACCCGCCACCGTTGTTGCCCTGGCTGCTCCGGTCGTCTCTGCGAGTGTTCACCATCTGAAATGTGAGCCGCGTGCACTCGCCACCGTTGTTGCCCTGGCTGCTCCGGTCGTCTATGCGAGTGTTCGCCATCTGAAATGTGAGCCGCGTGCACCCGCCACCGTTGTTGCCCTGGCTGCTCCGGTCGTCTATGCGAGTGTTCGCCATCTGAAATGTGAGCCGCGTGCACCCGCCACCGTTGTTGCCCTGGCTGCTCCGATCGTCTCTGCGAGTGTTCGCCATCTGAAATGTGAGCCGTGTGCAACCGCCACCGTTGTTGCCCTGGCTGCTCCGGTCGTCTCTGCGAGTGTTCGCCATCTGAAATGTGAGCCGCGTGCACCCGCCACCGTTGTTGCCCTGGCTGCTCCGGTCGTCTCTGCGAGTGTTCGCCATCTGAAATGTGAACCTCATGCACCCGCCACCGTTGCTGCCCTGGCTGCTCCGGTCGTCTCTGTGACACGTGTTTCGCCTCTCCACGAGGCATCCACAGGCGCTGTAGATGTTAGCCGTTAGTAACTCTAATGAAAAAATGTATTAAATTCTTTTGTCTGCGCCTATTTATATATAGAGGACCAAAGATGCTGCAAAAAAAACAAACTCAATAAATTATCTAGTCCATGTGGTCATCATAGGTATCAGTTTGAGTTGATTAAGCTGAGAATTATCAAACTAAATCAATGTAGCCAGTCTTGGCTGCACTTAGTTTTTGGTAGTTGCTAGCTACCTCTGTCCGCAGATGGGGAGCTCGCCTCAGACGCCATCGCCGTACATTCACCAACACTGGAATCTATTGGAGATCAGTATCGCGCCCACGAGCCGTGCACCTTTCGACGTACCCGCCGCGTTCCGTTTCACGTAAACCTGTTTCGAGGCATGCAATTTCCTTTATTGAATTACTACATCTTATCCATGTATTTACCAGGACAGAATTTCAGCCTTTCTGGGGTCCAAAACTATTATGTGTCTTTTATACTAAGTGTTGGGTTAGTTGTCCTTTATACTGGAACTAGAAATCTTAGTAGTCTATTTATAACTTCACGCCAAATCCCTTTGCAAAGAGAACCGAGCGCCACACGACTCGATCCTTACAAACATCACTCGCTTCTTTAACATTCATTGCTCTTCTTGTGCACGCTCGGCGGTTTTTAAGGCTCCTAATCACCTTCTGATAAAACACGATCAATTCAATCATGGTAGGTAAGTCTATGCCTTACTATCTGGGAGGACGTAGAAGCCGTCCTACGTCCTTCTACTTTCGCATTGTACTCGTATATCTGTTTCGTAATTCTTTCTTCCTGCATTATTTCTACATGTCCGAACAAACGGAGCATGCCTCTTCTTATTTTAACACCGACGCTCTCTTTCAGAACAACTCTGTTTCTAACATCATAATTGCGAATACGGTCTAGGAGCTTAATCTTAATGGTAAACTGTAAAATGATCTCACATTATTTTGTGGTCTACCTGACGTTCCATTGGATGCCGTGGAGTATGTAAGTCCTCGGATCTAGGGCTATTAGCATTGACTCTTCTACATCAGAAACGTTTGTTTATCGTCAGTGTGGTATACAAAGAAATGGTCACTCCAGTTATATAGAGCACATTCTACCTTTTCGAACATTGAAATATATAGAATTGATTACAGACTCTATAAAAACATTCACATTGTCACTAAGGTTGTTTTGCAGTGCTTTTTCGGGTAAGATTTTTTTAAGTAACGGCAGTCAAACAAGCATAAGGCTCACCTATTATATCGTAGCCTAGCCTAGTGGCTATCGTAGCCTATGAACGGTTGCAATACAAGAAGTATCGCTCACACGTTCTCATCTGCTGCTAACACATCAACTCCTTAAGAGCTAACTGATAACACTCATTGGCAGGAATGCAGCAGCCCTTCAGAGAGTTGTTGCTCAGCTGCGGTTTACCTGTGAGGTGTAGGTGTGACTACCGGTCAGGCTGCTTTGACGTACTCTACATCCCTTAAAAACACCTTGCTAACCGCTCCGCCAACGGTCTTATTAATCTTTCCGTCCGCGAACTTTCGGTTTGTGGAAGGAACTACTTACATTTTCCCAAACAGCGTGGGGTTTTATGCAAAAGACAAGAAGTTTTTACAGGGTGAGAAAGAAGTCGGTGACTATTTCTGACCATCAAGTTATGTAGAGAAAAATTAAAATAAGAGAGGTAGGGCCCCTCAAAACAGCCCGACTGGGGAGGTACCTCCACCCCACAGAAAACCGCAGCCAAACAATAAACTCCCTGGAGGGTTGTTGTATTCTTGCGTGTGAGTGGTAACCAGTAAGCTCCCAAGGAGTTGCTGTGTTAGCAGCATAGGTGGTATCGCGCGAGTGATATTTAATGTATTGCAAGCGTTCATAGGCTACGGTAACTACTTAACATCAGATGGACCGTATGCTTATATGCCTCCCGACGTTGTATAAAAAAATCAAGTAAGCTGTGCCACTCATCATCAGGCGAGCGCCTGCCTAATTGGCTTTAAATTGGCCTAATTTGTGTAGCACTCTGTCGGTAGTCACCCAACCATTTTGTAAACAAACTACCTACCAGCGAGTCCACACAATGGTCGTACACCGTGACCAATGGATTTGTGCGGCCAATCAAATAGAGTGCAGCCACCGCGGCTTGCCTCGTGGCGCCGCGGTCGCCGTGCACCGACACCTTCTCTTTGTATCTTCAATCCTATCGAATCGTTAAAGCCACGTGCTTCTTGATCGTCGACTTATAAAAAGTAGGACACGGCACCAATCTTGAAAAGGAACTAAAATTGAATACATTGAGATCGAGATTACATAGAAATGATTGCCGTTATTACTATTGAATCTTTGTGACAGCAGGGCAGCCCACTCGAAACACCAACCGTTATGCAACTTCCATAAAAAAATATTCATACTATTCAAATTGGTATGTTATGTAAAAATGAAGGAAATAATTATCGTAATTCTATTGATAACTACAGATTCCACTTCACAACTTACGGCATTATCAAGGTATTTTATACAACTTAGGCGGTACTGTGCAATCAGTGATAGTCTATCTGTACAAGTGCAAGTATTAACATTAACGAGATGTCTTCGAAACTCCACCAAGCGCCAATCAACAGTATCAACATAGTAACTATATATATTTATTTACAGGCGAGTAACTTTAAACATTTCGCTAAATGTGTTGTATTTGATGGAAGTTTATCATGTGATAAAAGCGACACATAAAACAACCTTTTTAATTGTTCGTTTATATTTTATCTCAAGCCCAAGTGAATATATATTTATATGGTAGTGATTTTAGAACATGCGAAAACATGTTTTACCGTTTAATTATGTGAGAAGAATGAATATCAAACAGCGGGCTGATCAGATTTATTTCTATTGTCACAAAATTAACTTTGAGTGGAATGCACTTGTGATGTTTACATTCGGTTAAGCTGACGTTAAACGCGTTAACGACAGATTATCCTTTATTTAAGGAACAGATTGTGTTGGTCGTAAATAGTCGAATAGCAGTAATCCTTTAGTCACGGCTGCGGGGCGTGTCATCGATCTGTTTGAATTGTCGGCGGAGGGCGAGGGAGGGCGGCCCAATGTGCGCGCGCGCATTCCTCCGCGCCCGACCTTGCGCACGCCGCGACCGCCGCGACCGACGCGCCGCCAGCACGCTTCCACCGCACTACGTCGAGTATTTTCAACAGTAACCAATTGTAAAATAATGGCGTACCTGAAAAGTATATGAGACTTGGAAATTTTATCGGCTTTCATACAAAGTATTTGCGTCGGCGAAGTTACCGTGTTTTTAGGAGTTTGAATAGTCTTTTTTACGAGTTTTCTTTATTGCAAGCGTTGTAAGACTACAGTAACTACTTTACATCCATATGTTTGTATGGAAGACAGAAGGGAGACGTTACGTTTATATTAAAACACATAATTTGTTTTTATATTAATTTAACACACATTGTGACCATCAGAGCTCGACATGCGTTTGATCATAATTCAATGTTATGGAAAAAGAACACTATAGCTGTGTGATATACCACATAATAACAAATCCTTTAAAGTAAGTTACGGTATTATAATTTTCGGGATTTTCAACTTTCGGCCATTTGAAAATAGACATATTGAGCTTCGGCATATCGGGTATCGATATTTTGTACATTCGTTTTTTGATTTGAGGTGTAGATATTATGAATTTTCGGCATTATGATACGTATCCAGTCAGGAAGACCGCGTGCTTGTTGGCCACCTGATGTAGTTATGATATTTTTTACTCACACTATAATTAACAAGTTGTCGTTCGTTATCCCGAAAACAACGTATTCTTCAGTATCTCTAACAACACTACCGAGACAGGAGAAATGTTTAAATTCTAATTCCTCCGTATATTGTATCAATCGTATCATTTCCTTCCCTCCGTGCTCTACTCCTGGACCTTTGGCGAGCAGATGTTGAGATCATTCGCTCACCACAGCTCCGAGTAGTAAATCAAGGCAGAGTGTATAGATCGCCTGTACACGTTTAAAGGTCAAGCTGTCTAATTTGAGGTGTCGCTGTGTGTGCACTAAATACACGTGCGAAATCGGCCCTGTGTATTGAACTCACATACTGCACGATGTAGGCAGAGCGACGCGCGGCGCGGGAGGGGCGCTACATTCCAAAGCTCACTACCTCCGTAATACTCAACTATAATAGCTCGAAACGTCAACCATCATTCTGTTTTAATTCGTTTTGTGGACCATAACTTAAGCCCTGTCGCGTCGGCCCATTCACATGTCGTTGCGTGAATCAAAGTTAAAAATACACTTGATGAATTACCAACCATTATGTTAAGCGACTCCGTTCCAATTGAAATCTGCCGATCGCAAATGAACTATTAACATAGAATATCGATTGACTCGTCCGTCAGAGCGTCTCATTAAATTATCGTGAGCTTCTGTTCAGAGGTCATCAACCGATGCAAAAAGTGCTAAAAGAGTAAAAAAAGGCAGCGACGCACGACACAGGTGCGCGGGCGCTCGCGTTTCCCATTGTGCTTGCGCCACTTACCGTGAAGGCTTTGCTAGCCGTCTCCGAACGAGTTCCGAGCTTGTTCAGTCGCCGGCGAGCTTTCGACCGTACGACACGTCGTTACGGGTTTCTCGTTTGTAAATTTGGGTGCACGCGTGTCACATCGTATCGTACCGTGATTGATTGGTGTCGAGGTGTTCTCCAGTGTTGTGAGGTGTGACTGACCCGTGGATCCACAGATTATTGTTTGGAACAAATCGTGGGAGCTCACCTCCGGTATGCAATGCTCGCTTTGTACAAATGACCTGAGTTATGTCGAGAGAAATTCCTGTTTTATTGTACGGCTAATAAGCCTCTTTCGTACGGCATATGTTATTTGTGAGTGTTATGGCTGCGACTAGTTTTTGCGTGAGCAAGTATATCATTTTAGTCGGCTTATCTTCGAGTTAATTATATCCAGTTTGAAGATCCGCGGCGCGCAGTCCGGGGCCTTTGACAACGGCAGGCGGGTGGTTCTCGCCGACAAAACACTGTCTACCTGATCTTTTAATCACTCCCCTTTGAGTTTTTGCTTCAGATCTTTTGTTACAAAGTCTATTGTGTCTTTGTTGGTATTTATTTTAATTCACGTCTTTGTGGTAACATTTTGTAATATCTGCTTTTGACTAAAAACTGTATTGTCTTCTTTTACTACTGTTGACACTTTAATTAAGTGAGTTAATTTTGAAGTGTTAATAGTTTACTAGGATTATTTTAGAAAGAAATGTCCACTGTCGTATCTTGTAGAGAGTAGAGACAAATTGGTTACGTAATAATAATAAATGTTACATTTCCTTCTTTTCATAAAAAGACATTTCAGGAACGCAAACCATATCTACCATTGTACCATACAGTTATCATCCAAGTTTTATGCAATTTGCATTGGAACTTGTATGTAATGTTGCAAAGTTTCTTCCCTAGGGCCACGAGTACATAACCAATAGGACCCTGGAAGAATAGTAACGTAATAGGTAGAAACAAGTGAAGCAGGGAACGCGCTGGCCAACATCCAATTAATATTTTTAATTGTTGAAATAATAACCTGACTTGAACAATAATGCATTTACGTAGCAAGTTTTCATTTGTGTCCGTACCTACTATGAACCTTCTTTCTTTTTTCACATACAACATCGGGAGGCTAGCTGATGTAAGATACTGTAACCTATGAACGCTTAACGTAAAGTACCGCTCCCGCTATGCCAGCAACTCCTTAAGAGCTTATTTGTAACGTCACTCATTCACAGGAAAACAACAATTCTCCAGGGACTTGCGGTGAGGCGGAGAAGCTTGTCTAGACTGGATGCTTTGATGCATTCTACATCTCTTAAAAATACTCAGACCAAGACAAACAGAAGTGCTCATCACATGTACAATAGTATTTTATGTTGAATATCGATTTTGTATTTACAGGGATGATGACTTGTAGATGTATATACATATATATAAATATGGTAGACGGTCGTCATGTGACCCGTCGATGTTTTACTCATACAAACACTTTTTGTGAAATGATTATGAGTGCGACTGTATGAGAGGTTGTGTGAATTGTATGATTGCCTCGCATGTGAAATATTCTCGTTATTTGGCAGATAACAATCAAAAATATTTATTATGCGGCATGGTTTAGGATCATGTTTTCATTACTTCCTTCGTTACATCATTATTTTGCTGATGCAGCCAGTCGAGTACAGTTTTATTTATAATAGAGTTTGTTAGGATGATATATTTCTAATCGTTTCGTAATTTTATTATACAGAAATGGACCAAGAAAACACAAGAATTTATGACTAAAAAGGAATCTAAAATGTTCAAATTTATATACCTTTATATATTTCGTTTTTTATTAATTTTAACGTCATATTTTAGAAAGGAATGTCGTTTTAGACCGGTCTTATAGATAACACATTGCACAGTCAGTACACCACAACCCGACATCTGTAAAATACAGCATGGGTCGAAACCTTCAGAACCTGCTCGTTGTGCCCGTTCTAGGGGGAGAAGATGTGCTTTGTAAGTACATCCCCAGGATGTAGGTAATACAACAAGTGATAATATATTCACAGAGAGTAGCCTTTCTCTTACCGCGGGCCGCTTTACGACCTAGAAATGTATGGGAAATCGTATATAACGGGCTCTGACAGGGTAGTGTAGATTCGTTTTATCAATTTCGGATTAGCGACATGTCTAAGGATCTTCTAAGAAGTCGTGTCTAAGAAGACATGTATAAGCTTCCGTACTCTATTAGCAGTAACTTTGACGTAATTTTTGAAACTTAATGTATTGTCAATGAGAATTTCCAAGTATAATATATTGATAGTAGCAGGTAGCTCTGGACAAGTAGGGGCATGTGCATAAGTTCGAATCTAACCGATTGCAAGTGCTCGATACTATTTATTATTATTATAAGATGGCTGACATTAATTTGAAAGAGAAAATGTCATATATTTGGTTATATCCGTATTGAGCGTCAGAGAATTTCTGCGTAGCCAAGTAGAAATAAGATTCAAATCATTTCGAGTCAAGTAAAATGCCTCGTTCCATGTATATGTTGAGTAGAGAAGTGCCGTATTGCCATCATTAGAGAGGATTTTTCCACGAAAGGGGGTAAGATGAAGGAGATCGTTGATGTTGATGTAAACTAGAAATAGGACCGGTCTTAATATACTGCCTTGAGTTACGGCATAAGTAACAGTCATATCACAAGTAAGTCAATTTTGCCGCATTGCAATTGCATTGTAATTTTGAAAAAGTTTTAGCTGCGTGAGGTACGCAGCTAAAACTTTTTCAAAATTACCTTTCTTCGTGGAATTATTATTTTAAAGTCAAAGAATCTCACCTGTTTGTGCTGCACTCTGCTTAGTTTGTAGGGCATCAAAGCAGCCCGAATGGAGAAATACCTTCATCTTACAGAATGCCGCAGCCAAATAACGTGTGTCTAGAGAGTTCTTATCTTGTGAGTGTGTGAGCCGACAGCACAGTGGGGGTGACAATGCCCGACCGAATACTTCTTGTATCGAGGACGGTCTTTCGCTACGGCAACCACTTTACACCAGCTGGGCCTTACTTGTATGACCTTGACGTTATATAAAAACATACTCGAGCAGAATAGGCATTCTCATAGGATTCTCTCGGGTCCAATACTCTGATCTGCTCAATGTTGTCATTAAACAGACGACGCACATTGACTGGGAGATTATTAGTGTAGTGTTCAGGTCACGTGCCGGGTCCGGTAGCTATGGACTGCTTATTGTCGGACATGCCATTACGGTTCTTATTATATTTTGATGACCTCAGTGGCGGAGTCGTTAGCAACGCTACTTTAACACTAACGCTCGTGGATTCGATTCCCACACGGGACAAACATTTGTGTTCATGAACAAGTTTACTTGTCTCGATCTGGTTGTTTTCAAGTGAGGTAGGCCAAACGTAGGCCGGTTGCTTGCATGCCTACTCGGTTATAGACAAACACTTAATTTTTTCCTGAGTGTGTATGTGTGGCCGTTATAACAAAAGAAATTCTAAAAATAAAATAAAGTTGTTGTTGTTGTAATCTCTTTATTGTACAAATATACTTAACATATACAGTTACAAATCTTTAGCATGTACAAAGGCGGACTTATCTCTGTAAGAGATCTCTTCCAGCCAACCTTTATAAGCTTAACAGGAATAAGTAATACATATATAGGCAGAGAAACTATCTGTACCTTCTTTAACACAAATAACATGGACTAATAACATGAGTCATTGCAACAGTAAAAACATATACATAAATATAACACAAAGAAAATAATAATAAAAAAAAAAAAAAAAGTAAAAGAAAAATCATACATAATATAAGTACCTAAGCAAAAACAGATTCAACCTAGGGGCGAATGTAGTGGAACCGAGGAAAGTTACCAATTAAATGGGGAGCCCATACAAGAACCGTGTAAATAAGAAATGTAGACTCTCTGTTCAGGGAAAGGAAAAACATTTTATTAAGTAAACAAACAAAGATAATAAACGTCGTTAGCTTTTTGTGCTACTACGAGTATTTCAGCTCTCGACTCGCAAGCACGCGGCCTGAACGAGCGATGACCTGTATTTTTATCGGCAGTCACATTTTCGTAAAACGTGTGACCTTACATGAGACAGGTCTGATCTGAGATGCTCTATGTGAAAACAAAAAGCCGTGAAGTGCAAGTTGGACTCGCACTCTGAGGGTTCCGTAAAAATATATATTTTCGCAAATTATTGTCGCAAAAAAAAGTATTTTATTTAGTGATGGAACTACAAATTTACGGTTTTCGGATTTTTCCTTTACTTGTGCTACATGACATTGTTTCTTACCAAATTTTATGCTTTTAGGTCAACGGGAAGTACCCTATAGGTTTTGATTCCTTTGCGAATGTCAAAATATGCGCGTCAACGAGGCATTAACAGTCATATCTTTTGATTACGTTGATTTTGAAGTGTCATTTTTTACACTACTCGAAGAGATTACAGACCTGAGTATATCATATTAATTACAGCTTGATAGCTCTACCCATTCCTGAGAAAGACAGACGGACAACAAAGTGATAGTATAACCGTTCCGTTTTTCCTTTTAAGGTACGGAACCCTAAAAATAGTGTCTTCGCTAAATCCTTAAGCTTAAGTACCGGACCTCACCTATCTGAATGGATTAGGAAACGGGATAACGCTAAGCCGAAGAGGACCAGGCATGTCATTAATGCATTAGCAAAACTTTTAGCTTCTATCACTTTTTAAAGAATTTCGGTGCCGCAGAGAGTTCATTTCATATTGTCAGTTCGTGGTCTCAGATCAGTCCGCGGTCACAGAGTGCAAAGCGTGTCCTAAATCGCGGTTACTTTTTTCTTTCTTAATAATACGTGATAATAATATTTTATGGCGCATTACATAACAGTACCTTTGTTATCCTATATTGTCGGCGATGTTCGTGCGCCTGCCGCCGCCTGCACGAGTATAACACATTACGATACGTGAGTCCCATTCTAAATGATCAAAGTACTTTCTTCTATATTAGTTACGCAATAAAAATGCAGGGCAGTATGTAAACATTACTTGCAACGGTGGCTCAGTCGTGAATGACGCAACTTTGACACCAACGCTCGAGAGTACAATTCCCACACAGGGCAAATATTTGTGTGCATAAACATGTCTGTTTGTCTTGGTCTGGATATTTTAAGAGAGGTAGCGCACATCCAAGCAGCCTGTCTGGGGAAGTACTTCCACCTCACAGAAACTGCAGCTAAATAACAACTCCATAAAGGGTTGTTGTGTTCCTGCGTGTGAGTGTGGTCACCAGTAAGCTCCTAAGGTGTTGCTATGTTAGCAGCAGAGAAGGCATCGCGCGAGTGTTACTTAATGTATCACAAGCGTTCATAGGCTGTGGTAACCGCTTTACATGAGGTGGGTCGAATGCTTGAACGCCTTCCGACGAAGTATAAAAAAAAATCTGCTGTTTGATTTTAAACATGATTCACTATCGATTATATACGAGTAATATATAGGATACGCAGGTTAAGGAACGTCTGCCTGTAACTGGTGGGTATATCCATCTGGAGATGCTCCGTGCTCTGTGCTGCGTTACGATTCTTTAGATGAGGGTCGTTAAGCTAAGCTAGTGACTTTAGCGATATGTAACATAATGTTGATGGTTGGTGACCAAGTTATCGGAGCAGTTGCCCTCAGTTTGTATGTCTACATTACTCGGGTAGAGAGCTACATCTCATTTTTTTTTATACAACGCCGTGCCACCTCATGTAAAGCATTTACCGTAGACCTTTAACGCTTGTAATATATTAAGTATCTCGCGCGATGCCTCTTCTGGTGCTTACACAGCAACTCCTTAGGAGCTTACCTGTGACCTGACTCACACGCAGGAACACAACAACCCTCTAGGGAATTGTTATTCAGCTGCAGTATTCTGGGAGGTGAAGTACTTCCCCAGACGGGCTGCTTGGCCCTACCTCTTTTAAAAACATCTCATTTACAAAAGCGACAGAGCGAAATGGACTACTATACCATACCATCAGAATCCGCAAAATAATGCACTCGCTCAGAAATTATTTATTAAATAGTTAATAGATTCAGGTGTCACTTGTGGAAACCACACATACATGTCATTATAATTTGATAGAATATTTTATTTTGTATCCTCGGCAATGTAGCAATGGGGAAGTCATTGTAACTTTGCCTTTTCCTATTGCTTCTGGCAAAGTAAAGTGTCGTCCGGTTTGTAACTTCACGTGCATATGATATGGGGCGCGCGGCCGTCGCGCGGCGTTCCCGCGGGCCGGTCGCGGCGGCCCGCTCGGCGGCCTCGTTAGCGGTTAATTGCCGTCCAATCGTCGGTCCGACGCGGGCGTAATTACTGCGCGAATTATCGCTCCGCCCCGACACGGAGATTCTTGGCCTCATATATGGTGAAGTCGTAAATAAGATATTATCAGACCAGATACCACTCTTTCTTTTGCATTCTTTCAGTCGATAATATTCAATCGAAGTTGTTTAAGTGTCTATTGTCCAGATAATTAATTAGTACTTTAAAAGTTATTAAATTTCATTTCCAAACTCGAATCATTGATGATCCAAAACACAGTGACTCTCTTGGGCTACAGGATGAAAAAAAAATCACGTCACATTACTGTGGTCATTTCTTATCAGATTGCTTCACGGCCCGATGGGTATACATCATTAGTTGGGTCGTTATGACAACTCTGTGTGAACAGCCTGTACTCATATTAGAGGAGAATAAAATCCTAGGTTTTATGGATCGTATTTGTTTTGACAAAAGAACCACTATCGTTACTAAACGCATGCCATCGCTGCAAAGTATGCTCAGGTCGTCTCTGCCTCGCCTGCTGCGATCGTCTCCGAGGATGCCCACTATTTGGAACAAGAACCGCATGCCCCGTCTGATGCTCTGGTCATCTCTGCGACGCGTGTTTCTCTCCGAACCATCGTCAAGGCGCTGTAGTTAGCTGTTAGTCGTTAGAACTACATGCTATGAATATTTGTTTACTATTGTACCGACGTTCGCAACAGCCGAGGCAGTAACCGTGGCAGCGACGACGTGTATCTACTAACGATAGTGCCTAAGTACCACATGACACTAATTCGCATGAAATTGCAAGCCTTCTTTGAAGTGGTCGTAGATGTAGAGATGAACTGAAAGGTGTTTTCGTATAACTTTAACGATAGTACAATATGTGCATGAACCAGGTTTAATGAGACGGGATTATGGAGACTGGGCCTCATGAATAAAGTTTATTTTCATTTTATATGTCTTTATTCCTGAAGAAAAGAAACAAACAAACAAGGAAGTAAAATTAATTTTCAAATAATGTATTTATATATTCATACGTATCTATGAACAGTTTGACGGAGTTTCACTATGTAACATAAAAACTAGCTGTTCGCTAATAAATGTGCGGGTGATGCTCACTTCCAGCGACTGTCGTTGTCATCAGGCGGGATTGTTTATCTCGCTAGTATAGAAACAAGGTACCTAATGGTCAACACATTCATTCGGCGATCGCGGCCGGCTGTCCATTGATTGTAACGATCGTTTAGCGGGCGGTTAGCGCACACCCGATCATTATGTGAGTTTAAGTGGTCTTGCTTCCTAAAAAATGGTCTGCGTATAAAACAGTGGTTATCAAATTATACTAAATGGATAATAAGAACGTTTGTGAGATCAACGCGCAAGTTGTCCTTTTCTGTACCTGATGTTCGAAATATCAAAATAAAGTGTCTCGTAAAATTAGTGTTGGTAGCTCTCTCTTACGTTAAAAGCCAAAGTTAACCTCACTCGCCCAATGAAGGTGGTGCGACTGATTAGTAAATGAGCTGTTCGCAAATAAGAAAGGAAAAGCTAATTGACAAGGATTTCAGAAGCAGCTCTATTAGGAATATATCATTCGGGAAAGATCACCTCTCGGTATATTTAAGAGAACATGATGTATGTTTTAAGAGAGGTAGGGCGCATCAAAGCAGTCCGTCTGGGGAAGTACCTCCACCTCACAGAAAACCGCAGCCAAATAACAACTCCCTAGAGGGTTGTTGTGTTCCTGCGTGTGAGTGAGGTCACCGTAAGCTCCCAAGGAGTTGCTGTGTAAGCAGCGGAGGAGGCATCGCGCGAGTGATACTTAATATATCTCATGCGTTAATAGGCTACGGTACCCGCTTTACATCAGGTGGGCCGTATACTTGTATGGCTCCCGACGTAGTATAAAAAAAGGCCCATAAAAATATAGAGGCGTTTTCAAAATTAAGTGAAAATCTGAAAAGCAGGAATGTATTGCGTATGTCGGTACATCGGCTTGCTAAGACTAGTAATATTTTGTTGTAAATTGTATTCGATCCTATAATAAATTACCTGAAACAGAAATCCAATGTAAGAAGGGTTATTACAAAATCGATGAATATTTGCCTGACAAAGATGTTTGGAAATGATTCAGTACATATGTTGGTGTATTTTTAATTGTACGTCTTTTTTTGTTCATTTTCGAAATGCTGGTTGATTAAAAAGAGAGATTAAACCTATGAAAAATTATTAAGATACAATATAAACTGATTTAAATAATGTACGACGTGTCTAAGTGCCCGTGAGGGCGTAATGGCAAATAAATACATTTTATCTTTTTTTTAGCTTAGCAATTAAATAATAATTCCTTGGAGCGTCCTTGCGAGCAACTAATTCCATCAGGCAGCTGCTAACGAGGTCTTCACTTGCAGCGGAGTTTATTGTAAATGAGATCGTCTCCGCAGCAAGTGTGAACGAGATTGGTTTTACTCGGCTTTAAAACTAACTACAAGTGGTTTAACATTCCATAACTGCAGGTACACGGACGGTATTTTGAACATTCAAAGGATTAAAAGTTCATTTTATATTTAATGGTATTGAGCCAACTAATGCAACTGTGGCGGCGGTGGCACACAAACCGCAAATAAATAGGAACATGTGTCGCGGACCACGGTCGACCCGATGCGATAATCCGAGTGACCTGAAGGCCGAAGTGAAAGTTGTACTCTCGCAGCATGCTTCGTGTCGAACTCTCTTTTTAGGGATCCCGGACTGAAATATTAAAAAAAGCTTTTTTTTGTTGGGAGGTAGTTACTAGCTCAGAAAAGGTTTCCTTAAAAACTAGGCAGGCCTTTCACGTTCATACGTCGAGTTATGTGGCATAATTATTAGAACTCTGGGATAGTCATGGATTTGTTTACAATGTTGTTATTAGGCTTTTGATAATTTATATATATATGAAACTTTAACTCTCTGGGTTAATAACGGGTGTGATGATAACTTTCCTATATGATCGATGTATGCAATTATACAATTTGTAAGTAATTCTCTATCAAATTTAATGTCAAAGTGAACCCTTATCTACACATGGTGCACCCTGACAATTAACAACGAACCCAGAACACAAGGAAGGAAAGGAAAGGGTAGACTAAGGTATAGATATTTTGAAGACGTGTAGAGAATGTAGTCATACGTATCGACAGCTGAAGAGAATGACAAACATGAGCTGAAACAGTAAAAGCAAAGTTCACGAGGAGATGCATCAGCATCGAAGTTACGACGACGATCGACGAGCTCGGTGGCTCAGTCGTGAATAACGCAACTTTGACACCAACCCACGAGCGGTTCGATTCCCACACAAGGCAAAGATTTATGTGCATGAACATGTCTGTTTGTCTTGGTCTGGGTGTTTTAAGAGGTAGGGCGCATCAAAGCAACCCGCGTGGGGAAGTACCTCCACCTCACAGAAAACCGCAGCCAAATAACAACTCCCTAGAGGATTGTTGTGTTCCTGCGTGTGAGTGAGGTCACCAACAACTCCCTGTTGTTGTTGCTGCTGTGTGAGCAGCAGAGGAGGTATTGCGCGAGTGATAAATAATATATCGCAAGCGTTAAAAGGCTACGGTACCCGTTTTACATCAGGCGGGCCGTATGTTTGTATGCCTCCCGACGTATAAAAAAAAAAACAAAAAAAAAACGTTACATATTTTTATTTTATTAGATTAATCTAAAACTACGCACTTATTATTATCCACTTCACGCGATGGCCTTCTCTTCTGCTTTCTACCAAATGAAAGTGTCTGCTCTCTGATATCACTGAGTTGACAGATATACCCAGTCTGTGACTTCAGCGTCATTCTTTAAGGGCTGTGTCGAGATTTTTGGTTCAGCGTCGAATTTCCACGTATCGGGTTCTATGAGCATATCTCTTTCCATCGTTGTGTGGCTTTCAGCCTGTGGAACAACCCGACGGTGAAAGTTCATAACGTGCGCCCGCCCCGCTTTGATCAGTAATATCTCTGCGCCTAAGTGGGGTGCGCGGCACAAACTGAAATACGTTTCACGTTCATACGTAGATGTTTTTAACAGTAGTTTCACGTGCAGCCGGCACAGCAGCGCGGTGCGGGTGCGGGCACTCCGGCTGTACGGGCCAGCGGATATTAACCCGCAATAAAGTTTATTTTTACCACTTTGATGTGCGCCCGCCCGCACCGCTTTATTGACAACTTCCTTCCCGCGACGACGCACGCTCTGCAACATAGTACACAGTAGCTCAACTCCGACAAACGTCTATTATACGCACGTGTATACTAGTGTGTATGCCGTATGCCGAAAGAAGTGGCTCACCATTATCTTTAGACTCAAATCCAACTTCACATTTTACCATATAGCAAATGGCATGTAGAAGCCGAGGAAGAACAAGACTCACTTATCACGACCAAATTAGTTATGTTTTAATCACTTGGTCAGGAGCCCTAGAAACTGGCGAGCTTGCATAAAAAAAGAGCTATAAATATAATGTTAAAGAAGCAAGTAGGGTATGTAAGAACCGAGCGCTTCTCTCTGCCTACCTCGCAAGGGACATGGCGTGAAAATTTACATAGACATCATCACTCATTTTTTCCTTCACTTCCTCGGTTGGAATGCTTTTGAAGCGCTCTACCTCTCTCAAGCCTAAAATTTTTTCACAGTTACCTTTAATAAACCTAGATTTAACTTTTTTCTATATTTAAAAGCAGAGGGACAGACGGAAAAAAATATAGAGGTCGTAAATTTTAAATGTGTAATTGTATATTGTTTAGTTACTGCCATGAACATATAAATCACGTCAAGTTTTAATGGTAGTCTGTAAAGTGTCCATCAGGGTTCATTACGCGTGATTCAAATAGCTTATTAAACTGATATTGAATAGTTACTAAGTAAAAACATTCGTGTGCTGCGTCTCGCGCACAGCGACGGGAGGAGGGCGAGGGCGCAGCTCGGCGGCCGCCTCGCTCGTTAAATAAAGTATAATTTAAACTGCCGGAGGACCTTGGTTTAGTGTTACAAGTTTTGTTCCAAGAAACTTGAATTTAAGTCGAGACAGCTTGTAGCTTGACTCTATACAGCATTGAATAAAAAATGTTAAGCCAATTTTATTTAAACTACCGCTCGGTTTCCTCTGCCCACCCCGCAAGGGACTTGGCATAAAGATATATACGTATTTAAACTACGTTAAGTGACAAGCATATGTACCCCCCACCTGATGTGCAATGATTATCGTATGGTATGGACTTCAATATAAGGAATATTGATCAAGAATTCCCACCATCGTTGCTAACGCAGTGGCTTTCCTGGTGATTCTATTCACTTGCAGGATGTTTGACGTCAAACTAGAAATAATTCCCAGTATGAATGTTCTATTCCTTTGTTTCGAAACCCCAAATCATACAATAATTGAATAATTTATCAATACAAGTGTTCAGGGCAATTTGCTCTGCTCACCTCTAAAGTGTAGATCTAGAATCACTTACCTATGAGGCGACGTGTTCTTCCTTTCTCGGTCACGATCTCGTCGGTGACTCGTGATCTACTCGTTACATCCGCGAAGTTCTCAAAACTCTTTTGTAACTTTGTAAGTGACATTTGTAAATTTTGTACTGTGGCTGTTGGAAGTCTATTGTTGTATGTTCATGCACATGCAATATTCGTCTTGTCTGACAATTGACGCTGGTCATCAAGTAATAAATGTTAGCCAGTATTAACTCGACCTCGGCCTGTCGTTCATCATACCGTTTAGACTGAATAGTATTTTTTATACATCGTCTGGAGGCAAACAAGCACACAGCCTATCTGATGTAAAGTGGCTCCGTAATCTATCAAGTCAAGAAATATCACTCGCGCGCAGGAGTGGCCCCTGCTGCTAACACTGCAAATACTTAGGAGTTTACTTGTAACCTTACATAATAGCTCTTCACGAAATAGCTATTTGGTTGCGATTTTCTGTAAAGTTAGTTCCTCGGTCAAGCTGCTTAGATGCGTCTACCTCTCTTTAACAGAGATGTGTATGAACACAAACATTGTAGTAGCCATTGCTAATAAGTCGACCACCGATCTCGTCAAAATGTTGTCCCAAAATAAAATATTGTAATAAAAATGTAAATGATTATACCTAGTCGTTGTTATGGTAGTGATGTAGTCGTAGATACTTCTTTTTGGATCGAATCGTATTGGACACGTCGCACACGTGTGCCGGATGTCGTGTGTCCACACGAGCCACGCGGCGGGCGGCGAGTCGTTACGGTCGGCGGCCTGTTGTTCTCGGCAGACCACCCCGCCGGCGGCGCGGTATTGTGTCAGTGAGCCACCCGACTCTGTTTGTATACTCATTTGTATTGTGAATCCTAATACAAACACAGGGCCATCTTGGATTTCATTACGAACAATCAGTGGCAAACAAGGATAAGGCATAAAGTAAAAAAAAAAAGCGGTCAATTTCAACTCGGACTAGCAAACTAAGGTTCCTGTTCCATACTAGACAATACGTCGAAACAAAAACAACACGTGTCTTGAAAGGGGATTTCTTTAGTTTTTAATGTTTCTTTTTATTATCTGTTTCGGCCAAAATAAATTTAAGTCTAACATGGTTTAAAAGATACCCTGTGACAGACGGACCGACAGACAAATGGGGCGATCGCGGTACCTTACTTATAGGGCTCCATTGTTATCCTTTGGGCATGAAACGCTACAAAATGTTAAAAGATCTTGCATGCTAGTAGGTACTGAGGTATGCGGATACTCATTTACCTATTAAGGAAGCCAGTATTGTAGATCCACAATCTGTTTAAACCGCCATTTCCGGCGGAAACAAACACGTGCCGCGGCCGCCCGCCGAAGGGACGTGCCAGAAGTTGTCTTCAACCTGTCACGTTACTGCACATACCGGGTACCGAGTTGTTTTTTTTTATACCACACCTTAATGGTATAAAATCAAGCATACGGACTACCTAATGGTAAACAGTCACCGTAGCCTATGGACACCTGCAACACCAGAGGTGTCACTCATGCGTTGCCGACCCTCTAAAAACCTCTTCACGCATTTCTTGAAGAGCTCCCTGCTGTAGTCCCTTGGAAAAACCTCAGCTGGGAGCTCATTCCACAGCTTGAGAGTTCTCGGAAGAACATTTCTCTGGAACCGCACAGTACGCGACCATTGCGGTTCCAGTGTGTGAGGGCGAACTCCCCGCCGTCGGCGAGCGGTGCGGTTATAAAAAGTAGCTGTCGGCATCATTTCGAACAACTCTTTAGAACACAACTCGTTGTTACAATCGGTAGAACACACAAAGGGAGGCAAAATCTCTCCTTAAACTTAACAATTCAATACCATGTGTAAGCTTAGGATTCTCGACAATTCTCACAGCTCGTCTCTGAATCGAATCTGTTTTATGTCTTACATTGACTTCCAAACTTCTGTGCGCCTGGTATATTTAATTGTTACAGGTAGATTTATTTATTTATACCATAGTAAATCATAATCTTTAATGTTTTTATTTTTAGATCACTTAGGTGGCAAACAAGCATACGGCCTGCCTGATGGTAAACAGGCACTGCAGTCTACCTACATTTCCAACACTAAAGACCCCTTCACGCCTTTCCTGAAGAGCTCCATGCTGTAGTACCTTGGGAAAACTTCGGCTGGGAGTCCATTCCACAATTTGAATGTTCTCGGTATCGCAGGGCTTAGTGCCCATGGAGCAAGAACGGCCAGTATTGACTAGCGTTGAAAAATAAAAATAGTAGAGAACAAAACTTCTTTGTAACCGCATAGTACGCTACCATCGCGGTTCCAGCGTGTTCCAGGCCAGGTCTCTTGCGGGTTAGGCAGAGAGAACCGAGCACCATAAGACGCGATCCTGATACACCTCACTCGCTTTTTTAACATTCATAGTTCCTTCGTGCATACTCCTAGGGCTCCTGACATTCTGATATAACAAGACTAATTTAGTGGTCTTAAGTAAGTCTTGGCCTTCACCGACTCCTACATCCTTCTACTTTCGCATTGTATTTTTATATCGTCATCCTTTCGTCTTGTATTCTCTCTACATGCCTGAACCAACGAGCATGTCTTCGTATCATGACATCTACACTCTACTTTAGACCAACTCTCTTTCTTACATCATCATTATCATCATCATTATGACGTATAATGATGATATATCATAAAAGCAATAAATCTATTATCTCTCAAAATTGTAGAACCCACGGAGGATGATGAACAACTGCTTACCCTTTTACTCCTAAAAAGAAAACATATATTCCATATGCGAAATTATCATATTAAATATGACTGGATACAATCTGAATCTTAGACGTTATTTTAAAGTCTACCCGCTCTGTTACATCGTATAACGCAGTGGAAACGGTGACATAGTTTCGTAGTAAAACTTTGACTTCGCTCACTGCTTAGCTGCTTTGCACATCTCTGATGGAAAGGTATCCTTACCCTCCAAACTCGTACACTCCAGGCCGCCGTGGCTCCTCCGGTCGTCGCTCGATATCCACTGAATCAATTGGTGGCGTTTTCACTTTCGATTGTATTACAGTGTTCTTTGTTTGCGGAATAAAATGCAAATGAAACGATCGCTGCGTGCCGCCACACGCGCTGTTTGTTTTGTCTTTGATTCTATAGGGGAGAGTCGCTCTACCATAAACAATAAATTATAGAAGGAAGATCGGCTAAGATCGAGTCGTGCTCCCGCCCCGAGGATTTTGTACATTATGTTCATACAACCAAGTTTGTTTACGAAACTGTGCTAGTTAGAAATATTCTAATTTTATTTTCATGAAGGAAATAAACTGGTCCTTGGCAATGAGTAATCGTATCCTAAGAGTGACGGTCCTTTGAAAAAGATTAATTCAGAAGAAATCGCTTCAGAAATATTCTATGAAAATTATTTTTTGTTGTTCAGTTTAAATTTCGAACATGGCAAGCTATAAATGTCCTATTTGACATGTATTTTCTCGATTTTTTGTTTGAATATTTTCGCATCGACTTCTTCCCGGGCTTTTGGCGAGTGACATTGTTGTTTTACTTGAAATTTTTACAATTCGTATAAAATTAATTTTGTGTGACAATTTCGATAGTATTTTGTAACATAAGTGCAGTGAAATTATACAGTAATGAAAATACTTAAATATAACACGTTTATGCACTTTTTGGAATGCGTGAATAGGTTCATCAAGAACACCTCGTAAAAATCACTATCGTTTTACGGGTGGTATTTAAACTGGGTTGATTGGAACATAGAATTAATATTTTCAAATGGTTCTAAACTGAAGATTTGGCTGTATGAAAAAACTCTTCAGTTTTTGGCTGTATGGGCTAGAACCCTTTGATCTAGCCCATACAGCCAAAAACTGAAGAGTTTTTTCAACTTTCAATCAGTTTGTCGCCAGCTCGGGGATAAAAAAAAAACAAAAAAAAAAATTTTCGCATCCGTTTGACAAGAAGTTTTTGATTTATAAATAAAAACAGAATTAATTAATCAACACATTTTTAATTTCGTGGGTGTCTCGATGTTTATACTATCGTGGAATACAATGAAGTCGGTATACTTTTCATACCGTGGAGGTTATTATGTTCCTGTCATCATAATACCATTAAATTATGAAGAGGAAATTCTTACGAAGGAAAAAGTTTAAAAAACATTAAATATTAATTTTAGAATTTCATTAAATTTTATTTATTTAACATATGTTTTGTATATATGTATTTATTTAACACCGAAGAGTCGAATGTGTACCAATGTCAACTTTAACCGATGCTCTTAATTAGATTCCTGCGCACAAACATTTATTTATGAATATATCTATTTTTCATTTTTAAATATATTTTTTTCATTTTTAAAGTTAAATTGGGTATGAAATTGCCGATTTGTACTGAAAAATTAAAACTCGTTTTTGTCTAAGATGTAACGTATTTCTTTAATCATAATATTTACCCTCATTATCTATGCATTACTGCAATCTAATCGGAAGTTTATTTATGCCTTTGCGATAGAACACTGGGGATATAGATTCGACAAACTGTGTGAAAGCATTTTCAAAGCAAAGCCTCCCGGGAATTTTTTTTTTACCACGTGGAAAATTGTCAAGTAGATTAGTGTTAGTTTATTAATGCTAGTTACCTAAATTGTCTAAATGTTATGTATATTACAAATGTATAGTGAGTACTCTTTATTATAATCCCTTTAGGTTCTGAAAATTTAATGATATTATTAAAATTATTTATCTGAACCAGACAGTCGCTGTAATCCTTCTGCGTAGTCAAGAACCCCCGTTACATTTACATAAAATTTTATTTTATGCGCCGTCGGAACTAAAATCCTAAGCATACGTCGTGTGAGCGGAGCGATGTATCAGACGTCTCTACACGAATGTCGCAACTTTAAAATTATCTATTCTGTAGAGATGGCAAACAGTTGTCAGCTTTAAAAAAAAGTAGTATTAAAGAACAGATTAGTTATTACACGGATATAGTAAGATTGTGCCTTCCACTGAGAGTTCTACCATGAACGCGTTCTACGCACTTTGTACTTTAATAGATGTAAAAGCACCAATTTGATCAATTTCTTTCATAATTTCAATAATGTTATAGCCAAACCCCACAGGGGCGGCTAAAGCGGGAAAGCAGTAGCGTAGCGTAGGGATGGATTTATTTTGTAAAGTTGGTATTCGTATGTTTGCAACCTGCTAGTAAGTTGGTTTTCGAAATGCTGATAGAGGATCAAATGGAAGAAGAATGCGATGAGAAATGAATATTGTAAATTTCTTATTTAGTTGATTTTGATCTTATGACTGATTTTATTTAAAAATGTTACGGTAAAGGCGCTATATGCGCCTACCTTTGTGGGCACAAATGGCAAATAAACTTTTTTTATCGCATTTTTGTGCTGTTAATACCGAAAAGCTTAGTGTTTGTACCATAGACTTCATAAATTCACATGGAGACTCCAAACCCTGTCAGTATAGTATGTAAGTATTTTCTTCATGTTCACATTCAGTGGTGTCTGTGTGCAGGGCAAGGCACCGCATCTCAACTATTGAGCGTCCGCCGCGCCGTGACGGACGCGCCGCGCCGCCGTCCGCATCTCTAATTAAGTAATTAAGATGGCCGATACCGAGAGCCCACTCGTGTGTTGTGCTCGAGCACATGTGGAGCGCAGGAAGTATTTTGACATGATTTATGAGATATTCAGCTTTCAAACTGCATTTCATCTGTGCCAATGCACACTTAGAAGGATCCGGGAATCGATTAGAAGAATGTCCAAAATCAGGCGACAATTCAGTCCGAATTTTTTAGTATTTTCTCCAAAAGTCGATACTCAATTTTTTTATATATCAACATGTCAAGGATGAATTGTCTTAAAATATAGATTCGTCCTACCGACGCGTTTGCCAATACTTTCAAGTGGCAATAAAAAGAAATGTGTGCGCCATGTTATTCAAAATAACAAATATAACAACAAAAGAATAGTCTGGAATTAAAATACTTAATAATATTAGACAAATGTTGGTAATCTATGTAATATTTGCTATTTTTTGCCGACACTCTAGTCAAGACGCATAAAACGCGAAACTGATAAAATGATTTTCATTGAATATACGACATTGAACTTTTACATAAATAAATAATGTGCCCATTATCAAATATATTTTAATAGTTAGTTCATTTCTCAAGCTTAACCTTAGGTTCACTTTTACATTTTATTAGTTAATAAAAAGTTTATCGAATTAAAGCGTTAAAATTTAAAACGATACTCAGAACTCCGTCAATCAGCCAGGAATGTTTCAATGTTATGTAGCATGGCTTGGGCAGACAGACAAACAGGTTCAAAAAATGTAAGACGTCTAAGACGACTAAGTGCCCGCGAGGGCCCAATGGCAAATAAAGAATTTTTATCTTTATCTTTACAGGTCATTTATTTTGTTTGTGGCGAGTACCTAATTGTTATGATTTTACCCTAACTAAATAATTATGTCTTCATTTATTCGACTGTTCGAGATATAGCCAACAGTACAAATTTTTTTTGTAATTAAAATACCAAATCTGTTTCCGCTGTCTACTTCGCAAGGAACTCGATGATAAGTTATCGATGTACAGGCAGAATATCCAATAATGTCGTTTCACCTACATCACCACTACGTACCCTTTTAGGTATAAATGCTATGATATAATTCGCGTCGCCGGTCGTCATTCTCGTTAAAGGTGTTCCACGTTCGTCCGGAGCCCTCGCATGATAGATGTGGTGTGCGGCTCGCACCACTAATTAAGCAATTAAGATGTTCAGATAGCGCCGTGGCCGGCGGCGCCACGCCGGACCCCGCCTGAGCGATGGCGCGACGCCTGCTACGGTATACTCGCGGTCAAACCCGCTCGGGTACGGCTCTTGCTATGACATGCTCTTGCTATGAAATGTCTAAAATTATTTTCCACAACAGAGAATATTTGTTTTAGCATTTAGAGTCAGAAGTTGTTTGTCTTTGTATCTGAAATAATCGGTTATTTCTTTGTACTGTTTTTTTAACAATGAATAAGTCCACCGAATTTGTATTCTATCGGCTTGTTTCAGAGAGATCTTTAGCAATATATGTATAGTGATTTTATTAGTGACATTTGGGACTCGCTCGATTCTGCAATCCATCAGGTACATTCGCACGAACACGTGCTGATAGCTGTATTTCACTGCATCAGTCGCAAGAAGACTGTGAACTGATAAACAAAGGAGTTGCAAAGAGTTGCTGATGATTGAATCTGGCTGCTAGAGAAGTACTTATTGAGGAGGATAATATGACATTCTGTAACACATAGTATTCAAATTACAGATATAATAATTATTATACAAATAATTTTTATTATTTAAAGGGTTGTATTTGACTGTCGACTGAATAAAACATATCTTAAGTTAAAAAAATATGTTATTTATTACAATCTTTGTTTAAATAGCTTATTGGTATTTTCATGATCATATTGGTATTTTGTGTACATAGAGTAATAAATATCATTAAATCCTGGTGTCAGTGATAAGTTATTCAACACGAGTTTGTATTGATCAGGTAACAGATTGTCCGCCCTGAATGTACGGGCCCGTCGTCGCATCGGCCGCGAGCCAACGGTAAAAGTTGTGATTTCGTTCATTTCCCTCAATTTATGCCAATCGGGGATCTCGTTTTATGTCATTAGTGAAATTAAAAGCAGAAATTGTGACATTCTATTTTTGTTCTCGGTTTGAATATATATTTTTGTACCTACTGGGTGATAATTTACGGTTCAGAGATTAATTTAGCATGTCAGTTGAGTGTGACGTTACCATGGGTATGGTTTTTTTTTCTTTTTCTTCATATAATATCGGGAAGTCAACCTGATGAACGTTAAATTCCATGCATGTTACATCCGGGGTAGTATACTATTCTGATTTGGTGACAACAAGGGAGAATTACCAGGCGTTTAGGCATATATATTATTGGAATCGATGTGTTAGGTTACAACTCATAATTTTGGTCCTAATAGTGTTAGATATCTGATAAACCGTGGTACACGACCGTTGAGCTTCACTTCACACAAAGAGATGGCTAGTTCGCCATCTTTTTTAGGGTTTTAATTGCCTTATATGTCATATTGCTGTCTCTCACTTTTTTTTTGCCTAAAGGGGAAGTCATTTCCAAAACTTCCTTGTTTTACTAATTTCTTCTGATTAAATTCATTGTGAGTTCTAAGGCAGCGGTAGTTTCACCCCCGGGATAGCAATGAACTTCATTGTTCATTGCCTTTTTGGTGGTCGCCGCGGTTAATTCTGACTGCTCGGGAGACAGTGATGGGAATGAGTGGTGGGCCTGTCCCGATACAAGGTACTTGAATCAAATTACATTTTTTGTATCTTTGTTTGTTTATGTCGTCTCGTCTCCGAAACGAGTAGACCAATTTTAACGCAATTTTCAATTTCTATCAGCGGATGTTATTAAGAGCAATTTAAGCTGATGTTATAAGGAGTAGCTTAAGCTCTTATTAAAAAAGAATTAGAACATGGGCAAAAATAACACACATGAAGCTGTGAAGGAATTCCAATACCACCAAGACGATGCCCCGGCCGCCGGGATCCATAAGTTAAGTAGACAATCAAAAATTATATGCCGTGTTCGCTATGCTCGTTGTTCCGACGTTATATAACAATATAAGATGAACACAATCAAATGATCAAATGTAGGAGTGACAGAGAATCATAGACAGGTAATATTTACATCATTGTGTTTCTATCCACCAAAAAGTTCCATAGTAGATATTGCATTAGCTACAAGTTGTGAAAAGCGCAAACATTGCATGGGTCGCATCTCATCTATGAGTTACGGAGGCCGTTAAGTCGGCGGGTCGCGTGTTTGCAACTGATATCAATTAATTTCCCGACGTGATTCTTTAACCTCCCAACGGTAAAACAACTCGCACGGTATGATAAACATTTTAAATTACTATAATATATATCAGCACAGCCATCGTTCATTGGCCGCAGTCCCCGGTAGCGAACCAACCCGATGGTTTGTAATTCCAACTCTTCATCTGCCTCTGGGCATGATTTCAGATTTTCAACCTTTGTACTTAACGTTGTACATTTAAAGATCATATTCCTGTAATGCGACCGGTAGAAATTCTACCATCTCGCTTGACCATATAATTAGATAAATAAACAGCTTTGGCAACGTGGTTGTTAGTTGCTAGGGTTGTGGTGAGTGTGAAAATAAAAGACATTAGAGTAATACCTACTGAATTTATTTTTATATTTTTAGTCGTTATTTTCTATCACGATTTACGAAGTAAATCATATTTTAGCAAATAACTCTATATTTTAAATGCTTTGTTCTAAAAGACGTGTCTACAGCGACATTTAATAAACAGCTCGAGCGAGGGGACGAACCATTGTCTACATTGGGCAAGGGAAAATTTTCATTATTGTTGTTGTGTGAGTGATCTATTAATAACCAACCTCCTCATAATTGTAGCGGCATTGGCGGCTAATGCAGGGTGTACTGGTTTGATTATAATGATAGTAGTTTGCCACTTACACTCAACAATTTGTACCTGGATAATTTTTTCAAAGCTGCGTTACATTAAAATTTTGTGTGTGGTAAAAAAGACACAGAGTTGTATTACCGGATCTGTAATGAACCTATGTTTAAATGAGCTTTTGTTGATTGACACATTTTTATTTTTCCGCAATAAAAGTAAAGAAATCGATGTTGGATGATTACAGTACTTTTTGTTGCATAAATAATAGTAGTAAATTAAAAAAAAAAACAGCGTAAATTAATTAAAAGACTATTTACGCGTTAATACAACATATTTTTTACAAGATATTTTTTCAACATTTATTTTTATTATTACCGATAAAATATGGACTAGTTAGGTAGTCTAAAAGAGTACATAGTTTGATAGTGGGATGTAATTATCAACGCACAGTAGTTGGCAACCCTGCGTGCAAGTCGTGGTAATCTCCCGCCAGTTCGATCATAGGAAGCGGCGCATTTGTTAATGTCGGCTTTATAAACAACAGCTTTTTATGGCGGAGGGAGGTTTCACAGCAAATTGTTGTAATGATCGCTTCATATGTTCAAGTCAGTGCAGTCTCAATGCAAACTCATTTAACAAATAATTATTGTAATTTTTCAAATTACTGTAAGTACAAAATTATGGGCGGTTCTAAATAGGTATATGTTCATCGTCGGATAACTGACTGCTAAAGGATGCTTGCTGTTTGCACCGGTGCTTACTTTAGAACATAAAGCTGTATCTGTAATATGTATAGAGATAGCTTCACAGGTAGCAGAAGCATACCATAATTAACAAATTTTACTGCCACAAATCTAAATCAATTTTACACATCATTTGAGAAGAATGCTGTACAATTCTGGGCCAGATATTGATAGACTTACGTAGGTTTGGATACATCTACAGCTTCGCCTGTGTTCTCATATTGCCATCTTGGTCCATCGACGCCAATTTTGCCAACCGTTTCAATAATATACTTCGCCTTTTTATAATCTAACTCTTTATAATCTAAAATTTTATACAAGCTTTGATGTCAAACTCGTTCTGTTTTGTAAGCTAATTATGCAAATAAACAAAATGCTTAAGGGAACAAAGTTTAAAAGCACATTTTAACGCATTAGTCCGTCCAAAATGTTGTTCATTTCAAAGTAACTCTGCGATTAAATTAAGACGAGCGGAATCTCAGAGTTAAGCGTGGCTTGAAACTCAAATACTTCCGCAAGAAATATTTGACAAACACCAATGGGGTTAAGTACACAACGGGTTCATCCATTGACGTTTTGCTTAAGTACTTCAATTTGTCACCGTTGCTTAAACTTCAATGTATTGTGGAAAGCGTAGATCCTTGTTTTATGATATGCACCGTAGTACAAGCGTTGTTAAGCGGAATATCTCACGTCTCCGTTTTACGCCGGTCTGCGGGAATTAAGTTAACACTCGGTACGCGCTGGAAACGAGTACCGCACACAAATACTGGGTAACTAGAGAGCGCAACCAATTACTGGGCAATGTTAAGTTATTCTCCAAAGCTTTTAGAGACTGCAGTTTTCACATAATAAATAATTTGTCCCATGGGAATAATTTTGAAATTGCTTCCTGTGCTAATTCCATCCTATCGGACTGGATATATGGGAAACTTAGAGTTTTTAATAGGTTTCGGACTAGAAACGTTCCTCTACCTTGCGGCGTATCGCAGAAAACTACAGTCAAATAGCATTTTCTGGGTACAAGTTTGTTGTATTCCTGTAAGTAATTAAGCTCACCAAGAAACAGGTGAAGAGTTGTCTCAGCAGTGGGTGTGACAAATCTTGTATTACAAGTATTCATTTACCAGTAAGATTGTTATGGTCCGAAGTAAGTTTCACAATCTGGTAAAATTTATGTGTGCCGGCTTCACTCACTTGATCAGGCCAATGTGTTGGCTACCGGCCTCGTGTTTCTTATCTTCTTCCCTACAATGACCAATGTTAAGCTTGTAAACCTTTGTCAATAGATAAATTCCCGTTCACGGGCTCTTTTTGTGAGTATACGAGTATCTTCCCAGACACACGCAATTACACCCAAGGTACAGAGACGTGCGCACAATACTCATACACTCGAAAAAATATTCTCAAAAAGGCATATATCAAAACAACAGGCCCCGAAACGTAAACCTTATTGTATTTGGATTTTCATACAATTATAATAACTTCTTCTAGACAAAGAAGTCGACATTAACATCGACGAAATTTCGAAAGAGCGACGTTACATTTTCCATTAATCGTGTTCTGATTTATTCCAATGGCGGCGCTCGGCGGGCGTTATTCGCCTTAACCGATGTTACTTTAAAAGTTACCATAAATTAGATGTGGGCGTCACTATCGGCAATAATAATAAACAAAAAGTAACTGTCAACCATTCTCTCGCGCCATCTTGTCGCTCATACAAAGGCGTCATTTTTAAAACATCCTCCGATCGTGTTTGAAATGCAAATGATATGCGATTCGAATGTGATTGCCCTCATATATCTGTTATAGTGGCGGTTATGTTAAGGCCGCGGTCTGTACTCGGGCGGTAGCGAGACATCGTCGCAATCACCAACCGCGTCACGTTTTGTAATCATCTTGAGAGCCGAAGGCAACTCAATCTACAGACGACACACGGCCGATTAGTAACACGATGCGATATGAAGGGTCAGTGACCACAGGGCGGCTGACGCTTAACTAACCGTTGACCACTGTACATTGATCTTTCGTGTCTCATTTATTAAAGAAAAAGACTTTTTGTAATAATTAATACATTAGTCCTACAAACGTTGTCGGGTAATTATACTAAGTCTTGTACACGTAGCAAGTTATCTACTTTGAAGAAAAGTAGTAAGCTCCTAACTAGGAGAAAATTGAAGGCAAATATGATGCCTGATGTTCGCGAGATTGAAAACTCTATCGCTCTTTTGTAAGCCCTGGCATTTATTTATTACAAAAATGACCTTAGGTCATTTTTGTAATAAATGCCAGGTAACTTACTGTTAAATTACTGTTCTGTCTCTCTACTATGACGACATTAGGGTGTAGTTACGTAGAGGTTTTCTTCTACCACAGTAAATAAATAAGCAGTAGAATAACTTGAAAAATATATGTATGGTATCGCTAATCTATACATCTATACATATGAATAAAATTGAAGTGTCTGTCTGTGATTTCAAAATAAAGCCTTTATCTTAAGCTCATATTATTATTTTCACGTTACGTTACGCATTTTTAACTTTTTTGTCTGTCTGTTTGTTTGTCCGGGCTAATCTTCGAAATGGCTAAACCAACGGGACAGGACTTTCACTGGTAGGTAGAGGACTGTTCAGAGAAGAATATAGGGTACTGAAGACTGCAATCATATTTCACGTCTGACTTGCATGAGATTCTGCGTGTGCGTGCTTTTAGGTTATTTTTGGGCGAGGCTTTAGAAACTGAGCTCCCCTGCATGGACTGTTTCTACGAGCTTGCTGTTGATATCGTCCGGTGTTATGCGATCATCTAGGCACTGAAAATTATTACTAAGTTGAAAGCTTTCGGGGTTTTGGATCATGAGAATGAGATGGACGGAGTATAGACTTCGCCAGGCGACACCATTTCTGCTTTATGTTAAGGTTCAAGATGCCTTGTACCATCCTGGGCGCGCTTTCGGTTTTCACCCTGTTGGCCAGTAGTGATGTGCACTTAGAATTAATTGATATCCATCATTCATCCATCATTCATCCTAAAAATTTAGCTCATTCGATCATCTCGCCCTGCGTCTACTAAGGAATATCATGTGGAATTGTGACTTTGTAAGTATTTTGAGTCGCACTATCACAAACATTTCTCCAAGACCACGTGAGCTTATTTTGACACAGTTTTTTATCAGCTTAATTTTTGTGACTTTTAATTTTGTTACTAAATGATTATTTAATCCGCTCCTCTCCTGAACACGCGCCAGGCCCGGCGGCGACCGTAGGTGTCACCTATCAAGCATACTCAGGGCACAATCACACATCTTCATGCATTGTTTGTGAGACCACATTACCATCATACATTACATACATTGTCACGGCGCTGTTTGTGATGTACAAAGGATACATGCATGTCATCAGTGAGGCGGCGTACGACCTAAGCATATTAAAAATTTAAGCAATGCTTATCGAAAACTTTGTCTTTTATATGACGTTGGCGATATGACAGCATGCGACTTAACTGATGAAAGCGATTACTGTAGTCTTTGAACGCAATACAAGAAGTACCATTGGCGTATTGCTACCCCTGCTCATAACACGGCAACTCCTTAAGAACTTTTGGTATCCACATTTACTCGCATTAACACACAACTTTCCAAGAAATTGTAATGTGGCCGCGGTATTTTACGAGGTGGAAGTACTACTCCAACAGGATTGCATTCTTGAACCCTCTCTTGAAAATATCCAGATAAAGGAAAATAGACGTGTTCACGTGTGTCAATCGAATGCACGAACGTTGGTGTTCAAGTGGCACTGCTATCCTCTCTGCTACCAGGCTCATCAATGGGTGACTTTGGCGAACTGTCTGCTTTATGTAGACGACACCATCTCAATAGTAGAATCAACACTCTACAGAAATCGTCAGTGGACTCATTTCATTTATTTCATTAACAGTATTCAACCGTGTCTAAACATAATTACAATTAAGTATAACAATTTAGATTTCATATTCAAAATAATAAACTTATTATAATTAATATTAATATCACTACGTAATACGTTACAACCACTACGTAATACGTTACAACCACTACGTAATACGTTACAACCAATACGTAATACGTTACAACCAATACGTAATACGTTACAACCAATACGTAATACGTTACAACCACTACGTAATACGTTACAATCACTACGTAATACGTTACAACCACTACGTAATACGTTACAACCACTACGTAATACGTTACAACCACTACGTAATACGTTACAACCACTACGTAATACGTTACAACCACTACGTAATACGTTACAACCACTACGTAATACGTTACAGTCACTGCAACTCATCAGAGCCATTATTTTTTTAAACCAAGAACCTTTTCAATTTAGCCTTAAATAATGTTAGACTCGTGATGTACATCATTTGGTAGTGTATTGTACGCTACCACAAATTCGTAGCGTGGGCAGTGTTTACCAAAATTTAGAACTAGAAGGTACCAATTGCTTCTTTATTCTTTATTAGAAAAACATCCATTTAGTTATGTAAAAAGATGTTTCTCAAACTCAATAAGAAGGACCAGAAAGTAAAGACCTGCCCAAATTTGTAATTCACGAAAATGTGTCTCACAATATTCCTATGGCATGTAAAATTATGCATTCCTCAAGTATATTCGACGAACTCGGTGGCGCTGCGGTTAATAACGCGATATTGACACCTACGCTCAAGTGTTCGATCCCCACACAGGACAAACATTTGTGTGTATGATATGTCTGTTTATCTTGATCTGGGTGTTTTTAAGAAAGGTAGGACACGAGCTCGACTGGGGAAGTACCTCCACCTCAACAACTCGCTAGATAGTTGTTGTGCTCCTGCATGTGAGTGAGGTCATGGTAATAAATCACAGTTAAACACAATCTATAACTTAATCAAATATTAGCTTTCTGACTTCGTAACTATGTAAGTAAAATGGCTGTGACGTGCGAACAAACAGATAGATGGACCTTTCTACTATGATGGCAAGTGATTAAAATAGAGATTTGATGATGAAGAGAGTCCTGGTACATATACCTCGCGCGTAGCATCGCTTGCCCCGAATCACACCTGCGCCTGCCGCCTCACATTGAAAATAGTGCTATATTCACACCTAATCGGTATTCGAAGGCACCTCGTAAACTGCGCATTGTGTTATTGTGGAAAGAAATGAACTTCGCTGGGAAATAGGCCGAGCGGTTAGCAATGTGGACTCTTCACACTAACCTTACAATTTTCTTGCATTCTAACTTGTAGTAGTTACGAAGAGATCGTTGGAGAAAAAAACCGTATTATGATGGGACTCAGCATTGAAATATAGGACGCCTCAGATACAATACTTAAAACCAGAGAGAGAGTGGGGAAGTAACTTCACCTCACAGACTGCACCGCAGCCTGATCACAACTTCATGGAGGCTTGTTTTGTTCCTGTGAGTAAGGTTATCAGGAAGCTGCTATATATAGCAGTAGGGGTGGCAACGCTTGAGCTGCTACGATAACCACTTTTCCACCTTTAACCAGGTGGGCCATATGCTTTAGTAAACCATATTTTATAAAAAATCCATGTTTTACTATTTGATCCACCTCAATGTACTTATAAGATAAATTGCTTCTTTATAGAACAAATCGGGGCTCGCGCACCGAGGACTCCACATCAGTATAAGCCATAAGTATGAGACGTGTGTTCCTCTTCGACAGTCAACTTCTTGATATTATCACGGCATCCATTTTGACATTTCTGACTTTTGAATTTGACTGCAACGTCCGCTGTGCAGCCTCGGGAAATATAATTGATAGAATTGGAGGTGGTAGGCAGGTGTAGAAACGTGGTGCTTTCTACCAAAATAGAAGTAGGCCACCACGATATTAAATATCGTGGTGGCCTACTTCTATTTTGGTGCATTTGGTGGTATTTGGTGGTGCAACACCAAACTCCTCTTCATACATATTCATATCGCTACCTATTATTATTGTTCTTGACTTTAAAAATAGAAACCACCCTCTGTTCCCTCTTTTGTTTCTTAAACGAGAGATATCTTATAATTCATTTTTCAATTACAAAAAAATATGTTTCTATACAATTTAAAATTTACCTACTTTTTACAAGTTCTATATAGAAGTAAATAAAATCTATATTGAGAGTTGTTGTATTAAATTATATTGGCATTTTAAGTACGAACGAGCAAGGTTATCAGACTCGCGTTAGCAACGGGGGTGTCAACGCGTAAATGATTATTATCTCGAGTACAATTCACATTAAGCAGGTCGTATACCTGTTTGCCTGCTAGCTTAAAATTAAGTTTGAAGTCTAATGAGCCGTGTCGCGTAGTCTGTTGTGAATATGGCCTGCCGCTGACATTTTCGAGGCTTTCTCGTCGGGTCACCGAGCCCGGTCGTTGCGGTTAAGCGCTCTCAGCGCAAGTGCGCTTTCAAGCGCTGCGGTCGATGGAATACGCTAAAACGCCATTCACTCAGTTAATGCTCCTGCTAAATTGCATATTTATAAAAAAATTTGATAAACGATATACCGGCCGGAGCACAGTCCTGAACGTGAAAGTATTGGTACGGCATGTATTGCCCTATATAGTATGTATGATACACACTATATATATAATTAAAAAGACGCTCTGTAGTTTTCCGAAGCGTATTGAATGAGATTTATCGACAAACAATTGTAAACTATTGTTTACTGAAATGGGTGACATATCTATTTCTTATAAAAAAAAAGATAAAAATCAATTATTTGCCAATAGGTACTTACGGGCACTTAGACACGTCTTACATTATTTAAATTAAATCATATTGTATCTTAATAATTTGCCATAGTTTTTTTTTTACTTTTAATCTCTCTTTTTTAATCTACCAGCATTTCGAAAATGACCATTGGCTAAGAAGTAATGACAAAAGAAACTTGCCAATATGGGTATTTTTTTCATCGTTAATATATATTACAATAAATATATGTGAGTGTACATATAGTGAAATTTTCTTCTGAGGTTCTCAACAGGATATTTATTCCATAACTTAACAGGTAAGTCGTGGATTGAGTTGCTGAGGTTTTCCAAGGAGACTTCAGCGTGAGGTTCTCCAAAAATGGCCTGAAGAGGTTTGACAGGGGTGGACAACTGGACAATGCTCGAGTTACATCCCAGGGTTAGCACGATCCAGTCCTCCGTCAGCTGGCCACACGTCTATCGAAATATAAATTTCTTGGACATGCGGGTTTCTCGCAAGATTTTCATCACCGCCGAGTGATAAATATAAATATGTACATAAATCCGAAAACATAAATGTAGTGGTACATGCCAGGATTCCAACCGGGGACCTGATGCTCAATAGGTCGATTCCTCGTTCACTGGGCTATCACTGCTACCAATCTGCTTGTTTGCCAATGTAGTTGTATAAAAAAACATACTAAAGTTGATTTAAATAAGGCATGATTGTTCCATTTCCGATGTTCTATCTTACAGATTTAGCAGATGTATTTTTATATTATTAATTATCAGTACAAAAATTGTAAATTAAAAAAATAAAATTAACAAATTTAATCTATAACTCACGCCAATGTTGCGTTAAGTTTGACAGGCGTTAAGTTTGTCACATGTCGGTTGATTGTATGTAAACTCAAAATATTTTTCTTGTTGCCTAATCAATGTAATCAATCAGTCTGCCTAATAAATCATCAGAGTTCTCACTGACATCCTCGGCCAGCTACCATTTTCAATGCGGTTTGCTTCTTTCGCACAATTTTTCAACAGACTCCTTCTTTGTAGCTAATTGAACAAATAATCATCTTATGTTGATTTAAATTCTATAATAAAATTTATATCAAATATCTAACCATATAAGACTAAGATAAATATTTGATATAAATTTTCGTCCTACAATTTTGCTAAATAATCTTATTGTACTCGTACCTTATTCAATTTTCATACGTTGTTATTTTTCTTTCTTAATCTGATAGCATTTCGGAAATGACCATTGTCGAAGAAGAAATGCCGAAAGAAACTTGCAAGGAAAGGTATTTTCCGGGGAGAATACCGAAACACTAACACTGAAATCCATTTGCTAGAAAACGTAACAAAAAATCACAGCCTAAAAAGTAGCCTGTAAAGAGCGTACCTTCACTTCACAGAAAATCGCAGCCAAATAACAACTCCATGGAGAGTTGATGTATTCCAATGAGTGACTGAGGTCACCAGTAATCTTCGATCGAAGTTGCGATCCTTCCGCGTCACTCCACAGATCCAGTGCAGCATATTCATCTCTGTGACACGCAGCTGTTGCTGTGTCGCGCAAGTACCGGCCATGCTGCCATATAAAAGGACCGGTCTAATGATGAATTTATAAACCTGTCCTCTCAGCTTAACCGGCATATTAGGATTGCAGGTTAGGTCCCTATCACGTCATACGACATTCACATGCGCCCCGATGTCACCGGCCGCGTGAAGGACAGATCCCCACTACTTACTGAGAGCGGGACCATACTTCGCCAAAAAAATACTATCCTTATATACCTATGATATAGTATTTTACAATATACCACTTTATAATTTTAAACGTTCACGGTTGTTTGCATTACTATTGACTTACCGCGATTTGTTGTTTTATTTTTCCGATATTTCATCATCCCGTGACGATGGCATCGTAACGTCTCTGAAATATCGGGCACATCTACAATAGTTGATGTATACATTACTTTAACATCAACGGTCGTGGGTTCGATTCCCACTTTTGGTACATTGCTTCCCTACGTTGTAGAATAAAAGAGTCACGTAAATGAATATATCTTCTCTGTATTTTAAACGCTTTATCTGTATGAACGTCAATACAATCGGGCCACAGTACATCCGATGACCGTTGTATTGTACGCAATGTGTAAGTAGATATGTGCCAGTGTCGCTTGCAGTAAGAGTGCCGTGTGCCGTGTGTCCGCAGGCGGAGGAGCTGAACGCGCTGGTGGGAGATGCGTTCCGAATGGCGTTCGCGTCGCAGCTGCAGCCCTCCGCGCCGCTCTGGGTGAGAATACATTATTTATAATAACATTCTTGTACACACACTTACTTGCGTGTCACGTAAAATTGACGTATTTTGTTAACGTAGTCTTAATAAGAAATACGTTTTTTTTATTTAAATTCAAATTTAATTATAGATACGCTTATTAGTTCAGATGCAGCTGTGAGTTTCGTTTCACAGTTGTATTAAAGATAAGGTTTGATGTGGACTTGTTACTGACTTGTGGAATGGAACGTAGTTTATTCTTCCAGTTTAGTTTTTTATAAAGCAGAATCGCTTCATTGTCATGCCTTTTAGCAGACGGCATCTGGAAACTCACGAACTTTACATGTGACTATCAAACGAAACACTTGGCTCCGAAACGTATCATTGAAGTTATAGGACTTTTACATGCGCATACATAATTGTGTTTGATAATTCAGTTGACGGTCATGGAGGACTTAAGTCAAAAACTTATTAGCGTGGCTCTGTAAGTTGGGAACACACTTAAATATCTTAAACCCATATATTAATACGTGAAGCGAAAACTTTGTACCTGTTTTTACAAAAACTATGCGAACGGATGAGTATGAAATTTTACACGGTTTAAGTTTATATGGAGAAGTGCAGAAGCTATTTTTTTTATATAATATTGCCTCAAAAGTTACATTAAATTAATGAAAATATTAAATATATTACACACGCTACCCTGCGTTTGATACACAAACACATTATACCCAAATAGGTATACCTTTAATATAATAGGTATATTAAAGTCTGTAGTCAAACTGAGAATAGATTAATATTATAAGTGTATAAGTTTTACTGAATGTAAAAAATATTTTTGTTTATGGTTGAAGTCTATAGTCAAATTGCGAAGAGATTAATATTATTGGTCTTTAGTATTATTTGTATATAGTCTTACTGAATGCCAAAAATAATCACTATTATATAATATTATATATAATATATATAATGTCATAGTCACAGTGTACCTAATAGATTATTGGGCTTTATAACTTATACCTATATTAGGGGGTTAAAGTATGAAATTGCCGATTTGTAGTGAAAAATTAAACTAATTTTTTTCTACGAAGTATTATATTTATTTAATCAAAATATTTACTATATTCGTACATTCATTGAAAATTAATTCACAGAATATTTAGTTATATATTCACTTTAAGAATAAATAATTAAATTAAAATAAAACAAATATTTAAGGGGGGCTTCCATACAACAAACTTGATTTTTTTGCCGTTTTTATAGATAATGGTACGGAACCCTTCGTGCGCGAGTCCGACTCGCACTTGGCCGATTTTCTATAAAAACAGCAAAAAAATCACGTTTGTTGTATGGGAGCCCCCTTAAATATCTAATCTGTTTTTTAGTATTTGTTGTTACAGCGGCAACAGAAATACATCATCTGTGAAAATTTCAACTATCTAACTACGAGTATCACGGTTCATGAGATACAGGTTCCGTTTTACCCTTTGGGTATGGAACCCTAAAAAAGTTAGGGTTCCGTACCCAAAGGGTAAAACGGAAAGTACGTACGTACTTTTCTACACAATTTAAAATTTACCAACTTTTACAAACTATGACACCTTGATCGCCAAATACATAACGGGCCGTTATGTATTTGGCGCCGTAACGCGCATGGCGGAATTCAGCCACGCGGGCCTCGACGGGCACGGCAATGGACATTCGACGTAACATCCCCCGCTTCCGCTCGTCGCTCTCGTCCCGCCGCTCGCCGGCCAGACCGACCGCCCGCCCGCTGGCCAGCCCGCCCGCCCGCCGTACGGCCGCGCGCCGACCTGTTGGCCACGTTACCTCGCCACTCACTGCCTCGTAAATCATAGTAATGCACCGCCCGGGCTGCGGACTGCGGGCGCTCCACACTGCACTCCGTATTAAAACAGTAAATAGCCGCCACTACCGTTGAATTTGACTTCTTAGCGAAGGTAGCTAGCCTCTGCAGAATATTAACTAGAATTATTTGTTCTAACATCGCCCGTGATTACGTTTGCGTGAGATATATATAACTTGCCCTTTATTTTAGCACTTTTGACGAAGGTGTAAATATATAAATTGGCAAAATATGTAAATAAATCAATGTGGTATCAGTTTTTTTTCTTTTGTAACGACGTCGAAAGGTGTGCAAGCACACGGCCCACCTCATGTAACGCGTTTACCATAATCTATGAACGTTTATAACATATTAAGTATCACTCGCTCATTCTGTGAGGTGGAGGTACTTCCCCAAACGCACTTTGATTTGATGCACTCTACCTCTCTTGAAACTAGACCAAGACAGATTTGTTTTGCACACAAATGTATGTATGGAAATCGAACCTGCGATCACTGGTGCGAAAGCAACGTCACTGACTACTATGCCACCGAGCTCGTCCAAAATTGCCAATTTGTTACGTTTCTACAAATAAATGTAGCTGGTCATAAATTTGACACAGTGTCCGTGCACCAAACGTTGTGTCTTCAAGTATTAAGGTGTTCCGTCGAAAATCTTCGAAGTACGTGATCTAGATGGTCACGTGACGTGCGAGTGCCGACAAGGGAGTTATACTACTTAAAAATAAATGTAGTTGATTTTATGAAGCGGTTTTTACGAAACACATAATAACGTGTAAACACCATTAATTAGAATTGACTTTAGTGAAGTTAGTTGTAATGATCTCCCTGCCGAGGTTTTCCCTAGGGACTGTATGGGGTTCTTCAAGAAAGGCGTGAAGAGCTTCTTACAGGGTCGGCAACGCAAGACTGTCACCCCTGGTGTAGCAAATGTCCATAGGACGCGGTAACTGCTTACCATCTGGCAGGCCGTATCCTTGTTTGCTACCTTAGTGGTATAAAAGAAATTCACTTCTCACTGGAGTCATTGGTTCGCTAAATATATGTATGACTGAGCACACGCTTGGACAATTTCAATATGGAAGAACTTTTATATTCGGCGACGACATTGTTTTACATACAAAAAGATAAACATACATGACGAATTTTGAACATTCGTTTCCAATAACATAGATCGAGGCGATTGTAGACATGTGAAAGGATCGAGCTTACGTCGAGGGTCCAGCATTCGCTGTTAAAGAGAGTCATTAATGATGACAGTGCCTCTCTGCATGCTCCAGTGCCAGCTACTTGACGAATCTCCGATGAGTGTAGTAGATTTAATTTTGTATTATATCTTTAATATATGATTCATAATCCAAACATTGCCAGGAATATATTTTTGATAAGATCTTTGGGTATAAAATTAACTGCAGAACGAAATTGTTTGGCGGTAATTTAGAGGTCTTATTTACACTTCGCGTGAGTACCGCTTATAAAACAAAGTGCTAATTTGAATAATACCAATGAAATAGTAAGACACCGTACTGAGGACCGTAGTGTGCCCCGTGTGCGGTGTATACCTTTTTTTTGTACTACGTCGGGAGACATACAAGCATACGGCCCACCTGATGTAAAGCGGGTACCGTAGCCTTTTAATGTTTGCGATATATTAAGTATCTCCATGGGAGCTTACTGGTGACCTCACTCACACGCAGAAACACAACAACCCTCTATGGAGTTGTTATTTGGCTGTGGTTTTCTGTGAGGTGGAGGTATTTACCCAGATGGATTGATTTGATGCTCCCTACCTCTCTTAAAACATCCAGACCAAGACAAACAGCCATGTTCATGTACACAAATGTTGGCCTTGTGTGAGAATCGAACCCTGCGCTGGTGTCAAAGTCGCGTCATTCACGACTGAGCCACCGAGCTCGTCGTTCATTTCTAATTTGTACTGAATTTAAGAGATGAACTGTGATTGAAATGGCGATTATTAACAGATCAAGTAAATAAATAAACTATATCTGGATAAATACTTCATGAAGTCTATATTATATATATTATTGTAACTTTATGTAGATACTAGCTGTACCTGCGACTTCGTCCGCGCGGAATAGTTTTTTTAAATTATTTATGTATGTATGTATGTATATCTTCACGCCAAGTCCCTTGCGGGGTAGGCAGAGAGAACCGAGCGCCATAAGACGCGGTCCTTGCATACTTCACTCGCTTCTGTGACATTCATAGCTCTTTTCATGCACGCTCGCCGGTTCCTGGGGCTTCTGACATCACCTTCTGATAAAACACGACCAATTTGGTCATGGTAGGTTAGTCTCGGCCTTCCTCGGCTCCTACATCCTTCCACTTTTGCATTGTATATCTGTTTCGTCATTCTTTCGTCCCGCATTCTTTCTACATGTCCGAACCAACGGAGCATGCCCTTTCTTATCTTAACACCGACACTCTCTTTTAGACCAACTCTTTCTCTTACGTCTTCATTACGAACGCGGTCAGCAAGCGTTATGCCACAAATTTTGCGCAATGCTCGCATCTCGACCGCATTTATTCTACTTTCATGCTCTCTCTGCCATACTCAGCTCTCACTTCCATAAGTTAGCGTTGGTATTAGCACCGCGTTGTGTACAGCGAGCTGTGCCTTCTGGCTTAGATTTCGGCAGCCTAGAAGTTTACCCAACGCTCCATTCACCCTATTCCCGGCACTCACTCGTCTCTCCACATCAGCGGTGTACCTTCTATTGCTGCTAAAAGCACTTCCAAGATATACAATCTCATTCACTTGCTCCAACACTACATCATCAACCATAATCCTAGTGTTCGTTCTGGTTGTCTCTCTTTCAAATACCATTATCTTGGTTTTCTTCGCATTCAATTGTAAGCCTTTCTTCATACAATCATCTTTCATTGTTGTAACTAGTGTTTGCAGTTCGGATGGTGATTCTGCTATTAATGCCGCATCGTCTGCATAAAGCAGGCAGTTGACCACTGAGTCACCCATTCGCATTCCCACATTCATATTTCTTATTCTCTGAAGACAACTGTCCAGATACAGGATGAACAGCCGAGCCGACAGCACGCATCCCTGTCTGACACCAATGTTGACATCAAACCAGGGCGACAAGCTGCCGTCCACCCGCACACATGCTGTACAATCCTCATAAGTGGATTGCACAGCACGGAGTAGGTCACCGTCAACCCCATATCCGGGCAAAATGTTCCAGAGATTCTTTCGCACGACTCTATCAAATGCTTTCTCAAAGTCCACAAAACCGCAGAAAACCTTCTGGTCCAAAGCCAGATGCTTCTCTACGATGTTGCGGAGTGAAAAAACTTGATCCGTACATCCTCTGCCGCTTCGAAATCCACCCTGTGCTTCCCAAAGCATTCCATCGGATTTCACCCTCATTCTCCTTTCAATGACTTTTCCATACACTTTAGCTGCTAAGCTGATCAAACTGATGGCCCTATAGTTGGCGCAGTCCATACGTGAGCCCTTGCCTTTATACAAGGGCACGATGACTGCGCGTCTCCAATCGCTCGGAACCCTTCCGGTTCTCCAGCATAATTTGCTCAAAAACCAGAAGGCGTCCCTAACGCAGGTACCACCTAGCTTGATCATCTCAGCTGTTACCATATCGATTCCCGCTGACTTTCCATCTTTCAAACTTCGTATCGACCATTCAATCTCATCCATAGTAATGTCTTCATGGTACGCTGGCACTGCCGAGTCAATCACAGACTCATTCACAATGCCAGCGTCATGGACATAATCATACATTTCTCTAAAATATTCACTCCACCGTTCTAACACTTCCTGAGTGTTAGCAAGAATGCCACCAGCTTTACATCTTATCTTGTCCATTCTGGATGCTGACGAACCACTTCGAGACTTCTTTACCTCTCTCCAGAAGAGATTGGTATTTGCCTCGAAGTTCTTCGTCAGCTTCTCTTCCTCAATCATATGTAGTCTTTCACGCTTCTCTTTCACTAAAGCTTTGGAGTCATTCTTGCATCGACGGTATATTTCTTTCTTCATTTCTTTCATACCATCACTCTGGTGCAAAGATGATACGTAATCCAGCCACGCTTTCCTCTTTTTTTTCCACGGAGGATTGAACCTCCGCATCCCACCAGGCATCTCCTCTTAGTGTTCTACGTCTCTTTGCGCATCCACATGCTTCTTTCGCACTGTCCACCATACTTTCTTTCAGAACTTTCCAACATTCGTCTACATCTGAGTCGGAAAGACTCGCGTTCGCAAGTCTTTCACTGACTAGACGTACATACGTACTCCTCACACTTTCATCTTCCAATTTTTCACTTCTTATTCTTTCATGGTCTCCGAAAGGAATACGCACTCGCCAGTGCCTCCACTTCTTGAAAAGGCCCACAAATCGGCTTACCACCAGATAGTGGTCCGTTTCAAGAGTGGGACCTCTGAAGGCTCTTGTATCCATTAACGACTTTCGGAGACGTTCATCTATCAAAATCAAATCAATCACACTTTTCTGTTCATTCCGTCTCCATGTGTAAGTGTGAATATCCTTGTGATGGAAGAGCGTGTTCGACACAAGGAGGTTTCGTTCCATACATACGTCTAAAAGTAACTTACCAGCATCATTCACTCTCTTATCTCCGTATGGACCAAGCACAGCCTCATAACTGCTTCGCTTGGTCCCAACCCATCCATTCAGATCACCACACATAATTATCCGTTCATTCGCTTCGGCCAAATCCAGAATACCCCTTACAGTCTCCCAAAACTTCTCGAGCTCCTGGGGATCAGCAGAGCTCACATGAGCATATGCTGCAACTAAAAACACTCGCGTAATCCCCAGTTTTATCTTAACCCAGAGAAGTCTTGGACCTACTAAATCGTAATCTTTCACACCAGCGGCCAAGCGAGATGAAAGCACGACACCTACGCCAGCGCTGGCATGAACGTCCTGGTCCACCCCGGACCACAGGGCCATCATGCCACCGGGCAGATCTTCGGTGTCGCTTCCCTTTCGCTTGGTCTCTGACACACACAAAGCATCTAGGCATCTCACGTTCATTATATCTAACAACTCATTCATCTTATCTTTTAGACCACCTCTCACATTCCATGTGCCTATACGACACTCAGCTCTCCTCGACCCGCCTGGATGGGCGTTGCGTGGTGGGTGGCGGCCCCCACCGCCGCATGCCTTAGATTTCGCACCGACGGGGGCGGATCGGTGCGCGTCGCCTCCGGGGGACGCCCTAATCCGCGCGTCTGTGCGGTTTGGGTCCAGAATTGCAGTCCAAGTGTTGGACTGGCAGGGTCGCGGCGTGCACGCTTCTGGTACCGACCCCTATTATTTATTTATATTAATAAAAATAAATAAAAATTCTAAAATAAAGGTAGCCTAAGTTACTACTTCAGCTATCTGTCAGTGAAAGTCCCGTCAAAATCGGTCCAGCCGTTTCAGAGATTAGCCGGAACAAACAGACAGACAGAAAGACAAAAATTGTAAAAATATTCATTTTGGTATATGTACCGTGTATATATCCATATGCATTTAGTAAAAAGCGGTTATTTTAATATTACAAACAGACACTCCAATTTTATTTATCTGTATGTATAGATAAAATAATATACATATAATTCGATTGAGGAAAACTGGTACCGTTTAATAAACACTAACCTGCACGTTTGCTTAAAGTCTTCAACCAGAACGTATTTCCTGATTTAATCTCCGGCGCAGAGACATGGATCAGACCGGGTTGGACAGCCAACGCTCGCTAATGCCAACAATACAGTGCATGTCACAGATCGTCTCAGTTGAGCTAGTTAAAAGTCACATAGCCAGCAAAGCTCGTGGTTCTTTGATAAAATCCTTCTTTAAGAGGCGAAATTCGATGGAGAACCAAAACTGTCCACTTAGTCTTCAAAGTTAGTAAAGTGACTTCAATTCAGCGGCAGAAAGCCGGCCACGTCTGCGTGTTAGGAACGGCGGATGGTTCAGGAAACTCCTGGAGCGCGGGCTGTGCATGGAAATGGACGGATTGCATGCCTCATCTAAATGGACAGAGGATCTCATAGTGGACAATAGAGGATAGCTTACCGTGAAATTAAAATAGTCCCATGTCCAGCAATCCGTATATATAGGCTGGCGATGATGATATTTAATAAATATAGATCTATCTGCAAATATAAAAATAAGAAGAGGCATGCTCCGATGGTTCGGGCATGTAGAAAGAATGCAAGATGAAAGAATGACGAAGCAGATATACAATGCAAAAGTGGAAGGATGTAGGAGCCGGGGAAGGCCAAGACTTACCTACCATGACCAAATTGGTCGTGTGCTATCAGAAGGTGACGTCAGGAGCCCTAGAAACCGGCGAGCGTGCATGAGAAGAGCAATGAATGTTAAAAAAGCGAGTGAGGTATGTAAGGATCGAGTCACGTGGCGCTCGGTTCTCTCTGCCTACCGCGCAAGGGATTTGGCGTGAAGTTATAGTATAGTAGTAGTAGATCTATCCGAAGATCTTACTATTTAGACTCTACATTTAGATAATGCAAAATTAACGTAGGTGTTACCTAAATGATACCTTTACATTTAGGTAACACCTACATTAATTTTGTTACAATTATTTATAAAGGGATAGTTACGTAGTTTAAAATAAACGCTTACAAATTTATCAGTAGCTTAAATTTCTTATTTATTATGTTTAACCAATTATTGAAATTAGAAAATCGATACGAAAATCGAGCCGGTGAAACGGGAGTAGGTACAATCCGTAACAATCGCTGTCAATACGACTGCAGCCTTATGTGTTTGAAAATTAATGTATATTATTTCTTGGCTGCTGGCTCTCATCTTATGTCGTCCAATTTAATTGCTAGTAATGATCGCTAAAAGTGGAACAGAAACCTGCTGATAGATCTCCGTGGCCGCGCGGCCGCCGGCAAACGACGGAAATAATGGCCGACAAGTAGGCAATATATTAGAGAGGCTTGGACGATGGCATAGTGTAGAGCATCTCCACTGGCGAAGAGCCTTCACCTCATAGGATGTCACAGAATTTAACAATTGGGCTATTGTTTTTGCAAGTAAGGTTACTAAAAAGCTCATAAAGAGGTACTGCAATAGCGCAGGTTGGTAAACGTTACAGTGTGCGTGTGATAATTCTAGTGTGGCAAGCGTTGTGTGGATCACGGCAGTCATGTTTGGGTAGACTTTGTATAACTACTCGTAGTAAACAAAAATTGCTATAGCTTATATTCTATTGCCACCCTCGCTGCCAATGCAAATCTTGTAAGACCAATCACGATAATTTTGGTCGTGTTTTATCAGTTGGTGTCACGAGCCCCAAGAAACAGCGAGCATGCACGAAAAGAGTTATGAATGTTACAGTGTGTAAGAACCAGATCATTACGCGCTTAGTTTCTTCTGCCTATCCCGCAAGGGGCTTAGTTTAAACATGTATACATATAGATATCTGAATTAATTTGGCAATTAGTACCTTACTGGATTACTATGGGCTTTTTGTATTATTTGTTTTATCCATCGCAGATGCAGGTTTTTGTCATAAACTCATAAAATAAGAAGGAATTGGGCTATCAGAATGTGAGAAAGTCTTTAAGTAACCATTTACGAGCATTTAATACGAGTATATCGATATAACTCAGGAAATCGAGAAAAACACTTACGTTTCTTTTGAGATAGCAGCGGATCAACAATATTCTGGTATTGTTGATGTCTGCGGGCATCGGTGATTACATCAGATGACTGCTCGTTCATCCTCCTCTTCTTGGACCTGGAGAACTACTATTCCCACTAAACAGTGTACTGAAGACATGATATATGTTTTCAGTCGGATAGGTTTAATCAGGTTTAAAAGACAAGGGATGGCAGGTCACATACTTTTTTTTATACCACTAAGGTGGCAAACAAGCGTACGGCCTGTCTAATGGTAAGCAGTTACCGTAGCCGATGGGTATTTGCCATACCAAGGGCGTCGCGGTGTGCTTTCTATTCTATCTACTCATTTTTGAGCGTAATATCTAAGATAATTGCGACTCTGGCATTGCAACATCAGACCCGTTGTAGTATATTAACTTAAGTGTAGTATAGAGTATTGAAATTAGAGACGCAATTACTTGAGCAAATGATCGGTGTCCCAACACCGGTTAAAGCCGGTAATCGCAGCCATAATTAAGTTAGAGCCGGCGATGTAACTTGTAGAGCGCGCACCGGACACAAGTCCGGGTGTGGGCGGAGAGGGGTCGTCTGACTACTGGAATTCCCGACGGTATTTAAAATGGGTTAACATTACTTTATTTTCTATCTTACTTTTCCTCAGCCTTCACCCCGTAAGTTCCTCATAACCACAAGGAAAGTAAATTAATTAGGTATAATTAGGGCGAGACTACGAGACCGGACAAACTACATCAAACACAGTCCATTTACACGTACTATTATCCATTGAGGGTCTACTCCTCCGCCTCCGACCTGCATCATCATACCAGTCTCATGATATAATCTCTGTATCTCTACAACTACACTCAGTCACGAAATTATTTTATACAACGTCAGGAGGCATTCAAACATACGGCCCGGCTGTTGTAAAGCAGTAACCGTACCCTATGTACGCTTGTAATACATTAATTACTCGCGCGATGCCACCTTTGCTGCTAACACTGCAACTTCTTAGGAGTCTCCTTTAAAATCGATTACAAAATATTATAATTGTAAAATCTTCGTTAAGAATAGCGGCCTCTAGTACCTACGTGTAAGTAAAGGTTGAACGAGAAGATTTCAATCAATTAATTTAGTTTAGTATATACAATTTTTTATAAATAGAAAATGGCATTAAATTACGTGTCATGCTATGGAATTTCTTGCTATATATTTACTATTATAAAATGAAATCCTCAACTTCTAACTTTTAAACACATTCACATCTGCTGTACATTTTATTATCTCCAACACGTTTCAAACATTCCATGTAACGAAAGCAATATACAATACTATATATATTGTTATGCGATATATACGAGTATATTATATTCCCAATGATGATAAACAGGCATACATTTACACACACTGGTGCCTCTTAAAATAATCAGAATGATGATTCTGGAAACTTTAACCGTCACTATTAACATAAGCCTGTCAACTGGAGTATTTTTACAGGATTTGAAGACCTAAAATGATGGCAAAAGAAATCCATAGAAGTACATACGGCCATTTCTCTCATCAGCACTTCATCAAAGTTGTAGAGGTCATCGTCAGCAAAACACTGGTGGATGGTGGACTATTTTGAAACACATCAATCGAGCTTTAGTAACCAGGATTAATTTATCAAATGTAGCGGGACATATGGCTGAATAGTTAATAAATTCAGGCGCTAATTTGCGGCTACTAGTGGCTGAACTATTTGCGGCTATTTCGATAATGACCGACAGTGTGTTGGTGTTTAATTTTGCGGATCTTAGGAACGCTTTCGATATGATTTGCTACAGTGACACACCAAAACTCGAATGTTTTGGAATCAGAGACTTAACACCGCAATATTTTTTTTTGTTATACAACGTCGGGAGGCATACAAGCATACGGCCCACCTGATGCAAAGCAGTTAACGTAGCCTATGAACGGCTCGCAATACATTAAGTATTACTCGCGCGACACCACCTTGATGCTAGTACAGGAACTCAGGAGCTTACTGGTGACCTCACTCACACCCAAGAACACAATAACCCTACAGAGAGTTGTTATTTAGCTGCAGTTTTCTGTGAAGTAAAGTTGATACTTCCCTAGACAGCTTGCTTTGATACGCCCTACCTCTCTTAAAAAAATCGAAGTAATGTCGCTGTAAGGAATCACTCGGCGATTTGTCTACACTCGGTGATATTGCAATGTATGCCCTTTTACATCTCTATCATTGTAATAACAGTTCAGGAAGATCCCACTTGATGCTCGGCTGTAAACTTTGTCACGCCGGCTTCGCTTCATTTTATGTTATCGAGTATCTTCGCATTCCGCATTTCACACACAGTTCAATTAGCTGTAGGTATTATTATGTCACTCAAAAGTCAAATAAATGCCTGCCCGACAACGAGTAGTTACTGTAGCTTATGAATCTGGCAACAACAGGGGCATCATGTTACCGGTCTGAACACATTGGAAATAAAATATTAGATAATTTGTTCCGCAAGAACCGAAAAGAATTGTATTATGTTCTTTTTTGAACTGGTAATAATGAAGTTTTGAATGAGCCTTGGAAGGCTGTGTTAACGCGCGAAAAAAATAATAAATGATTTTGAATTTATATAAGCGGAAGAGACCGAACTTCATGTGCGAGACCTTATTCCTAAATACCTCACTCGCTTATTTAACATTCGCAAGCATAGCAACAAACAAACAGGTCTGTTGAGATTGGTACAGCAATTTTACATAAGGAGATAAATATACGATAAATTACATACATGATTGAAAAAAAAATGTAATTTGGTGTATCGATTCTGTTTTATAATACTGCTCAGATTCATTGTGAATATTCAGTGCCTTGTGCTGTTAAGTATGAATTAATATAAAATAAACGAAAATAAATATTTACTGGATTATGTGCAAATGAAAATAATTTCAAAAGTGTGATGTTGTGTTTTGAATTTTAGCAATTTCAAAACACAACATCAAGATGATATCGGCCCATTTTATATAAAATGTTTGTCGGTTGAAACATGGCCGATACAAGGGTCCGACCCGATGATGAACGACCGCCACGGGCCTCCGTAAATAATGTGACACTATAATTTGTTCGGAAACAATGACGCATTGGACAGAAATCGGTAGATAGGTAACTCGTAACTGGGTAATCCGTCTCCAGAGTATCAGGTGGAGCATGCGATTCAGTGATTTCTATTTGTTTAGTAGTTAGAGATGAAACATATTTTTGATAATTAAATACGGCAAACGTGACAAACAATAATACATATAATATATGAGATAAATATGCACTGTAGATACTTATGGAAGGAAGTTGAATACTGTACGCAGTCTGTTTGTCGAGGAAATGAGTCATACAGCGCTGCACACTTTTAGTAGTTTGGATGAATCTATCCACCTAGCATAGGTATGAGGCCGGATTAGGCGTTAATACAAAATATTTTAACTAGTTCAGTGTATTTCGTTTAAATTGCACGATGCCTATTTTCTTCTTTGTATACATAAACAGGGGGCATATATGAAATCCTAACGTAATTAAATTTACATAATTGTAATTAATTTAATGTGTGATAACTTCTAGTTAAAGTTGTATACAAAATATTCATTAGTTCTTAATATACAGCAATATTTTTTTAGTTTAGAGTACCAGTTAACTGCAGACACTGTGTACACGTAGCCTATCTACTTAATTTTTTATGTACATATCCTGTTCGGGAAGTCTATTCGTTTTTTAAGTGGCCAAATCCGTATTCCGGATGGCGGCCGGTTGTCTGGGACGATGTGGCTTGTAAACAAGGATTTATTTATTGTTATGGTGTCGACTTGTTGGGATAAATTACAATTTATTGCTCACTTTCGATGGCCATTTTTATTTCGATTAGTTTCAACATAAGCTCATATCAACGTATTTTCTTTTAATATTATTTGTTCCTCGTTCAAACAAGTTATATACTTCTTAACATAAAGTAACTTACATATAGTAGTAAAATGTAGATAGTACAAGTCATGACGGATGTAGTTTTGATACAAGTGAATAATTTGCAATAACAAGTGAGTATGTGAGATGAACATTTAATAAGGATGAAAGAAAAGTGGAGTGGAACGTCGCCGGTCGTGAAGAAAGAGTGGTTGGAAGAAAAATCTTTTAGTATTAAAACTCCACGCAGACGAGATAATCATGATAGGTAGGACATGATAGGATAATGTTATCGAGACGGGTGTTGCGCAAAATATAAGGCGTAACGTCAGCAGACCGCTACCACCGCGATCATGTGATTAAGAGAGTTTTTATTGAAGAGTCAAGGTAAAAAGCTATATGATGAAAAAATGCAGTGTGAGACTTATTATCTCACACTATATATATTCACTCTAGCCAAGTAGTGTGCATAGAAAAAAGTAAATATGCTCACAAATATACAAATAACTCTTTAGAAAAAATAATTCGATTTTAAGTAACTAAGTCTTGTTAAAACAATACCGATCAATGGATAATGTTATATAATTAGCCCGACGTCAATAAAACACCCCGTTTAAATTTAAGTCAGAGTACTGACCCCGCAATTGGAGATACAATCGGGACAATGTATTATTCGGCAATACTTTAGCATGAATTAATTGCGGGCTTGGTCCGCGCTAATTTATTTGTTTAAAACAAACTGAGTGTTAGAGCCATTCAGCCTTCAGGGATGTCTTGTGTAATGCAAAGCGATGGACTTTACAGAATGGAAATAAAAGTACAAAGTTAATAAACATTATACCTGTATACGAGATTCATGGCGAGATTAAAAGAATAACGTTCAAAAGCTATGTAAACCGACATCTGATAGTCAAATTGATAATCATCTTTCTTAAGTCGGTATTAAATGGAATCCATCACGCAAAATAGGGTGATTAAACTTCTACTACGCGAGTAATTTAAAATCGGAAAATTTTCGACGTTTAATGAAAATCGCCAGATTGGCAGATTAGTTTTATATATGGGCAATAATGTAAATATTTGACGAGCTCGGTGGCGCAGTGGTGAAACGCGCTGCACGCTACTTTGACACCAACGCACGTGGGTTCGATTCCCACACAATACAAACATTTGTGTGCATGACTGTTTGTATTGGTCTGGGTATTTTCTATGTATAATAAGTATGTATTTAAAAAAAATGTATTTACGTATGTTTATCAGTTCTCTAGTACCCATAACACAAGCTTCGCTTATATTGGGCTACTTGGCGCTTTGTAATTTGTCCGACAAAATCAATATTTATTTATTTATTTATATATATAGGAGATGTAAATAATAAAAGAGCTTCTGTTTTATTGTAAAAGTTATTCCCGTTTATAAATAAAATCACCTTCTGTCGATTTATACCCATAGCATTCAAGAAAACTATGTATGTATAATATGATAAATTATTTATTAAATACGTAACATCCGTAGAATTCGCGATGATAGCATTTTTATATCAAATATTTAATTTCACACAGCGGGTATTACGAAAAATCATGTTTTACATTAACGAAAGTGAAATGAAATAGTACATACAACGGCAATAGCTCTTTGGAGGTTATAGCTAGCAGGCCTGTATTTCACAAAAGCAATAAACCTGTGAAATAATTATACAGTCGGCGGGCGAGGGCACGCGCCGTCACGTCAGATAAACCAAATTTATGGTCACCTTAGTCTATTGAGGGAAAAAAATATTTGACAGTAGGTAAATTTGATCAAAAGGTCGATGTCTCTTTAGCACAATTAAATTACGAACACTGACCGGAATACTGCCCCTGCACACTCACTGAAGTTAGAAGGAGTCCTTGATATTCTAAACACGGTTATAGACTTACTAGTCACTCAGCGCCACCTACTTTTTGACAAATTAAGCATGTACTGATAGTAGAAGACGACTAATAAACATGCTTATGTATCTTCTTATGTAAAAAAATACTTATACATAGGAAATAACCCAACATCCAGATCGTGACAAACATACATGTTCATGTTTATCACGTACGGTTATTCGCGTCTCGCAGACTCTACATTAAAAGAACCGTTGACCGTAATTCGACTTGATACTTCAACCGATGATTGATCAATATTGGTTACAGTTTTATTTCTAACGTTCAGTACCCAAAGGGTGCCAACAACTATATTACTAAGCTTAAGTTGTCCGTCCGTCATTCGTCGGTTCCACCTTATACACATAAGAAAATAAATCATACAGGGTCTTCATACACATAAATAAACTGGCCAGTAAGCTCAGCTTTACCGCAAATTAGGCAAATTATTAATTGGCAATCGACGGATGTGGCTACTGCTCGCTTAGTCTATTTCAGCTACTTTCACAGCATTATATCATAATGATATACTGTTCTAGGGAAGAGCGGCTGATATTGAAACTATTTTCATATTACAAAAAAGAGCCATCCGCTCTATTTATAACATGAGCTCCAGGGAATCACTTAGAGAACTATTCAAAGAAATAAATATCCTCACGGTTAACTTTCAGTATATTTATGAGAACATAATGTATGCTCTTAAAAATAAAAGTTGTTTTCAAAGTATAGTAAAAATCTTAGAAGCAGGAATAGATTGCGTATGTCAGTACATCAGCTTGCTAAGACTAATAGATCTTTTGCTGAAAGTTGTATTCGATTCTATAATAAATTACCTGAAACAGTTCTATCCTTGTCTGACAATATGTTCAAAAGACACATCAAAAATACTCTAAAGGGTTACTATACAATCGATGAATATCTAACTCACAGAGATGTTTGTAAATAATTCAGCTCATGTATTAATATATCTTTAAGTACACCACTTGATATTACTATATTTGTTTTCTATACAACGCCGGGAGGCGTACAAGCATACGGCCCTGATGTAAAGCAGTTGCCGTAACTTGTTAACGCTTGCGACGCCTCCTCTGTTGCTTTCACAGCAACTCCTTAGGAGTTTACTGGTGACCACACTCACACGCAGAAACATAAGAACCCTCTAAGAAGTTGTTATTTGGCTGCAGTTTTCTATGAGGTGAAGTACTTCCCCAGATGGGTTGCTTTGATGCGCCCAACCTCTCTTAAAAGTGGTAGGAACTGGCCAAGGGTGAGTCGGGCTACTGCTTAAAAAAAGAATCATTTTAAGAGGACTCTAACTCGGTGGGCGAGTGTGGTTAACAATGTGGTTAGCAAAAAACAATCTTTAATACCAATGCTCATAGGTTCGATTCCCACACAAGACAAATATTTGTGTGCATGATTGTTGAGTATTTTTAAGAGAGGTAGGATGTATAAAAGTGACTGAGGAAGTATCTTTATATCACAGAAAATCGCAGCCAAATAACAACCCACTGGAGAATGTCGTGTTGCCACTGGAGGAGTTCCCCGGTTCGTAGCACCACTTTACATCAGGTGGACTATACTTGTGTGCTTCCCGAAGTGGAATAAACAAACTTGAATAGTTTATTTAAATATGAGTAATTGCCTACAGGATTATTATTGCAGAAAAGTACTTTCATTATCACACAGTACCAGCCGACGCGAGATTAGCTTCAGCTCTGGAGCTGACTGAAGCAGCTGACGGGTCACTTACATCACAAACTTGTATATATTTGTGGTGTACATACTGCTAGATAAACAGCCAGCCGCTCGCGACAGCCCACTCAACCTTCGTCGTCGAAACTCTGCTAACTGCTATAAAACTTTACGGCATCTTTTATTTTTCTCCTATCTTTCAATGTCTTTGACTTCAATTTAAATTTCTTCATTGGATCGGCTGCGAATAAAATAGGACAGTGGGGAAAAATTTGCTTTCCGTTTTACCGTTATAGTTATAGGTGCTTATAGAATCCAGGTGCTTCCGCATAAAGGTAACTACGTCGGTACTCAGCGTCAGTGGCGTGCACAGAGATTTTTGACAGGGTAGGCAGATTTTTTTTAAAGCTTATTAACTTGCCAAAAATACAGAATGTTGATTTTGGTTACCCAGTCTTGTGGAAATAATGATGTATGTGATCACTTGTTTTTATTCACCGAACACTACACACACCACATGAACAACTTTCGCAGTGAATATCATCCATATTTATCAACTTTAAAACTTTAAAATCTTATTTCGTCTGCTACCAGTCAATCGATTCAAAACAAAATCAATGGCGGCCGTCTTAAAATCAAAATAAAATTAACATCAATTTTATACGAAAAAAAAAATGGCAATATCTTTCACTATAATTATATGCAGCAAACTACTTTTTAAAATAGTTACGTAGCAATGCTCGCGACACTTTGGTAATTTACGTTATAGTTCAGCTGAAAAGACATTGTCTATACTATGCCATAGTGTGCGTTATTTGTGTTATTGTGGGCAATGTAATTACAGGAATGCACACTACAGTATTTGTATTAACAACACGGCACACATACGTAAATTTAGACAGAAATAGTTAGTGTCTTCCGCCGTTAAAAGCTGCCAATGCGGCGCTGGTGTAGCGTAGCGCCTAGCTGCGATTTGAATATGACTAGCGATGATTTTAATAACTTACCGATACCGATAGATAGAGCTGTTTTTAATTTTTTGTTTTTGATACGTAATATTAGTTAAAAACTATGTTTAAGAATGAAACATCGGATAGTATTTATCAAATTGATAGGGTAGGCAATGTCTTTTTGTCTATATGGAGTGCACGCCACTGCTCAGCTTGTAGTCCAACTTGCATGGCATATCTTTTGGCCCCGAAGTACACACTGTGTTGAGCACGCCAAGTTTCCTGCTTGAAACTTTAGTCTAGCTGACTTTTTTCGATACAATTACACCATCTAGTCCCAAACTAATCAAAGCTTGCACTTTGAATACTAGATAACTGATGTACATACATAAAACTTTTTGAAATGATAATTTCTGTAAGTATATTAAACTATTTTTGATAGGGACTAAACTTATGGCTTTGCATTACCGACATGCTATTGTTACTAGTATATCTGTATATACGAACATGACTCTAATGTTTTCACTTGTATCAGCAGACGATAAGACTGCCTATTTTTTATGTTTAATAATACATAGAAACTAAACTTCGCCAGAGATTTCAACACCAAAAATTCCAATTTGTGTACATGCGCAGGTTGAATTGCGCAGGTACAGCAAATTGGGTTTGTGCTTAATGAGGATGAATTGATCTAGTCTCATATTCTCAGGACAGAGTTCATACTCCGGTCGTCCGCAGGTTTCCTTAGCCAGGGAACGAGCGATGGCAGCCATCAATAACTGAAGCGGAAATTTTAAACATGGGCCATGTAATTTGTAACCATGATGATAAGATTTATTAAAACTCCTGAAGTTAATTTTATAGAATTTCGAAACTTTTTTTATACATTTATGTACTTTTATTTTAAGGATATTATAGTTAGAAGCTAAATTAATTCGTGTTTTTGAATTTATTTACATATTTGTGATTGTCACTCGCTCGCCGGTGAAGGAAAACATCGCGAGGAAACCCGCGCGGCCAAGAAATTACATTTCGAAAGACGTGTGGCCTGACCTAAGAACGGTTTGATTTCCCCTCTGAGCTGTCGAGGTCTCATGGAAGTCGCTCCATGTCAAATTATATACACTGTAGCCATTTTTTTAGGCTGAGGTGGAACTCGCCTATCCTAATGGATTAGGCAAACGGGACCGAGCTAAGAAGAAGAAATATTATGGCAAACCTCATTTTTAAACAAAACGGCGAACGAAACTGCCTCAGTATATAACTGTTACGAACGACTCACGCAAACCGAGGATAAACGTTTACAGATTACGTCGGTAGGTACTACATTATTTCACAAGTTTGTAAATTATCATAACTCAAGAACTAAACTATTCAAACGACAAGATTTCCTTTGCCCCGTCTATAATTTAAAATAATTACTTTAAATTGATAATCTTTTTAATCGGTACATCGCATAACACTTATAACTTAGCCCCTCTCCAACTGGCATGTTTCATTACAAAGCCAACAAGAATGGAAATACCATTGAGAGTGACTTTCTGTGTGAGACAGGGATGCAAGTATGCTCCGTCTTACAGAGAGAGGGAGACGGCCGGGCACGGACACGCGGATTGCCGTGCGTACCAACCATAAGCGATGAGTTAAGGCTGCGCTGGTTTTAATTACTGCGAACACAGTGAAATTATTGCGCAGTACCTTCACTTTATATATTTTGATGGCGCAGTCGTGAATGACACGACTTTGACACCAACGCTCGTTGGTTCGATTCTCACGCAGGACAAACATCAGTTTCTCTTGGTTTTTTTTAAGAGGCATTTTTAAGAGAGGTAGAGCGTATCAAAGTAACCCATCTGGGGAAGTACCTCTACCTCACAGAAAACCGTAGCCAAATGACAACTTCCTAGTGAGTTGTTGTGTTTCTGTATATGAGTTAGGTCATCAGTAAGCTCCTAAGTAGTTACTGTGTTAACAGCAGAGGTGACATCGCGTGAGTGATCCTTAATGTATTACAAGCGTTCACAGGCTACGGAAACCGCTTTACATCAGATTCCCGGTATGTTTGTAAGTCTCCTAATATTATAGAAGAAAAATTACTGTCGATTGAACTGTTATTGAATATTATAAAACAGTTTATAACTAACGGCAGTGGTATATAAAATATACTTTAATGATAATTTGAATTACAAAATAACATGCAATTTGATCCAACCTGCTTTGTGTGCTTCGTGCTCGTAAATTTGACTTTCGCAAAATAACGCTCGAATCTATTAACAATTACAAAATTGTACTATTATACATTTTTGTCAGTTTGCTTGTGTAGCCATACGAAATAACTAGAAAATTAGACAATTAGCTACATTTTTTGAAAACAAAGCTAAACTATTCTGTTCATGATACCTACAGCGTGTCGAGTAAGTATACAGCGAGGTTCTTATTTATAAGAACACAGCCAACTGGTAGAAGTATATACAACTTGAGAAGACGATAGCCAATAAACAATACCCTGAGAAGTTGTTGTGTTCCTCCAAGTGAACAGCCAGGCCAGCCAACAACATATCTATTCAAATGCAATAAGAATTTTATCTTTAGTATTGTCTTAGGTTTTCGCGATTGTTACACATTGAATTAAACAATTTTTAACGGAAGTATCGCGTATTTTATTTATTTTGTTGAACCTGACGTTTGGCAAGATGGTTGGCAAGTACCACCTGCTTGGGATCCAGTCCTAAAAATAATCAAATCCCAAACCCAAAGATCTAAAAAATGTTCGGACACTGTGAGCGATTTTTGTGTGAATCGGAACATATATAATTAATCCATCCATGTCGGTAGATGTAATAATTGAATAACTAATGTAAGACAAATACCACCTTAGTCTTCCTGCGACCACGGACGCTGCAAAGCGAACGAAACGTCAGGTTCAACAAAATAAATAAAATACGCGATACTTCCGTTAAAAATTGTTTAATTCAATTTTTTCTTTATTTCAATCAATCGACGGCACGTATACAGTTTACTTACTGCATCTGCTGTAATACATTTATTCCGGCCCACCGGAATGTTTCTTTAGAAAGTGTTACACTGCACCATATACTAACTTATTACGGTGTTTATGCCCACAATGATTAACCAGCACTGGAATGCTTTCAAAAGGCACTTTATAGACAACTTTAGATTCTAGCGTCGCGTGATAAATACACATAATTATCAATTTGTAGAGACAATGAGGTTTGAAAGCGTGTTTTAAAGTACTATTATGTAACTGTGCTTCATACAGTAACTCGGTAACTTCAAGTATTTTTTGTGGAATTATATATCATAGATAGTTTGATGTTATAGTAGTTGAATGTCTCCGCTGTCATTGTACTATTGACGGCAAGCGGTCAGAGTACTATAGATCAAACTGCACGTAAATATTCATCGTACTCCGTAAGTTCAGAGTACATGACATTCGTAGTTTCGGATCCCTCTGTGTGTTCTAATGATTAGTACAATTTTATTTATATTTAGTACCGCGTTTAATTAATAAACTACCTTGAGTTTTAAAAGTTACCCTATCAGAAATATAAGTTGACGTCCAAGAAGATTGGTGTGATCAATAGAGCTAAACAATACTTTACACCTCAACATCGCGTAAAACTTTATAAGGTCCAGGTCCGGCCTCACATGGAATACTGTTCACATCCTTGGGCCGGCGCGCCAAAATATTTGCTTACTCCATTTGATTGCATACAGCGTAGATCAGTTCGAATCGTCGGCGACTCAGTGATCTCCACTCGTACACGAAGAGACGTTGCTTCTCTTTGTGCACTGTACAAATTGTATCATGGGTTGATTGTTATTTTAACTTGATACCGGCGACTGATTTCCACTATCGTACCACTCGCCACAAACTTACATTCCATCCTCACCATCTTGATGAGACGCAATCCACTACAGTACGCTTTTTGTGCCGTTTTATGCCACGTACGGTGAAATTGTGGAATAAATTACCTTCAGCTGTGTTCCCGAACAAATACGATATGAATGGCTTTAATGAGCCTATGTTTGCCTAAAAAGGCTGGTAACGAATCAGTGACCCTTTGGTATTGCTGATGTCCATTGGCGGTGGTGACCACTTAACATCAGGTGACCCACATGCTCGTTTGCGCCCTCTAATATAAAAAAGAAATATATATCAAACAAATAATTTTAGACGATATAAGTTATTAGTGATAGTATAAACTAAATGGATAAAAATATAATTAAGAGATTGAATTAAACAATTTTTAACGGAAGTATCGCGTATGTATGTGTATGTTCACATACTGCAGAGTTTTTATCTAGATAAAAACTCTGCAGTATGTGAACATACACTGGACCAGCCAAACCATTACATCCGGTTCGATAAACCACAAATCCTCGCCAAGGAGAATCGCTACATGCCGAGAATGTTGCGCGAGGCTATTGAAATAAGAAAACACCCCAATTTCAATAGAGAAGATGGTTGGCAAGTACCACCTGCTTGGGATCCAGTCCTAAAAATAATCAAATCACAAATCCAAAGACCTACTAAAAAATGTTCGGACACTGTGAGCGATTTTTGTGTGAATCGGAACATATATAATTAATCCATCCATGTCGGTAGATGTAATAATTGAATAACTAATGTAAGACAAATACCACCTTAGTCTTCCTGCGACCACGGACGCTGCAAAGCGTTCGAAACGTCAGGTTCAACAAAATAAATAAAATACGCGATACTTCCGTTAAAAATTGTTTAATTCAATGTGTAACAATCGCGAAAACCTAAGACAATACTAATTAAGAGATTATTTTTTATACAGTTAAATAATAAATTAAAATATTATATCACAAGTTTCTTCGTTGCGAAAACACAGTGCGCGTGCCCTGCCTGCCCGCCTGGTTACCTATCAAAGAACGAATCTCGCACTGGACATTGTGTTTATGTATGTAACAGCTATATACTTGCTAACAGCTTTATGATATTTAGTTATGAGTCTGTTTCTGTGATATATTATTATGTATTATATTGTTATTGTGTTATACTATGTAACATTAATCCACTTGGCCAACACTGCATTTTGCTACAAACCTCAATGCCTTTATTAAAATTCAATTTGCATTGTATTAAAGTGTATAATGGTAATAAATAAAATAAAAAAGCCGCCAAAAGCGAGTCTGACTCGCGCACCGAGGGTTCCGTAAAAAAATATTTTCGCAAATTAATTCAATTAAACATAATATATACTTTTTATGATGTAACTACAAAAGGGTTTTCGGATTTTTTCCTTTACTTGTGCGACATGACGTTGCTTCTTATAAAATTTCATGACTCTAGGTCAACGGGAAGTATCCTATTTGATTCTGTTGCGAGTATCAAAATATGCGCACAAACGAGGCATAAACAGCCGTATCTTTTGAGTGCGTTAACTTAGAAGTTTGATCTTTTCACTGCTCGAAGGGCTATCAGACCTGAGTATTAGATATTAATTTCAGCTTGATAGCTCCACCCGTACCTGAGTAAAAGGATCTTGACAGACAGACGGACAGCAAAGTGATCCTATAAGGGTTTCTTTTCTCCTTTATTTGTACGGAACCCTAAAAATTGTTTAAATGAATCATAATGGATATTTATCACTATAAAAATGGTGACGAATATACTTTTTATACAAAATTATGTTTAAAAGTACCTCTTTAAGTAGGTACTTAAATTATATTAAAGTGCCATATAGGATCTAAATTAAACTAAAGTACATTAAAGTACCTAAATTAAATAATGTATGGAAAGGTGTATATCAAATTAAAACGTAATCGTAATTTTTAACTATGGGTCAAATGTTTGTTATTTGTTTTGTCATGTTATCTTATTTGGAAATTAAGTTAGGTCAAATACCCAATTGTGTAGTGCCTTTACAGGGCCTATGCCACCGTCTACCATCTACTACCATCATCTTCATTTAATTACTTAAGTTCTTAATGTATTATATAAAGGCAATAAATTAATTTGAATGAAGTCGCCAGTAGCTAATTGTAAGAGCTATACATTTCATAAGTACGACTGCTATCAAACTGATATCAACACGATCTATTAATTTATTTTGAAATGCCGCATATTAACATGGAACGTCATTTGTAAGTAAACAAAGTACCAGCCGTAAAATGTAAGTTGTTTAGTTGAGTGCTACAAACTTACAAGTAGCTTTAATATCATGAACAATATATTAGTTTTTATGGCTTGTAGTTTTGTTACATACCAATGATATCACTGGCTTTTACGCGTCGTTTTAAAATAAAGACCCAAAACTAAAACTAATAATAATTTAGAGATATTTTTGAATGGTAGATAGTAATGTGGACTCTATAAGGGCAAAAACAGGGTATAACACAGAGATGAAAGTAGAATAACGGCGGTCGAGCGGCGATTGCCAGAGTTAAGGCCCGCGTCTTAATGTATTCGGTTCTCTCTGTCTACCCTACAAGGGACCTGGCGTGATATACACACATACACATATATGTAAGTACATATGTGCATGTGTGAACTCAGAACTTATTTAGTGCTGGCGTCCGCTTACGTTAACACAGCACACAGCAGAAATAGCAAATTGCGGAATGCTCGTAATTTGCTATTTCTGCTGCACGACGTCCTTGCTATTGAGCAGTTGTCGCCTGAGGTATTTATGATCTGCTAGATAAGATAAGATTCGAAAGAGAGATAGGACGTATCAAAGATGCCCGGCTGCAGAAGCACCTCCACCTCACCGAATAACACAACGTAACAGCCTAACAACTACTTGAAGAGTTGTTGTATTCCTGTCCAAGAGTGTCGTTACCAGTATACTCTTGGGTATTTGCTGTGTTATGTACAGGCCACGGCAACCATTTCATATAAGGTGGGTAGTATGTTTTTGTGACTCCTAACGAATGTATAAATAAAACCAAGAAGGTTTTACAGGAGAGACAGGAAGCAAAACAAGCAAATGTCGTGAGTCACGGGACACTCGACAACAATGTCTGGGACGTTGTGAGTCGGACGTGAAATATACCGATCAAAACGCGTAGGCAAATTACGGAGACAACTTCAATGTACAAATGTAGGCACTGGGAGGTACTGGGTATAGTGTACGGCGAGTGAGAGGTTCCTGCGTCGCCAAGTGGTGCCTATAGCGGCAGAGCCTTCACCACAACTACTCGTACATAGGTTACACTGCATTTATAAATATATTTTAAAGACTGTTTATTAGGTCCCGTAATTAAGATATTTAGGCCAATTGTTAGTTTATTACCTTCTGGCTGTGTAACTCTAACTTCTTGTAGTTTGCCCCGAGTAATTGGTAACTTTTGACTTCATGATTTTTCTGTTTTGATTTTCAAGTGATCTAATTTCTTTGTTGTTTTTTATCTTAAATTGTTGTAAAGCTATCAAGTATATGATTTTATATATTTTAAACATTTCTCGGTAATCTTTATTACATGATTTTGAAGTAATTTAACTGGCAAGCTGTTTCAAAAATATATATATTTTTTATATAATTATATAACACGTTCTGTATTTTACTTTTATTTTAACTTTGGGTGACAAATAAAATACGAAAGAGCATCGCTAGTGCGTTGCCACCATAGCTGCTTGCGCAGCAACTTCTCGGGAGATTACTGATAACCTTTCCCTCTTCCTAAAATATTTATGCTGTCATTTCACTTCAGTCTTATGCAAGGTTGAGGTACATCTTCAGACGAGCTGCTTTGTTTGTGCGGAGTTGTGCGCCACAAGAGAGGTAAACCACATAACCGCAGCTTCCTTGCTTACCTATTTATACTGTTATACTACATCGAAGGGCAAATAAGCGTGCAGCTCGTCTTATGTGAACTGATAACTGTGTTCCATGAACGCATGTTTGTACTCATACGTTGTAACCTCGCTGTTAACACCGCACCTCCTCGCCAGCCTTCTGGAGATTAAAGCGAGTTGTAGAAACATGTAATATCCCCAGGACATTGTTAGTTGGCGTCAATCCATAGTTCATAAGCACAATGCTACTTGGTGTTAGGCGGTAACTGTATCTCATGTATGCTTACGTTAGGCACTTCTTGTAACCAATGTATATGTATATCTTTACACCAGGTCCCTTGCGGGGTAGCCAGAGAGAACCGAGCGCCATAAGACGAGGTCCTTACACACTTCACTCGCTTCTTTCACATTCATAGCTCTTTTCATGCACGCGCGCCGGTTCCTAAGGCTCCTGACATAAAAAAAATAAAACCTTCTGATAAAACACGACCAATTTAGTCATGGTAGGTTATTTGGTCATTGTGGGTCTTGTAACCAATTCATCATATTACAAAAAAATCACGCATTGCCACCTCCGCTCCTAAGGCAACAACCCTGAAACAACTTGCTGGTTATCATTTCAGCCTGTATTCGTCCACTGCTGAACATAGGCCTCTCCTCTAGAGTGCCACTCGTCTCGATCCTGTGCCGCCTGCGTCGAACGACTCCGTACAAACCTCTTGAGGTCATCGTTCCATGTAGTGAGGGGTCGTCCCGCACTGCGTGTACGGGGACGCGTCGAGAACCTTTCTTACCCAGCGGTTGTTAGTTCTACGAACTATATACTATGAACCCACTGCCACTTCAGCTTGCTTATCCTGTGGGTTATTTCGGTTACCTTAGTTCTAATCCGTATATCCTCATTTCTGATTCTATCATGCAGAGGTTCCGTATGTCATCACAGGCAATACACACTATTGGAAAACCTTGCTCTTCAGGCGTTGAGGTATTTTGAACGAGAAGATGTGTCGAAGTTTTCTGAACATACTGTTTCGAAATCCACCTTGTGCTTTCCAAAGCAGTTCATCGGATTAGCCGGTAAGCTGTTCTAACTTATGGTTCTGTAGTTGGCACTGTCCATGTGTAAACCCTTGCCTTTAGACAAGGGCAGGGCGACTACGCATTAATGACACATCAACCCATATAGAATTTACTGGGAAGCTTGTTTTTGGACTACGATCTTCGAAGATGTACTTCATCAATTGAGCTGCTGCTTATTAAATATCGCCTTGTACTACCTCTCTCTGAATATAGATTCGTTTGGTAATCTGGAGAATACGTCTGGGCGATGAGTCTTTGACTCTACAGATGAGTTAAGATTTGTGTAAAACGGAAAATGCAGAGTAAGTTTCACGAAAGTTCACGTATCTAGTTCGGCGTACGTCACCGCCGCGGGCAATAACATCATTGTATTTCTACCAACATTATCTATCCTTCGACCTTCACTTCGAAGACAACAGGATGAGGCGGCGGCGCTTCGCCCCAAACTTTCGCGCTGGATGGGGTCTAGCACGAACATTTGAGCGAAGCACGCACTCTACACAGCCCTGAAACTCGTTGCTATTTAAATAATCTTACAGCATCTCAATGATCAAAACGAAAACTGTGACAAGTAAATATAATTTAATAAATCATGTCTACCTACTCTATAATTTACTATCAGTAAATTACATATTTTATTTTGAATTTACTGATATGTGGAACTTGCCACCCCATTCAATTGATTTTAAGTCTTATAGTGGGTGTATCCTAGTAGGGCGGGTACTCTCCGAGACTGTATGCCACTCGGCTTACATTAGAAGTCCACTATAATAAACTCCAATTGGAATGCCTTTAAAAATTTCAGCTTGCATCAAATCTGTTGTTTACTCTCATATCATATCAGCATCGTATTTATTACGTGATAAATATATATTATTTCTGATCAGAAGTGTGTACCTTTTTATCAGACGGAATGAACACATTCCCGCTTACATATACATACATGTTCATCTAGCCAAGTTCCTTGCAGAGTAGGTAGAGCGAAACGAGCGCGGAATGACTCGGTCCTTTCCTTACACAACTAACTGGCTACTTTAACATTTATTTCTCTGAGAATGTATAGATCATGAAAAAAAGTAATTCATTGTTTTTTCTTTAACTGGCTATATATATTAATATAAACAATATGTTCGAATATGGATATCATTCATATTCATTAATTATGTTATAACAAACGAATTGACAACATTTTGCATTATGTTGTTTGGTTTCTTTATGAGAGGTACGACGATATACGTACAGTAATCATGCATGTTTTGATGTTGTGTGTAGGTTTTTTTTTATACAACGTCGGGAGGCATACAAGTATATAGCCCACCTGATGTAAAGCAGCTACCGTAGCCTATTAATGCTTGTAATATATTAAGTATCACTCGCGCGATGCCTTCTCTGCTGCTTACACAGCAACTGCTTACGAGCTTACTGGTGATCTTACTCACACGTAGGAACACAACCCCCTAGGGAGTTGTTATTTGGCTGCGGTTTTCTATGAGGTAGAGGTACTTCCCCAGACAGCTTTGATGTGCTCTACCTCTCTTAAAATATCCAGACCAAGACAAACAGACATGTTCATGTACACAATTGTTTATCATGTGTGGGAATCGAACCCACGAGCGTTGGTGTCAAAGTAGCGTCATTCACGGCTGAGCCACCGAGCTCGTCATAGATAGGTACAAGTAAATTGGCTGCCTCTAATTAACAACGTGCGAATGACGTTGGGTGTAGGTATTAATCAAATTGGTGACGTTTGAAATATACTTACTGGTGAGTTGATTGTGGCACAACGCCGCGAGCCTCTCGTGCCGGGAGGCACTAAAGCGTAGAACAAAAGAACTATTCGGGGCAGAGGCGATAAACGCCCGCCTGTTATTCGGGGAAACGTCATCCAATTGACAGTGTGGTGCAAGTTACAGGACCGTTGCTCAGCTACAGTTTCATGAGCAGCGTGGATACTCATCGGACCAATATTGATATTATATAATAATATGAACAAGTGATGGCGGTAGCACACAAAATAATGAGTTGAAAATTAGCGTTAAATTTAAAAACTAACCTGTTTTTTCAAACTAACGTTGTAACATTAAATGGCGTTATTTATATAACAACGTAACGTTATATAAACCAGAACGAACGCCAGAAGAATGGTTTCCGATGTAGCGTTGGAACAATTGAATGAGATTGTATGTATTGGATGAGCTTTAGTAGGGATTCATGGTACACCAGCTGATGGGAAGAAACGCGTGAATACAGAGAAAACTGTAAATGAATCGTCGTGATACTTATTTGGCAGTAAAAACTTGAGCCAGAAGCTGCAGCTTGCTGTAAAGATTTTCATTCTTTCTTTCTGTATACAAAGCGGGGGTAGATCACAATGTTGACCTTTCCATACCTAGCTCTCGTACGTACGTGCAAGGGCCGCGTATAGCAGAGAGATCATCGAAGAAGAGTTCTAAAGCGCGAAAGTAATAGTGTTGTTATTACGTATGTTGAGTGCCAATTTCAGCTGCATATAGTTTCATAGAAGGTGGTATCAGAAGTCATCGAACGTACATGAAACGAGCTTGAATGTTAGAGAATAAATGAGGTGTGAAAGGAATGAGTCGTGCGATGCTAGGCATAGGCCTACCCCGCAAGATATTGAGCTTAAATAGTTAGATAGATGTAGGAGGAGGAGGGTTAAGACTTATCTACCATGACCAAATTGGGCTTGTTCTATCAGAAGGTAATGTCAGGAGCCCTAGAAACTGGCGAGCGTGCATGAGAAGAGCAATTAATGTTATAGAAGCGAGTGAGGAATGTAAGGAACGAGTCACGTGGCGCTCGATTCTCCCTGCCTACCCTGCAAGGGATTTAGCGTGAAGTTATAGATAGTATTGTCTTAGGTTTATCTTAAATATCACCTTAGTCTTCCTGCGACCACGGACTCTGCAAAGCGTTCGAAACGTCAGGTTCAACAAAATAAATAAAACACGATTAAAACAATGAGAATTTGGCAATAGGGTCTGTTCAGTTATTAGACGTAGAAGATAAGGAAAAATATACAAAAATTAGGTACATACATGAACAATTTCGACAAGCTTGATGGCGAAGCAGTTAATTATGTCTTTGACATCGACTTTCGTGGGTTCTATTGCCACACAGGAGAAATATTTGTGTGCTTGAACCTGTCAGTTTGTCTTGCGCTGGGTGTTTTTAAGAGAGGTAGGGTACATTAAAGCAGGCCGTCTGGGGAAGTACCTCCACCTCATAGAAAACCGCAGCCAAATAACAACTCCCTAGTGAGTTGTTGTGTTCCTGCGTGTGACTGAGGTCACTAGTAAGGTCCTTTGGAGTTACTGTATTAGCAGCAGAGGTGGCATCGCATGAGTGATAATGTATTGCAAGCGTTTATAGGCTACGGTAACTACTTTACATGAGGTGGGCCGTATTCTTGTATGCCTCCCGAGGTTGTATAAAAAAAATTGAGTGCACAAATCGACGAGAAATAGTGAATAAATATCTCGGGACAAGTCCCACCATTAATTACACCATCGAACCTCACAGTAAGCGCTACTGACTAACTTACAAATATTCCTTTTATGTATCTTATGCGGCAATCAACAATAAAAAAGTGACGGCAAGGGGAAAAAGTAGGGAAGGAAATGAGAAGCAGCAGAAGCGTAAGAAAAGAGGCAGAACGTTCTGGACTAGCCACGATTCTTATTTTCACGCGCCACTCATCGGACTAAGTTTACACAGCCTACTAAATCAATATTTCTAAAAAAGATTGCCTATACAACATTTATTAAATTCCGTTCAGCTAAGTCGTCAATTGAAATTTGGCGAGCTGGTATGAAAAAAAACTTATTTTTCAAACAGTGGCACGAAGCCCTCGATACACGAGTGCGATAGGGATAGCTAGTTCTCTACTATGCTATGAAAATCTAGTCGATCCTTGACCAAATCTAATCTAGTATAAAAAAATATTTCAATTTCGCTCGAATGTGTTCGGGTTCATGCCTTATTGTACTGAATGTTCACTCTAACACTACAAACGGTTTTGATTTACAAATGATGCCTTAAAAAAGTTGTATCACTAATCTTGGTATTATAATATAAGTAAAGTATTGTTGTATCGTTAATTAATTTCAACGACGTATTAGTGAAAAAGACATTAATTCTGTTAATGTCCGCTGCCGCCTGTCACATTCACCACGCTCCAGCCTGTGCTCACAAACGAGCGAAATGTAATCTCGGCCTCCGTTCCCCGCTGATAGAAAACGTGTCGCTGCGAAAGGGTTCTCTCCTCCCCCTGTGAGCGCCGGAGTCGGCTGGACTCCTCCGATACCGTCCGCTCTTGAGATGAGAAGCGGCCGATGAGACGCCGCGATTGGCGCCAATCGATATCTCGATTGGCGATAGTGTATTGCAGCCGTTTGTTCCGGACGTGTTCGTTAATTTGATGTTTTTGAACAACACTTTTGGATAAATCCTCAAACAATATTTAAAAATGAAGAAATTTTAACATATTTCTTCAATGCTGAGTTGACACCCGCCCGATTACAAATAGGCGCGAAACTTACATTCGGAAATCGCGATCGTAGGTATTGCAGTCATTAAACATTCATTAACTTTAAGTGAAAACAATTTATGTACCTAATGTATAACATCTCTCTAGTGTTCCTTAAGAACAACATCACCGCACCTTAGCCGCAACAACGTTTGTTTTGTATTTATATTTTGCTTGCTGGAAGTGCATTCCTGTTAAATCTCAGATGTTTGTCTGGTCGTATCTGCGAGTCTCTACATAATAAAGCGAGTAATTTGAACAATGACCAGGGGCTATTCGCATTGCCTCGGAAAGCCACGTCATCTGTCAAAATGTATGAGATATGAGTGAAAACTTTCGAATCCGTTTTGAATATGGCTCTGTGCAGGTTGTATTAGAAGTTAGTGAGCTTTTGATCTGAAATTGCCGGGATTATTGGTCCTGAGCTAAGTTAATAGCGCCTGTCATAACTGGCATGTCATACATAATGCCAGAAAAAGCCGGTAAGTGATCACACCGGTGTGCGACTCAATAGTGTAGAGTATATGGTGTATAGTAGAGATTTGTAGCATTACAATCTATATTTCTAGCCATAGAGCACATAGTTCAACTCCTCTCAGATAAACAAATGAAAGCAAACTAGGCGTAGGTGGGAGTCTTGTCTTCGACCGACGGAGACACGTCGGAGGTGACGGCCATCATCGACTCTCTGGATCGCTCGGTAGCATCGTTACTCATTATAGGTCGCCACAAGTTGCTTGTTGGTGTATCAATATAACTATGTGAAGTGTAGTATAAAACAGTGTCGTGCATGAGCGCCGGCGTGTAGTCCACGTCGCCGACGAGTACAAAAGCGTGTCGCGGCCGCCACAAATCACGATCCTCTCTCTCTCCGACGAGAACTAGGGCTGCCGCAAACCAGCCGCTCGCGAAACGTGAATTATATGATGATTTATGTTCGTTTCAACCAGAATTCACAAAGCAAAGTATATTTGTTGGTAAGCGATTTTTTTTACAATGTTGTGAAAACAGCATACGAACCACCTGATGTTAAGTGATTACCGTAAACTATGACTGCTTGCAATACAAGGAAGGAAGTACCGACGCGATGTCAACCCGGCTGTTAACACAGCTTCAGGAGGAGCTTACCGGTAACCTAACTCAATCACCCTCCGGCCAGTTATGCTGTGGTCTTTTGTGAGATCAAGCTACTTTCCCAGTCGGGGTGCTTTGAAGCGGCCCACGTCCCTTTCACCAGAATATAAACAGAGTATGCTCAAGTAGAATACAATGTCTATATACTCGTATTTAGTGTATCAGGATGGATGTGCCAAATTGAGACGTATGATTCTCACTTACATGAACACAACAAGTTTTATTACGGAATCGAACATCGAAATGGTGACAATAATTGAACGTGTAAGTACATGTAAACTGTAAACAGCAGAGCCTTATAATGTGTCCCATTGCATCCTTCGGGTACGGAAACCCAATCAATTGCAGTTTCAGAAACCTTACGTGATTACCTTAACCTTACCTTAGTTTTTAGTATTGATCGATTCGTCTGCCAGTATAAATACCATTTTTTTTATTTAATCGCAGTGTTTAAGAAATATAACAAAACGTATCCAATAACTGATGCATAAAAAGTGACATAGTTATATTAGACTATTAAATTAAAAAGCTTTCATAATTTTCATGAACAAGTAGTGTTCGAAGACCGTTCGTTTGTCCGTCTAATTACCGTTCGCGAACCATTACTGTATTAATTTCACTGTGGTCGTCTGCCTACAATGAGCACTCGCGTAGACTCGGGCCACGGGCGCGGGCCGTGGGCGCGGGACACGCGACTATAAAATATACAATATCGCCGGAGGATCTCTATTTATGTTGTCTATTTTGAATATAATTGTTAGGTCTCGGAGGTGAACGGAGGTTGTAATAATTTACGCTCATTAGCGCCACCGTCCGATGAAGGCTCAGCTGAAATCAATTTCACTAAAGTTTATTTCTTACCGCTGTTGCCATTTCCTTTTCCTAATTGCTTATGCGTTTTAAATACGAGTATTATTGGCATCGTCATAGTTCGGCATGGTTCATACATTTGTAGTCAACTTGACATTAAATTTTATGTTAATATGAGTTAACTATTCGTTCGATTTCCTTCGTAATCTCTGTACCTGTGGTAACTAGTTGTCATTTAGATTTTGCATTATCAATCTTGAATTAATTATTTGAACCGTACAGTATGTTACAAACAAATCGCTAAATTAATGAAACGTAGGTAAGTAATAACCTGGATTCGTATAATCATGGTACGAGCGTATTGAAAACATATTAATCATTTGTCTGTTTTTAGGGTTCCGTACCCAAGGGTAAAACGGAACCCTATTACTGAGGCTCCGCTGTCCGTACGTCAGTCCGTCTGTCACCAGGCTGTATCTCTTGAACCGTGATAGTTAGACAGTTGAAATTTTCACAGATGATGTATTTCTATTGCCGCTATAACAACAAATACTAAAAAATTGAATAAAATAAATATTTAAGGGGGCTCCCATACAACAAACGTGATTTTTTTGCTCATTTTTGCTTGATATTGATAACGGCAACAGGTAGACGCTTGAAATATTCACAGAATATTTAGTTATATATTCACTTTAAGAATAAATAATTAAATTAAAATAAAACAAATATTTAAGGGGGGCTCCCATACAATAAACGTGATTTTATTTTGCTGTTTTTATTGATAATGGGTACGGAACCCTTCGTGCGCGAGTCCGACTCGCACTTGGCCGATTTTTTCTATTTGTTTTTATATTCAAATAATTCTATTGAATTCGCATGGAGATACTGTCGAATATGTAAGAATAATTAAGCGTGTAATTTATAACTGTCAATTTATGTTATAAATTGAAACGAATATACCATTATATTGAATACAATAAAATGTGTTATTCGAAATATGTAAACTAGAGTTGGTCTACGCCAGGTTAGAGACGATTTATTTTAAAACAGTGCAAGATTTATAGGTTTAATACGGAGTTTTATGGGCGGCGTTGCGTGCTCCTTAATCCGCCTTAAAATGTATTTTTATATTCTTCATACATGCAAATCGTGTAGTTTACTTCGTCGTGTAGCAAAAAACTTAACCGCAACTGTTACTATGATATTTCAGTGTAAGTAAAATAGTGTATCGGATATCGATATACGACCGATCGATTACCCGCGGACCGAGATTTCTTATTAATGAATTAAGAAATGTATCGATATTAGAATAATTTATACACCACTGATCTCTGCTCACAAATCAATAAACGAACAATACTTGTACAAAGATCAATTATTTTCTCTCACCAAGATAATTAATTATTTTTAAGTTATATGACGAAGCAGATGCAATGCAAAAGTGGAAGATTGTAGGAGCCGAGGAAGGCCAAGACTTACCTACCATGACCAAATTGCTCATGTTCTATCAGAAGGTGATGACAGGAGACCTAGAAACCGGCGAGCGTGCATGAGAAGAGCAATTAATGTTAAAGAAGCGAGTGAGGTATGTAAGGATGGAGTCACGTGGCGCTCGATTCTCTCTGCCTACCGCGTAAGGGATATGGCGTGAAGTTATAGATAGATGTATAGAAGTTATAAACTAAGTAAAATGTTTAATTTTAGAGCGATACCACTTGGCTGCCTAAAAATGAACCCCTGACTCACCGAGACGAAGTGTTTTAGTGCCTAAATATCTCAGCGATAGGAGACTACTACAGTGCCATAGGTCCGCCCATTTTTGCCAATAAGCCGATATATGTCACGATGTTGATTCTTGGACTGACGCGTTCTACTCGACCCCCGACCCGTAGCGGTGAGGTAAATTGCAAAGCAATTTCGTTTCATCAATTCTCCATTGGTTATTTTGTTCAGCTTCTCAAAGTAGGCAAGTCGTCACATATATAAAGCGTATTGTCATTTATTTTTGCCACATTCTTTCTAAATATCTAGACCAACGGAGCGTGCGTCTTCTTACCTCAACCACGACATTCTTTAAAAGCAACTCTTTTCACAAACATTTAATCAAGAACGAAAGTATTATTCTTGATAGTAGACGACTATGTATACACGAATGAATGCACGACATCAAAAGCACGTTAACGATGTTGCCATAAACTGGATTAGTAGAGTTATAAAATACTCCCGAGTTGTTTCGAGAGTGCAGGCGTCAGAACGTGATTAATCGAAAAGACGTTTTTAAATTTACTTTTACTTTGTATTCTACCATTATAGTAGTTTATGTAACCGTCTCATATCATAGCAGTGATGTCTCGCTTGATGATTACTACTGGTCGGGCGATAAAGAAAGGCCGCACGTCGAAGAAATATTGTGACTAGTGTTTGCAGTTCGGATAATACGGCATCGCCTTCATAATGTACATTCAACACTAAGTCTACCATTCGCTATCCCACATTCATATAGGTATCTTATTCTCTGCGGACAACTGTCTTGATACAGGATTAGTAGCCGAGTCGACAGCACGCATCCCTGTCTGACATCAATATTGATGTCAATCCAGGGCAACAAACTGTCTACCAGCATACATGCTGTACATTGGTCATAAGTGACTATAGACTGCCTAGCACGAGGGCCACACTCGGTCCCATATGTGGGCACAATGTCACAGACAGTCTTTTGCAAAACCCTTTTAAGTATTCTCAAGTCCCAGGAAACGATGGCGCCAGACGCGTCTTCACAGTATCGAGGAGTGAAAAAACTTAATCCGTACATTCACTGTCATTTCAACCCCCGCATCTCACCGGTCATCACGTTCCATCGATCAATGTGTCTTTGCGTATTCACATGCTTCTTTCGCGCTATATAACACACTGTCTTTCAAAGCTTTTCGACAATCGTCAACACTGAGGCGGAAAGTCAGACATTGGCAAGTCTCCTTACGCTTTCTTCTTCGAACTTTTCATCTCTATCCATTCAATATAATCTCCTCAGAAACCACGAAAAAAGAAGTTTTAATGAATGTTCATTTTTAAGCATCGTCTTGATGTAAGCAGGTAGGTATCATTCATCGGACAGCAAGCGCACATGCTTACATATCTTTAAATTGAGTATTTGAGTACGTAATATGAGTACATAAATGATTATTAAAAATTATTTGTCTGTATTGTTAATTAATCCAGGCAACTGACTAAAAAATATCTGCATCCAAATTCTTTTTATCACATAAACAAAAATAACGAAATTTTATAAATCTATCGTTTATCATATCCTGTATATTTTATAGTTTCTATTTTCTCATACTGTTTTAATTGAAAAAAAAAACAGACACACTGTGTAAGATGTGTAGAGTGGTGTATCGTCGGGTATATGAAAGCCTTTATTGAAACGTCAGGTGGCAAACAAGCATACGGCCCACCCGATGGTAAACAGTCACCGTAGCCTACGGACATTGGCAACACCAGGGGTGCCACTTATGTGTTGCCGACTCTCTAAAAACCTATTCACGCCTTTCTTGAGTTCATTTCACAACTTGCGGGTTCTCGGAAAAAAACTTCTATGGAACCACACAGTACGCGACCATTGTGGTTCCAACGTGTGAGGGTAAAATCCCCGCTGTCGGCGAGCGGTGTGGTTATAAAATAATACTGTCAGCATCATATCGAACAATTTTTCAGAACACAACCAATCGGTAGAACACAAAAAGGGAGGCAAAATCTCTAATTAAACTTAAGGGTTCAACACCGTGTGTAAGCTTAGGATCGTCGACAATTCTCATAGTTCCTGCCCAAAGGTGACTGCAGTACTCCATGTGCGGTCTGACTTGAGACTTATATAACATAAGTCTTTGCCCCGCGCTGAAGTACTGCTTTGCTCTATTGAACATACCAAGTTTTTGGACGCCAGCTTAACCTTTTGCTGCAGGTGATTCCCATATTGAACGTCACTGGAGATTTCGACATCAAGCATCCTAATGCTGTTCGTGATAGAAAGAGGTATGTTCTGGAATTTAGGAACCACACCAAACGGGGTTTTCTTAGCGGTGAACACGCAAACTTGTGTCTTAATGGGGTTGAATTCGACCAAGTTAAGCCGCCCCCAGTCAGTCATATTTAGCTAAAGTACTCTCCACTGAAATGAAGACACCAGTTTATCACGGGTTTCCTCCATAAGAGAATGAGGGATGTTATCACGGCCTGTATAATAAGTGTCTCCGGTGCTGTCATCCGCATAATAATGAATGTCATCAATTGACAACATATCATTGATTCGCAGCAAAAACAGCGTCGGGGACAGTACAGATTAAGATGGGACTTGCCCAGTGGAGTACAAATGCACGAAAAGACGCGTTAGAACAGGACACAACTCAGGAGCACACAGCTTTAGCATCACTGTCGGTACGCCATCTGGCCAACTCGACTTATGAATGTCGAGGGAGAGCATCGCCGCCGGACATCTCGCTGGGTAATTGAGATTTCCGGCAATGTGCTACTGCACCTCGAGATGGTAGGTGGCATAGCTCCCCCGTCATTAAAGTCGAGATAGAGGTAAAGAGAAAACCCAGTAAATCGCCTTTTTTTTAGAGATATATATAGACCAGACCGCCATCCGGTTTCTGCAATGGTGGCATGGACCGACGAAATCGAATTTTGCACTAGCAATCGCCCTCATTCTGGATCTCGAGGCAGCATTCAACTTTAAACAGTTTCAGTGTTTTTAGCACCCGTAGCAGCCACTAGACGATTGGGAATGTAGCATTCCATGCCATCCAATATCGCCGCGGCCACTGCGGTTGCATAGGATTCGATTTCTTCTGATTTGTAATACTGGACCTGCGTGGTGTTCACACTTTCAGAAACTATTACTATAATATAATTATATACCTATCTATATGTATCTTCACGCTCGCTTTCTTGCGGGGTAGGCAAAGTGAACCGAGCACCACAAGACTCGGTCTTTAACATGCATTGCTCTTTTGCACTACCGCCGATACCTAGGGCTTCTTACACCATACTTACCTGTTCTTTCTGTTATACCTAGCTTTCACTTCCATACATTAGTGTTTGAATTCACATCGTGTTGTATGCAGAGAGTTGTGTATTTGACTTTCACTCACTCGTCTCTCCACATCACCGATGTTCCTATGCATTTACCTGCTAACATCAGCGATGAACCTCCTATCCGTGCTAAAAGCATTCGGAAGATGTACAGTCTCATCCAATTGTCCTAAATTCTTGAGTTTGTTCATTGAAAAGATTATAAATTCATATTTCTGATTTCAGGAGAGTCTTTACTTCGCCAAATTTCTATACAACCAATCGGATGCCAATACCTTTATAATAACAAATTATAGTGATAATCCGTTTCTAATAATACATTGGACGATAATTGTGGCGCGTATTACATTTTTTATTCGAGTTGATGAATAAATCATACTTATAAGAAACAAAGACATACGCGTCGAATTGAGAATCTTTTTTTCTTTAGAAAACGGTCAAAGTAACCAAATCAATAAAACATGCTCACGTGTATTAAATATATGCGTGTGTTGTCACATCCCTTTTGATATCAATATTAACAAGTCGTACTGTATAATGCGTCCTCGAAAACAGAGAAAAGCCGCAGATAAAATCAGCGTGTAAAGCCTTTGTTTCTCGCGCGTGAATATTTGATGTACCGCGGGCGGCGGCGCCGGCGGGGCATTCAGGGCCACAGGCCCGAGGTCGGGCCCGGTGCCATCTGCAATGCGCCCCGAGCTGGCCCTTGCCCTGGGACGGGCACGTGTCGCGTTTCAATCTACGGTGATGTGACAGTAAATATTATTCAAACACAGACTCAACTTCAACACGCGCTCGATTCGCGTGCGCCTTCTAAGTCCATAGGTACAATTTTTCGAAGGACGCCAGAAATCGGGCGGACGACTTTTAAAATTTTCAGAAAAGCTTTTACTTTTCTAAATAGTAAGTTCTTGGAGGGTTGTTGTTTTCTTGCAAGTGAGTGAGGTTGCCAGTAAGCTCCTAACGAGTTACCGTATTCGCAACAGAGGTAGGATCGCACGAGCGATACTTAAATGTGTTCCTAGTATTCATAGACTACGGTAACCAGTTTACATTAGGCGGGCCGTATGCTTCCCGACGTTGTATAAAAAAAGAAACTTAATATCTCCCGTGGTAGGATGCAAGTTCTCCAGGTGGTATGGATGGAATCACTATTACCAATGTATAGCATGTAGCAGGATAGTGTAACTCAGCAGCAGGTATTAAATTGAACGGCTCTACCGTTTACTGCCGTCCCGTGGCATAGCCCGTAGATCACAGAGAGAGGAAATACTTAGGGAAGTGCCTTCCAATCGAAAATGGTAAATGAATACGTTTTACAGTCAGATGGAAACTTCATTTTAATGCGACTTCGCGATCATGAAACTTAGATACATCGGACGTTTGTGGGAAGTTTAGTCGCTGATCGACACTTGATACTACTTGGACGTACCGGCGTTGACAGACGACAGTGCGTCCCCGATGACTTCAAGATGCGCGGGTTATATAAATCTGAGGAATGGCGGCTGATGTGAACATTTTATTATGAACGAGCCAGGTGCCGGGAGGGGGGGGGGGGGGGGGGGTTCCTTTTTTCGAGCTACGTGACAAGTATACTGTACCAGGCCAAGACTTGCTGCTTCAGATCTGTCGGGTGATTAATTTGCAGCAGAAGATAACGAAGCAGCTTAGACGTGTGAAGACCTACCTCCGCTACAGATTTTTAAATTTTGTGTTTTTAATCTTTTTCGTTTTTTATATACAACGTCGGGAGGCGTACAAACATACGGCCCACTTGGTGTAAAGAGGTTACCGTAGCCTATGAACGCCTGCAATACATTATGTATCACTCGCGCGATTACCACCTCTGCTGCGATTACTGGTGACTCCCTCACACGCAGGGACGCAACAACCGTCTGGGGAGTTGTTATTTGGCTGCGGTTTTCTGTGAGACTGTTAAATAATAATTATTGTAAAAATAATAAGTGTAATAGTAAGCGTGTAAAAAATGTGTGTTTATAATTACAACGTAATAAATTATTTAACAGTTAAATAATCAAGAAATATTGGTTGCAGTAGTAACTATAATGTATTTACTTTATTTTATACTAGGGGCACACTAAAAGTTTTGCACTTCTAGCTAATCGGAACTATTTGAATTTCGAATGTTATATTTTTTGAAACGTTGCAACCTTCTTAGTAATAAAAAAAAACAATTGGCGGGAAATCATTTGTCAATTGTTTTTTATCACACATCAAAGTTCTACGTACGCAACGAAAATGGAATTGAGTCGAAAAGATTTTAGAGCGATGATTTTTTATGATTTTAAAAGTTCTCTCTCTCTGCAAGACTGTGCTGCTCGTCTTCAAAATGCTTTTGGGAGAGAAGCACCTTCTTTGAGCACCATGAGGCGATGGTTTGCTGAATTTGAGAGAGGTCGAGTTTCCTTACATGACGAATTTCGTGAAGGGCGGCCTTCAACTGCCGTCAACGTAAATAATGTGGCTACTGTTAAGCGGCTAATTGAAGAAAACCCGCGGATTACCTATGAGACAATTCGAGAACTATTGGGGATTGGTATGAGCCAAATTCAGAAATTTTTACACGAAGAATTAAAAGTTCGGAAAGTTTGTTGTCGTTGGATCCCTCATGAACTGACAGCGGAGCAGAAGCGGGCTCGCGTGGAATGGTGCTCACAGATGCTACAGAAGTACGACCACGGACATTCTAATGCTGTTTATGACATTGTCACAGGAGACGAAACGTGGATTTATTGTATTGAACCCGAAAAAAAACAGCAATCTTGTGAATGGGTGTTTGAAAATGAGAACAGGCCAACAAAAGTGAGTCAGGCGAGAAACGTTGGTAAAAAAATGATCGCGTTTTTTTTCTCAGCTACGGGTTCCATCTGCACAATTCCACTTGAAGATCAAAAGAGTGTTAATGCCGTAATAATATTCTACCATTTATTTACCCAGGGTGTTAGAAAAAGTTCACGAAAGACGACCAAAAAGCCGCGTTCTCCTACATTATGACAACGCTTCTTCACACACGGCCAACAAAACAAAGTCATTTTTATTTCCGAAAAAGTACAACTCGTTACCCACCCTGTGATTTCTGTATATTCCCCAAAAAGAGGTTTCACTTTTACCAACTCCGAAGAGGCAGTGATAGCGTTCAATCAGCACGTAGAAAACATGCCTTCAGATCTGTGGTCCTCCTGTTTTAAAAAATGGTTCGATCGCATGAAAAAATGTTTAAAATGTAAAGGAGAGTATTTTGAAAAACAATAAACATAATATTTTGGTTATAACATGTTGTTTTTTTAAGTTACACAAAACTTATAGTGTGACCTACGTATTTGTACACTATCAGTCTTGTTTTATTTTATTTGTAATTTAATCATTTTAAATCGAAAGTCTAATATCAATCAATTCCCAAGCCGTCCGAAGGGCCACTGACTTAGCTTACCGACTGTCATCTATCGACAACAGCCGGGACGGATGATTTAACGTGCCCCTTGAAGCTCGGAGAAACTCGAGATAGATAAACCCATCCGTAAACAGGCTGCGGTCGACATTGCTTAACCTGTTTGGTTAGAATGACATGCAACGACGCCCTCGAGCTTACTACCTACAAAGGTCTGGTTTCCCCTCTGAGTTGTGGAGGTCTGACGGCCGTCGCTCCATGTAACAATCAGTGGCTTCACCAAATCCTCAGGCTTAGGCAGCGGACCCCGCCAATGCTAATAGATTAGGAAACGGGATAACGCGAAGAAGAACAAGACCGAGTTCTATACAGTGCACCTACTGAGTCAAATATTCATTAAGATAATTCCCTAAAATGGAATCAAAGTCCACGCCGGTAATACTGGTGCCACCTTACTATACTGAAATCACAAATAAATTACTCGAGCTTAGTTTTTGTGGAGCGCGCCGTACACTGCTGGCCGAGTGCGTATCAACCGGCGAATATGTTTTTTGCTTGTCGTTATTATGATTGATGATGGTTTCGCTTCGACGTAAGGCTGAGTGCACACTGTGCAAATCATATATTTGTTACATTTGAAACATTAGGGCAAAATTTTTGAAAAGAGTGTAAATAAAAAAAAAAACTCACCATTAACTTTCAATCTGTTTTGTATACAAACATCGGAAAGCATACTAGCATACGGTCCACCTGATTTACAGTGGTTCCCGTAATGCATGACTGCTTGTAATAAAGGAACAATAAATTAAAATTATTTTTTTTTATTTTATTTTTTTTATTTTAATAAAGGAAGTTGCCATCACAGCGAGTGAGCTTAAGCAGTTATCTTACGCGCTCACAGATGCGCAATAAACCTCTAAGTGTTTTTATTCTCCAATCGGACAGCTTGATACGTCCAACGTCTCTTAAAACATGTGCAAACAACTGTAAACTATGATCTAGGTACTTGCTGGCGATGGCGAAAAAGAATAAAACTATATTTTACAAGTCTAATCGGAAGAACCTTGCTTTGAAGTTTGTGAAGATAAAGAATATATACACTTTTCCTTGTAATATATAAAGATACTACGTAATTGCCAGGAAAGGCCATTATACTCGCCTGTTCATGTTGTTACGTGACGTTGTTAGCCGCTGTCAATCAAGCGTCGTCTTTATTCCATTATCTATATGATGCCTAATACATACATTAGAACGCCCCTCGGTGTGTCCTACACTTAACATATTTGCGCTAATTTAGTGCATAATGTCAATAAAAAGTGATTGTTTAAATTAGCTGAGACGTTTTCAATTATAGACGGGCTATTATATTGATGGAAAGTTTATCTTTTCCTTGTTATATATATATTCAATATTTGCGGATCGACATTTCATTACTTTTGCAGTAGGTATTGTAGACGGAGTAGGTTTACTTTACGAAAATGTCCATCTTCATTTTGTTTACAGGTAACAGTCTGGCAGTTATTGTTTTTACTTACTATAAATATTACTGACCTCTTTTACAAAATACTATGAGAAACAATCTGATTTTGTATCCCTGAATTTTTTTTTTTTATACCACTAAGGTGGCAAACAAGCGTACGGCCTGCCTGATGGTAAGCAGTTACCGTAGCCTATGGGCATTTGCAACACCAGGGGTGTCACTCTTGCGTTGCCGACCCTGTAAGAACCTCTTCACGCCTTTCTTGAAGAACCCCATACTGTAGTCCCTTGGGAAAATTTCGGCAGGGAGCTCATTCCACAACATAATAGTTCTCGGTAGAAAACTTCTCGTGAAGCGCACAGTGCGCGACCATTGCGGTTCCAGTGTGTGCGGATGAACTCCCAGCCGCCGGCGAGTTTTATTGAGAGAGAATTTATTGTATGCATGGTATACCAGTTGCAAATAATACCACAAACATTGGGCAAACTAATAAATCTGTCTATGTAAATTGTTAAAATGAATGCCCTAAACAGTAGTTTAATCTAATTATCTTGAATAGCAATAAAACTATTTATTTTAAAATTACAGAAAACAATGGAGACAATAGGGAGAAAGTCTTTTATTTTATTTATCACAAGATACAGTTTGTATTTTTTTTTCTCTTTTGCTAAAAGTTACTTTAACCCTCAATATTCATTTATTTGCGTAACTCATTGTTACGCGCTTGGCTCTCAAATACTTATATATGTATATACCAAATTTCATTCTAATCAGTCTAGTACCTAGATTTCAAAACTTATTGGCTAGTAGGAGCACACTGGTATACACAAGTGCTCCTGTAAGAGTTTTGTTTTTTATTCGTATGTACGGAAGCCTAAAGATACTTGTTTTACCTCAAATTATTTATTTTCCGGATTAATATAAAAAAGTGAGATTAATTATGTATCTTATTTTTTGCACCGACGTGTACGGAATAGCATGGCTAATGACCCGTTTGTGCGAAGTTTTGGGGACAAAGTTAGTTTGTGATCGGAAATTCGTCCAATTGGCCACTGAAATTGTGCAAGAGTGAGTTCGTTTGTTGTTTGGTCACGCAATACCTCCAAAATATTTATGTTCATCGCATTGTACTACAATATAACACCACAGTAATGTATACCGCCTGATAGGTTGTTTACATTTAACAGTCGTTTCGTTACATTTCCTTTACTTTTTAAGCGATAGTCGCTTCGATTCGCTTTCATATAGTACAACCCATCTTAGTGCCTAAAACCCATTTAACGTATTTGCGTTCATAGATATTTGAAACTTAAGAAACGGCACTCGCACGTTGCTATCTCTGTTTCTAATGCTGTAACTCCTCATTTTCCTGAACCTAGCCCTCATTTTAGTCAAATCATTTCAATGATGCCATAGAACTAATCCAATTGCAGCACATCATCTGCGAGGGCTATCGACATGCAAGAATCTATTCCCGGTTCTAATATAAAAACATGGAAGCCATAAATTTAGTTGTTCGAGTGGGGAATGTGGAACAAGCAGCACATCTTCAAAAGAGACAATAATAGCGAGTTAGTCAGTGTGCCGTCACAACACGCATCTACAATTCTATTTCGGCGGGCACTGTTTGGACAGTGTCATAATGATGGTTATTATGATTGTCCAAATAGTGCACACTTGAACGTGTTTTTAATAATTATTTTATAATTTTGTATTATATACACGTATTGTTTTGTGAAACAAACAGTAAACTATAAAATGCATCATTATGAAATGTAAACTAAGATATTCGTATATAGGTAAAAGCATTCCTGAGGACTTTTGTCATCGGTCCGTCGATGGATCTACGTCTCCATGTTTTGGAAACTATTCTTGGTTGTCTTCTTGGGTAACACTTGGGACAAAACACGGCAGCATATCTTCTTCGTCATATTTGTCAGCAAAATATGTCAAGGCGTCATTTTTCTCGCGCCTTTTGCTGATAAGTCTAAAATGTCCCCCGTCGGTCCTCTACGTACACCTAGGGAGCAGACACTCTAAATGCGAACATTGCACCGTCAATTCCAATTCTGAGCTCGAAGTTTCCATTCTTCAATGTCTTATAGATCTTTGTCAATGTTTATATAGATTGTGGAAAATAAAGATTTCTTACGAGAAAGAATATTATAGATACTGTTAAGTTCGGCGCGTGGTGAACGGGTTTTGGCTTTATTAATTGATGGAGGTTCTTTAGATTAGATTTATATATGCTAGGTCGACGAGGTTAACAGAGCAATAGACTCTAAGGATCCGAATTCCATCTTCTTGTTATTGCTGTATCATTGTAGAAATTGGCAATTGAATGTAGTTTTGATGATAATGTTACTGATACTAGATATAAATGTGAAGGTTTGCGAGACGTATAGTTGTTCTTTCTCACGGAAAAACGGCTGAAGGGATTCACATGAAGTTTAACATTCAAATAGAATATTGACTACTTTTTATTTCAAAAATATATACGGTTTCTGTGTAAAACTTTAAAGATATACATATCAATGCGGGCAGAGCTACGGGCAGGAGGTCTGTCTATCTCCCTATATTCCACGAATAGATTTTGATGTCTTATATAAAACATTGAAATTCATGGAATGTAAGCTCGTCAGGAGCTGCTGTTTGAGCAGCAGCGGTGGCAAAGCGCGAGTACATCTTGTATGACCAGCATTCACACAATTATCACTGTGCGACAGACGAAGCGTATGCTTACCGACGTGAAAAAAAAAGATAAAAATCATGCAAAAATCATGACAGAATATGGCGAATCTCGAGACTCACTTTTCAGTAACAAAATTTAATGCGAAAGACTATTTGTCTGTTTGTTTGTCTCCTTGCTAAACAGTTATATCACTATTCAAAATCAGTCTATTTCGATGATGGTGTCTACAATGAGTACAGGGTGTGTTTTTGTTTCAGAGTAAGGAGGTAGGCGGCGAGTGCGGCGGGATGGTGGTGCGCGCGCCGGACTCCCTGCCCGGGCTCACGCACCACTACCCGCACTGCGGAGACAGGTGACCATCATTTCTTTTCCACACGACGTCAACTTCAAGTCACACAAGAAGGACTAAGCCACTGAAATCGTGCCTTAGTCATTCTTCTGAGGCGGCCCCCTTCAGGACCCTATGAGAGGAAGATGATGAACTCTACACGAGTACCTTAACAATTGGCCGTACGCATGTCAGACTCTCACTGACTAAACACTACCTAGGAGTTGTCTTTAGTCGGAAGGCTTCTAAGGCTTCGATGGCGATCGCCCCAGAGGCAGCGTAGTGACGGAAACGTGCGCACTGTATCTCTTGCACTGTTTGATACACGAAGGTAATCATAGCGTGTTTAATTTCGATGGAACTCCGTCTATTAACATTTACAGGAATTATCGTATCCATATTTTTGGAATTGACTATTTTATTGTATGTGGAAGTAGATAATCTACAATAATATGTACTATTTACAATAGCTAAAAGACTGCTACAAAATAAAATTACATTTTTAAGACTCACCGAAATAGTTTCTGCATTTCGAAGATCAATCCGCAAAAGCGAGAGACAGATAAACAAAATTATAAACTCAAATTTAGATTTTGTCAGTCTGTTAATAACAGTATGAACTTACCAAATACCCTTTATTACAAAATCACTAATAGACAATTTAATTTTATACCCTTGTATATGTGCAACGTCTAATGATACACAAGCATGTGTTCCACCAAAGGGTTCTTTTTCTTTCTTCCAAGTTCTTTCTTTGTAAGTATGTAAAGTAATTACAGTAGCCCATAGATGCACGTGACTGATCCGCTATTTTTCATTACATAATGTAATGGTTTTGTGTCAGGTCTCCAGCGAAATGCGACAGAATGGGTGTGTCGAAGTTAGTGAACGAGGTCAGCCCCAGCAGCTCGGAGGAGTCCAACTCGCCCACCGAGATCAACTGCTACCGGCGGCTGGGGGACCGGCCGCCTCTCATGAAGAGAATTGCCATGGGCTTCAGCGGGGCGCTGCTGCAGCCCTCGGACGATGACTCCACGCCACTAGTCACCGATACGCCGACCACGTGAGTGTCTCTATATCTGGATTGGAGCCGACCATCACCAGTAATTAATATAAAGATATAAAAAGATAAATATAACATTAGTATAGTATTAGTATATCTTCACGCTAAGTCCCTTGCGGGGTAGGCAGAGAGAACCGAGCGCCATAAGACGCGGTCCTTACATACTTCACTCGCTTCTGTGACATTCATAGCTCTTTTCACTCCTGACATCACCTTCTGATAAAACACGACCAATTTGGTCATGGTAGGTTAGTCTCGGTCTTCCTCGGCTCCTATATCCTTCCACTTTTGCATTGTTTATCTGTTTCGTTATTCTTTCGTCCCGCATTCTTTCTACATATCCGAACCAATGGAGCATGCCCTTTCTTATCTTAACACTGATACTCTCTTTCAGACCAACTCTTTCTCTCACGTCTTAATTACGAACGCGGTCAGCAAGCGTTATGCCACAAATTTTGAGCAATGCTCTCATCTCGACCGCATTTATTCTACTTTCATGCTCTCCCTGCCATGCCCAGCTCTCACTTCCATTTAGCGTTGGGATTGGCACCGCGTTGTGTACAGCGAGCTGTGCCTTCTGGCTTAGATTTCGGCTGCCTAGAAGTTTACCCAACGCTCCATTCACCCTATTCCCGGCACTCACTCGTCTCTCCACATCAGCGGTGTACCTTTTGCTGCTAAAAGCACTTCCAAGATATACAATCTCATTCACTTGCTCCAACACTACATCATCAACCATAATCCTAATGTTCGTTTTGGTTGTCTCTCTTTCAAATACCATTATCTTGGTTTTCTTCGCATTCAATTGTAAGCCTTTCTTTATACAATCATCTTTCATGCTGTAACTAGTGTTTGAAGTTCGGATGGTGATTCTGCTATTAATACCGTGTCATTTGCATAAAGCAGGCAGTTGACCACTGAGTCACCCATTCGCATTCCCACATTCATATTTCTTATTCTCTGAAGACAACTGTCCAGATACAGGATGAACAGCCGAACCGACAGCACGCATCCCTGTCTGACACCAATGTTGACATCAAACTAGGGCGACGAGCTGCCGTCCACCCGCACACATGCTGTACAATCTTCATAAGTGGATTGCACAGCACGGAGTAGGTCACCGTCAACCCCATATCCGGGCAAAATGTTCTTTCGCAGGACCCTATCAAATGCTTTCTCAAAGTCCACAAAACCGCAGAAAACCTTCTGGTCCAAAGACAGATGCTTCTCTACGATGTTGCGGAGTGAAAAAACTTGATCCGTATATCCTCTGCCGCTTCAAAATCCACCCTGCGCTTCCCAAAGCATTCCATCGTATTTCACCCTCATTCTCCTTTCAATGATTTTTCCATACACTTTAGCTTTTATAAATATAACATATATTTACCAAAACTATTTCAGGCCCGTAAACCTACCGCTGTGTCTAAACGGCGGCTACATAAACGAAGCATCCGAAGCAGAAGCGCGCACCAGAGAAAGCAACCGAGACTTGCCACCCGTCGCACTGCCGCGACGCAACGACAGCCTGCACAACGAGCTGGATGTCGACTTCCGACGGTGTACCAACATTAAGAACAGGTCAGAGATTATATTAGAACTTATGATATAAATGGAGCACGCATGCTTTAGTGCTAGCATTAGCCTGAGCTTCAACTTTGAAGCTAAAGCGCAGAGAGACAAACCGGAAGCAGACGCATAGACGAGAAAGAACAACACACTCTTACCGCTTGTTTTGCAGCCGCGGTATAACGGTCGGTCGGTCACATCATAAAGGACTACAACGGATGAAAAGCTTTCACATATGGTATGAACGTACAAGTATAGTAGATGGTGGAGTTCCAGACTATTTACAACCAAGACCAGTGCTAGTGGAACATATAGGCGTACGTGGAAATGCACTTAAATAAAGCAAGCTAAACGACAGAAGCTTAGTCATGTTATAATTATGGCACAACATTTATCATATTCACCCTTATGGCATTGTCTGACGTATCACTGTACTATATTGTTTTGCTACTGTAATTGTGTTAGATTTGAACACAATCAGCAGACGGCAGATGTATGCAGAGCTCTCGTTCGGAGAACCCAGCATGCGTTGCTGCGTACTAGTTTATATATTTAAAAATCTATTACGTCCTATGATAAATGGAATTCCAGTTCATGCTAGGGTTAATTGCTTACCTACGTGATGTTTCCAGCAGTCCATCGCAAGCGTGCAGCCGTACTACGTCGTCGTCGTCAGGGGCGTCCTCGTGTGGCGGCGGCGCGTCGCATGCCTCCGGGAACAACAATGCACCGCGCGCGGAGCCCGAGCTTAGGCACGCGCCGTGGTTCCAGCAGGGGATACCTAGAGAGGTACAGCATAAAAGTATAGTTCCTAATACAAAAGTAATTGCATGGCATGAAGTATCAATTTCTCACAAGCCCTTAACGGTGCATCTTTTCTCATAGACGGAGGTCTATGTATGAAGTGGCGCAGGACAGATTCATGGACGAGTCCATGATCTTTCAAATATGGAACAGTTCAATACCTCACAGATATTCCTGTAGGCTGCCGCTCTTATACTTATTCAATAAGTAGATTCAATTTCCGAGCGATTTCCAATTTCAATACGTCTCTTTCTCGTGGTCGCTAGATCTACGTTAGAGAGTTTTATCTCATCAGTCTTATATCGACCATATTACATAATGTTTGTATTCATATCGTATATTTATATATAGACAGTTGTCTCGTATGTATGTAGAAAGATAAATAAATAAATCTTTTTCACACACATTAAAACAGGGTATACGTGTTTACGTCAAGGTATATGTGGAGACGGAATGAACATAAAACTGTGATCAATTTGATTTTAATATATGACCGAGCCCGAGAGAACATTAGAGATACACACAAGCCGGTTTATTGGCCTTTTTAAGAAGTGGAGGCACTGACGAGAGTGTACCACTTTCGGAAATCATGAAGACTAAAGAAAAATTGGAAGACGAATAAAGTGTATAAGTGCACGTCTAGTGAGGGAAAGATTGGCGAATGAAAATCTTTCCGCCTTAAAACCTGTAACACTCTAGAAGAACAGTGGAGTCAATATTTTTGCAAATGTATGATAATGTTCAGGCAGTGACGCCTATTAAGGATATTACTAAGAATGAGATTGAATACGAAGCCTGAAAAAGGGAAAAACAGTAGGAATGAATATGATAGTGAGATAATCTTGTATATTAAATTGGATTGTATATCTTGGATGCGCTTTTAGCATGGATGGAAAGTACATCGCTGTTGTGGAGGCACAAGTGAGAAAAACTTCTTGGCAACAAAAACGTGAGCCAGAAGGCACAGCCGTACACAACGAGGTGCTCATCCCAGCGTTAATATATGGAAGCGAGAGTTGGATTTAGCAGAGAGAGCATGAAAGTAGAATAAACGTTAAGATGTCAGCGTTGTACAAAATCTGTGGCATAACGCTTGTAGATCGAGTTCGCAATGAAGATGAAAGAAAGACAGCTGGTCTGAAGGAGAGTATTAGTATTAAAATAATAAAAAGCATGTCCCATTCGGACATGCAGAAATAATTCGAGAGGAAAGCATGACGACACATTTCTACAACGCGAAAGTAGAGGGATGTAAGAGCCGAGGAAGGCCAAGACTTACCTACTACGACCAAATGGGTCGTGTCATCGTGTCATATCAGGAGATGGGTAAAGCAAGCAGGCTAAAATGCTAAAGATGCGAGACAGGTATATAAGGGCCGCGTCATGTGGCTCTCGGTTCTCTCTGCCTGCCTGCAGCGCGAAGGAATTGGTGTGGAGTAGTAAAACAGGTCATTGAAAAATATTCTCGCTCAAAAAAATAATCATTACAAGTATTCTAACAAACACACTATAAAATTGCGAATTATAGGGGATATTACGCTCGACCCTCATCTTTTTAAAGCGTTATAATACGCCTTTGTTTAATTTCTAGATTGCTCTGGAAGTGTTGAGCAGCCAAACGGTAGGTGCCTTCCTGGTGCGAGGGAGCACGACGCAGGCCGGGTGCTTCGCGCTCTCGGTGCGCGTGCCGAGGGACTTCCAGCCTTCTGGTATAGCGCATTACCTTATACTGCGGACGCCAAAGGGGTACAAGATTAAAGTAAGTTGTTCGCTCATTGTTGGTTACATTTTACAGTGAGTTAAGTGGGCGTGATATAGATGTGTACCATTGATTGAAGTGGTGATAGCCCGGTGGATAAAGAACCAGCCTATTGATTAACCGGTCCCCGGTTCGAATCCTGGCGAAACAATGTACTACTAAATTCGTTTTTTCGTATGTACATATTTATCACTGGCTCGGCGGTGACGGAATACATCGTGAAAATCCCGCAAGAAATTATATTTCGAAATACGAAAGACGTGCGTCTGCCGGCAGTCGCTTCATGTAAAAATCATAAGTTTATAGGCTACGGTAACCGCTTTACACCATGTGGGCCGTACGATTATATGCCTCTTGACGTTGTATAAAAAAAAATAAGAAAATAGAATGCAAAAAATCCATACCGTCCATCTAAAATAAAACAGCAACCAGAGTCCACTTAACACTAAATTGTAATTTAGGGCGCTAAGATGATCTGTAAGTGTACGGGCCGTTATACTCTAATTGGCTTTAATTCATCTAAAGACACATAACAACACCGTGGGGACTAGTATACTCAGTCATTGCTTCCCCGCCGTTATGTTTTACGCCTTTAAGAATTTAAGCGTGCCCACAGAATTGATACAGTTTACGATGTTTATTCAGGGTTTCACGAAGGAGTTCACCTCGTTGTCAGCGCTTGTGACTCATCACAGCGTAATGCCGGAGCTACTGCCGGTGCCGCTGCGGCTGCCGCGCGCGCCGCCCGCGCGCCCCGCCGCGCTGCGCAGAGACCACGCCGACATCGACAGCGTCGCCCCTCAGACGCACAGCCTGCCGCACTCGTCACACCCACATGCACACCACCACTTACAGAACTTCCTCGCGCAACTCGACGTTTGAAACACGGACACGTCGTGCCGAGTGGGCAGTGTCGCCGCAGACACGTAGCGTATCGCACGTACGAGTGCACACACACGATTAAACGCAGGTTGTCCTTGTTCAACTTGACATTAGACGCTTGTTATACTCCCAGTTCAATTGCACCTACCACATTCCTCGCCCTGTGCCTCGCCTGCGCACAACATGCCGACTCAGCGCCGCACCCTGCAGAAGGTTCTCGAATAATTCGACACGCGCGCTTCTTTTCCCGATTCTGATTGGTCTGCCGCGCATCAAGCGCGCCCGACATAGACGGCGCCGTGCCACCACGTGCACCACCACTACACCCACACACATATCGTGCAAAATGTTGCAATACAGTGACGTTTACAACGTGTGGTCATTCCTACCGCAACTGATAACAGTAAACACGAACACGAGTGATCTCTAATGTCCGTAATAGGCTGTGTACAAACTGAGCGGTGGAGGCAGCTTGTGCCTTATTTCACTTTGCGAGGTGGGACAACTTGCCCCCGTAACAAGGATAAGAAATCACGCACTGAGAAGCCACATGGACGCCTTGCCGCCGTACTAAATGTTAACCAGTATCCAGTCCTTCTCTTTCAAGGATATTTTTAACGTATGACAACTGTAAATTAACGATAACTGTTATCGAATGTATACAATAATTCAGTGCTCTAGCTATATTGCTGAATTATTTCTCGTTTATTTCTGTTGAAATGACCATTTTGTATGGAATACGTGCGCGCCATGTATATCGTTGTCAAAATTGTTTTCACATACTACAAGCGCTATTATATTTCAGTACTACTTTATATGTTAAAACGATTTTTTTCTGAATGTTGTGCCTGAGAAAGGAAATGCGTCATAAGAATTTACCTGAAGGATAGGTGAACAAGTGTTAAGCTTGCTTATTATTATTTCAAAATAACGGCTAGCTAGTTATCTAGCAACGATCAGCACACAAACACAAGTTATTATTTTGGTGCTCTTAAGTATTTAATTAAACGTAATCTCAATTTCGTGTCTCTTGATAAGTTGTCGCTTCATGCCATGACGCTACTACAGAGATACAATATTTGCATGAAAAAACGAATAACCCGGCGTGTATCGCAAGTTGTTCTATACAAACTATAAGATAAACTAACACCAGGCGATCAAAACGCTTGATGCGAAACATAATTTCGAATGTAGAAGTTTGTTCGCCATCGCAATTGTCGTCAAAATGGCATCTAATGCTATCTGTTATAATAGTTGATTGTTCATTAAAAATAACGCTCTAATTATAATTAATCAGTTGGACGAGATTATATATTTGTATACAGTCCATCGAACAATATCTTTATTTCTAGAATGAAATAGTTTTATCAATTTAAATAACAGCACATAATCTAATATAATCTGTTAATGGAACAATGCTTGACAAATTATATCGTTAAATTGTAATCAACCAGATTTTAGAAGAAAACGCACATGGGGCGGCTCGCTGTGGCGGTCAAATTGTCGTCAGTATTTGACGGCGGTCTTATAACTATGGATAAGTAGAAATACCCAACGATTTTTTAACCCTTCGAAACCCGTGTGGTCATATATGACCGCGAAATGTATGGGAAAAGGTATATAATGGGTTCTGAAGGCTATAAGGCCTTCAAATCAACCACAAAGAAGTGAATATATTTTATCAATGTAACCACTTATTGTTTATCTTTTACAAATTGGTCGATATCCACGTTTGGCCGTCGCAGTTTCTCCGCCTTGTGTGCGAAAGACCTTAGCGTTTTATATCAAAATAAATGAGTCATTAAATTATTGTATGTTGTCTAGTTACTGTTGTTAAGATAGTTTCCTTTTATATTATGTAATGAATAATGTGATAAATATCAACTTAGGACATGTAAAAATGTACTGTAAATTAATGAAATGTATATGGAATGTAATTATTATGATTGTGTCATATTTATAGGATTTTAGATGGGAATCGCAAAGGCTCTCAGATCAATAAAGAACATGTAACTGACGCTGAAACTGAATTCTTTTGTAACAATGGGTTTTACAGATTGGTTTGGTACATACTTACAACATGATAATATGTATATATATCCCACCAAAAACATTCTGTAAAAAACTAGCCAAGTCTCGACGGAGCTGCTTGTTTATCTCTAAAAAGTAATGAAATCTAGACAAAGTCGTGCCAAGTCTAAGGTTCCTTACTGCGATTTCTTTATTATTATAGTTAATGTTGTGTGACTTGGCCGTTGAAAATTGTTTATATTGAAAATTCTTTATACGTTAGTGGGTACAAGTCAATTTTGTTTACACGTAATGTTATATCTGTTGTAACTAATCAACGTTTTCCAAGTGGCAATTTTCCATCGTCAATGGGTAGCGGTTCTGGCGACAGATTGGTGCAATGGTGTCATGGAGCAGCTGGTTTTTTACCCTTGTGTACCCTTCAACGGCCAAGTCACACAACATTAACTATAATAATAAAGAAATCGCAGTAAGGAACCTTAGACTTGGCACGACTTTGTCTTGATTTCATTACTTTTTAGAGATAAACAAGCAGCTCCGTCGAGACTTGGCTAGTTTTTTACAGAATGTTTTTGGTGGGATTTCACTTCTTTTTGTAGAAACGTGGACATATTTTGATTTATTTTATTAGATTTTCTTATTTGACACAGTTTTTTTCTCATAGTAGAAGGGGGCATTACCATATCTCTAATACAGCTGAGACCAGCTGAGGGTTCTTCATCAGATACTTTAGACCTTCGATTTTTGACATCAAATGAAGCGGCCCACCAAGTTGAACATTTTTTGTAAAGGCGGTATGTCGTTCTCTAATAGTTTGGTTGGGCTCTTGTGTTTTCTAATCAGGGTCACAGGTACTCCAGATCTTCGATTATCCTAGTTTTTATAGTTTTCCCTTTATGTGGCCATTAAACCCTAACTCTGTACCAAATTTCAGCTCTCGGAGTTTATGGGAAGTACTAGTTCTATTTTGATGATCATGAGTGAGTGTCATAAATGCGAAACTTTGCTTTCGCTTAACTTCGGAACTAAATGACCTACAGACTTGAAATTTTGGATTTTAAGTATGTGATTATAGCTTACTGGATGACGAAAATTTCTGCGTTCTGGTCTTATCCAGAGGTTCCCAAATAGGGGCCTGAAAATGCGGCGAAATGGTTCCAGTAAAGGATGGTACGGCAGTGTTTGCTTCGCGCTCGACTTGGCGGGGGCACTGCCGTGCCCCCTGATATACGTCTCGTCACATGGCGCATATAAGAAGTTCCAGTACAGCTGGCGAATGTCTTTAAAATATACGTCACACATATTAATTTTAAAAGCTAATTTGAAGTATTCTAAGAATTGAATGGAGTGTCACGTGCACTAATTCTTTTACACACACCATGTTTGTATTATTAAAATCCCTAAAGTAAATTTGACGTCCATCAACGTGATGGTAAATCGAATATTATCAGGTTTAAATTCTTTTCTGGTCTGAGAATCGAGTTAATTTATATTTAATTTCGCGCTGTAGTTTTATCTAGGTATTTTCTAGTCTTTTATAAGTGTACAGTTGTTGAAAATCTGTATTCGTGGAATATCACACGACCAGGAAGTTTTATTATAGCTTTTATGGACAGATGTGACGTGTTGTATCGGCGTTGCTAAACTGCTTATACTACTGTTTTATTATGGTTATGTAATCATCTGATACCCAGCTAGTGTAATATGATAAGTGTTTGACAGGCTCAGGTCGACACGTCGCTCAGTCCTTACACGTGCTTGACGTCGACATCATTGGCAATATATAGAGTGGATTATAATCGTGTCTGTTTGGGACATCTTGTTTGTACAATCATGTAAAACGCAATGTCTGCTATTCTTGTCTTGTACTACAGTTTGATTTCAAAATGATTATTAATCTTGTTTTGAATACGTTTATAAGTCTTACTTTATATGTATTATGGTTATAGTTAGAACTGAATCTTGAGTTCATTTGATATCCAACGGATGAGAAAATAAAAATTACATTGCTACATTTTATATATATTGAAACCACTTTATAATTTTTTTTACAATTTGTGATACATAAGTCCTTTTATTATAGTAATTATAGTAATTCAAATACTGTTACTGTTTTAGTTAAAAACAAGAATAGCTGCAGCATTAGTACCATTGAATGTGGTTATGGCAAAAAAGTAAGACTGACTGTTAACTTATCATTTTTAATGAAGTACGCCAGAAAGGTGTCTCACCAAACGAAAAACTCAGATACCTACTAGTACTAATGTAATTGAAACAGTTGAGCGATGTGATTAAATACGTGAACAATGAATGGCCGGTTCACAAGTGCGTGTAACGTTGGATGTATTCAAGTAGCCTTGTAGCGAGAACCTGCGCGCAGCCCCGCACCGTCGGCGAGGGGATACCTACAAGTTAACAAATGTATTCATTTCAATAAAGAAATATATCTACCCAGTGGTAATAAATATTTAGTTGTCTCGTAAGGTCCATGCCCATTGTTGAACTCGCCATTCCAGTAGTGACGGCAGGGGGCCGCAAGACGTTGATTGTAAACACTGCCTTAGTACGAACGTCGTGCTTGTCATGTCGTGACTAGAGTTAGTACGTTGATGTTTAATGATGTTATACTGCCGGTACTCCTATGACTGTTTGTTTTACACTAATTCCGATAATTTAACAAATGTAGTGTCTGTTCTTCATAAATAAGGTACAAAGAGCTGTCTTGTTTCTGTAAATTCAAGGCTTTTCTGACGAAATATCGGAATACCAACATTGAAATTAAATTCTACATTGAAACCTTCCGATGTGACATGCCCGTTGCGTGCTGTGTCCTACGTTGCATTACATTCAAAGGTATAGAATAGTTATAAACCTTACAAGTTTATACAGGGCTTTTGGTTGACTGATGCAAACATAACATTTATAAAAATTAATAACTTGCTGAAGGAACATAGATATTACAGAAAAAGAAATCGTTCTACTATTGAAATTGATAAGCCGATCTGATAGTTTTGCTTTCGTTTTTTGATCGGTGATATTTTGGTAAAATAGATTTAGGACGAGTTACATCCTGCAAGGTCTGCTCCAAAGACCCTGTGTAAAAAGATAGTTTGATTCAGTAAAATAAATTAGTACGTACACAATGATATATTATGTTTTGGATATACAGAAAACAATCTAAACTACACTTGAGCGTTCAAAGGTACCAGTAATATACCTATATATGAAGAAAATAAGGAGAACTTGAGAAAACCGAGAAATGTCAGTTTAGAGACAATCATATCAGTTTACAACGTCAAAAAATGCGTTGCCAGGGATTTGAGTTACCTTTTTTGTCAAAAACAATGCGAGTACTATGTAATACGTATTCACAAAAAAATATTCTCATGGGTACTACCCGCCTACATTGTGGGAAAATTTATTTCCTGTATCTTCAAGTTTGTTTCGAAATGACCTTCCTTGTTTTCTCAATGACATTTGCTTTTAAAATATATTTTTTCAACATGTTTACCTACTAATGTTGACTATACAACGACAACAGCGTCGCACACGATGTACACGTAAGAGCGTAGTTTAATTTCATTATTTTAATATACGTACTCATGGCTGTCTTTCTCACGCTGTCACCTCGAATGTTACGGAACACTCGGCGAATATTAATTTATTACCTATTCATATCATAAATAAAAGAATAAAGATTGATAATGTGTTTCAATTGACCGATTGAATGTTAAAGAATGGAGGCGTATAAGGACCGAGTCGCGAGAGCACACATTTCTGCTACTTACTGTGACTTGGGGTACGGATATATACATATAATATAAGTGTACAATTCTTCAACAGCTTAAGCAGCAGAACATCTTAAAAATAGCTGTTGTCGATTGGCGATTGCTGGCAACGGTAAGGCTCTGTACTGTCACTTATGATCAAAAATTGAAAAGACTTAGTGAACAAGAGTGCACTTTGTGTCGTCTATATTTGTGTGTTTAAATATCACACCCAGCACCAGTTTATTGAGAATCTTTTTGAATTCCTGTGAGTATGTAGACTTCAGGCTTCTTTTTTTCACGGATACCTCCTTCGTCGGATCATAGAGTAATGTCATGCATGATGACAAGGAATCCTAATTATTTCTGTATACGGAGCTTGAAGAAAACGGCCAAAAAGAAACAATGGTATAAAAAAACGGGGCATATATATAAGCATATTCCGAAGTAAATGAATGCTTGCAAGGAGTGTCGCGGGAGCAATGTTACTCTTACTACTATACATTAGCAGCCAAGTATTAGTAGTTCCTGGTAACCTGCAGGGAGGTATTATTAGCTGCGGTTTTCTGTAAGGCGAAGGGTAGGTACTGAGGTGGGTTGCAAATTGAGTAGCTATGTGCTTCGGCTAAGGATGCCCTTTTTTTCAAAAGACCACGTGAGGTTTCGGTGGTATAAGAAATATGTTGGGGTAAAGAATTGTGTAGTGCATAAGTCAAAAACGTGATTATATATCACAGTAATTATGTTGGGTTCTTTCATTATGAAATTGACATTTTATATGGAAAAACTAAAACGAAAAAATATGAATTTATATATTTAATCAATCGAAATATGTACCATTATTATCCATGTACTTTCGCCATTTTATAGGTAGTTCATTGGTTCCATTGCTGAAAAAATTGTGAGAGCGAGAATTAATAAAAACTTTGAAGGCGTTTTGGACTGCCTCATCGAAATTGATTTTTTTTTCTTGCAAATAGCTGCCCAAATTGCGAAAAAAGTGGTAATCTGTTGGAACAAGGTCTGTGGAGTATGGTGGGTGTCAGAGATATTCCAATCTCAGCTCCTCTAATTTAGTGTCCGACTGTCGTGAAAAGTGAGGTCTAGCGTAGTCCTGAAGCAGCAGTGAGCTAGAGCAATTGACCAGTCTCGGTTGTTGAATAGCGAGCTTTTCCATCATGGTTAGCAATTGTTGATAATACAGATATGCCGTAATCCTCTGGCCAGATCTTAAGAAGCTGTAGTGTATGACACCAGCACTGGTCCACCAAACATTCACCAGTACCTTTTTCTGAGTCAACATTCGCTTGGGATAGGATTTAGCCGGTTCTCCCTAGTTCAAGGTTCAACCACCGTGATGAGCGTTTCCAATTATCGTACAGAATCCATTTTTCATTCTAAGTAACAATACGATTAAAAATTCCTTCATTATTGTGATGGTTGAGTAATGTAACGCAGCACTCAATTCATGCGATACATTTCTCGAGCTTTTTCACTTTTCCAATTTGTTTCAAGTGAATTAAAATTATTTTGTCACTCACACTGAAGCCTGCCGCTAACTCTGACGTGGTTTGCGATGGATCTGCTTCCACGATCACCTTTAATTCTTCGTTGTGAACTTGGGTCCCGGCCGTCCACGGGGTTTGTTTTATAAATCAAAATTTCCAGAACGAACGAACATTGGAACCAAAAACGTACCGTGTTTTCTTTTACAGTAGCTTCCGCATAATATGTATGGGGAAGCATTAGAAGCTAGACCGACCGCTAGAAGCTTTTTCTACAGCGTCGGTGCCACGGTGGAACTCCTGTTCGTAAATAACGCAAAATTTTAAGTTTTCCATATTGTGAATAGACCGACACGTCAAAGAAAAATCAAATAGCGTGGCAAATGAATCACTAAATTCAATCGCCAGATATTTGAGATAAAAGTGACCAGTTTGCCAAAACGCCAATTTCACATGTGAGGATCTAATACAATGATGGGCCTACACTTTATGTGGAATGTCATAAGGTTATTCAACGATGTGTGGAAGTGATGAATTCGTACCGTCCGGCATGCCGCCGCCTGCTGGTTTATCTCCTTGGTGGTGTAGATAGTCTGACAAGTTCTCACTAAATAATAAATGTGAATCGTAATGGAGCTTCATCACGTGAAGAGCTAGCTTGAGATCCGCAGTAAGTAGAAATCTGAAGCAAGTAAAGCCGCAGGAAATGATGGATATAAGTAGTACCTATCCTATGTTATTCTCTAGGTATTAAACTACTTTTTTACTTAATCTTATTTGGATGGGCTCGAAGGTTTGTAGCTGAAAGATAATTAACAAAACGGACCGACAGAGTTACTTATTTTCGCATTTATAATATTACTTTGTATATTCAAAAGCAAAATCGTGATTAATAATGACTGATAAAGAAAAGTTTACTTACAAAACGAAAGGAACCAAATTATGTAGAGCGCCATCTGTAGACAGTTTTAAGGATTAGATGAAGAGAGCGCTGTTGTTCTGGTTTAGAAATAGCGGACGAGACAAAGGTGAAGACTAGTAGGAAAAAGTTCTACGTACGTTCCCATAGAGTGCGCTGCTTGTATAATTTTATTCATTTGAGACTACAGCATAAACACATTGAGATTGCATGTTTGGTAAAATTTACAACTACAATAAAAAAAAATTTTTAATTAAATTGGAAAATGAATTTGAAAAAGGTTTTTTATTTCATTAGCATGCCACTTATTAAATAGGCAGTTCTTAGCAAAAATAAAAAAATATTTTGGCATTTTTATTACATCAACACTCGTGAGTTTGAGCATTACGCGAGTGACATTTAATATATTACAAGCGTTTATAAGCTACGGTGAGTGATTTACATCAGGTGCGCCGTATGCTTGAATGCCTCCCGACGATGTATAAAAAATATCAACCCAGAGGGAAAAATAGACCTTTTTTAAGTAAGGTCACGTCTATTGAAATATAATTAGTTGGCCGCGCGGGTTTCCTCGCGATGTTTTCCTTTATCGCCGAGTAAGTGACAATTACAAATATGTATATAATGCGTGCGGTGACGGAGAAATAATACAAAAAATCGGTCAAGTGCGAGTCGGACTCGCGCACGAAGGGTTCCGTACCATTATCTATAAAAACGGCAAAAAAATTACGTTTGTTGTATGGGAGCCCCTTTAAATATTTGTTTTATTTTGATTTAATTATTTATTCTTAAAGTAAATACATAACTAAATATTCTGTGAATATTTCAAGTGTCTACCTGTTGCCGTTATCAATATCGAGCAAAAATTAGCAAAAAAATCACATTTGTTGTATGGGAGCCCCCTTAAATACTTATTTTATTCTATTTTTTAGTATTTGTTGTTATAGCGGCAACAGAAATACATCATCTGTGAAAATTTCAACTGTCTAACTATCACCGTTCATGAGATACAGCCTGGTGACAGACGGACGGACGGACGGACGGACGGACGGACGGACGGACAGCGGAGCCTCAGTAATAGGGTTCCGTTTTACCCTTTGGGTACGGAACCCTAAAAATCACCGCCCCCTTTCTTCCTCTGGGTGTCCTAAGAGGCGACTAAGGGATTTCTTGAGATTCCAGTATCTCAGCCGGTGGTAGGGTAAATACCCGCCTGGTTAGCTACCACCGTACACGCGGCGAAACACCCGTGAAGTGGCGTACCTATGAGTACGTCGCGTTTCGGGATCAGCTGGTGTATAACCAGTGCTCGGAGGATTGTTGATGCGATATTGGAGAACAGTGGTGGATTCTGTCTATCCATTGTCAGGAGGAGTGAGCTGATCCGTCGGCCAGGGAGACCCGTTGAAACGGTTGTTCCGCTGGCCGCCCGCGGTATAGTACAGGGGCCCAATCAAGTCTAACCACCTTGAGAGGCTGCCCTTTCATACCGCGCATAATCTCGGGGTAGATCGTCGTGCCGGTTGGTGATCGGATGGTGGGAACCCGGCGACTACCTCCGGGGGGGTTCGGGGGCCCTTCTGTCCGACGGATCAGTACAGCTCCTCTGTCGACAAACTAATGAAGAAACAATCCACCGCACTTCTTCTCCAATATCGTGGCAATTCTCTCCAGCTTCACGCTTCCATTTTCTACCCTTATGACAGCGCATATAGGAAAAGACGGTTTTACAGCGGTGCACTCCCCCACTACTCTGTTCAAGGTTGAGTTCTCTAACACCCGCGGACTCCACTCCAATCTCAATGCCGTCCACCAACACCTTGAGACGGTACGGCCCGCCATGCTCTTCCTAACGGAGACACAAATCCAGCGTCCAGCGGACACGTCCTACCTCCTGTACCCCGGTTACGTGCTTGAGGAGAATTTCCTCGCGAAAACCGGGATTTTATGATAAAATTTTATTTTGTAATTTGATAAATTTTCAACCGGAAGAAGTGATGAAAAATATATTTTTTCTAAGTCCGTGGTAGGATGGATGCCTCTGCTCGACTCACCCACGGTTCCGCAGCTGACGTTCACGAGGCTTCGTGATACAACTCTCTAAAGCATTCTACAAGTTTTCAGACCAATTACCAATGAAATGTCATCGTGTGTTGTCGGGTGTCGTCGGGCCTGATCGGTACACACTTATAACAAGCAACTAACGTATATACATGACACACAATTTCATAACTTTATTTGTAAAAGCAATGGTGCAGAGGATAAGCAACTTGCTATTAGATATAAGTCGTAGAGTCGAATCTCTCTTGGCTCGTTTAAGTTTTTAGTTAGTTTAATAACGACCCGTTTTTTAGGGTTCCGTACCCAAAGGGTAAAACGGAACCCTATTACTGAGGCTCCGCTGTCCGTCCGTCCGTCCGTCCGTCCGTCCGTCCGTCCGTCCGTCCGTCCGTCCGTCTATCACCAGGCTGTATCTCATGAACCGTGATAGATAGATAGTTGAAATTTTCACAGATGATGTATTTCTGTTGCCGCTATAACAACAAATACTAAAAAATAGAATAAAATAAATATTTAAGGGGGCTCCCATACAACAAACGTGATTTATTTTGCCGTTTTTATAGATAATGGTACGGAACCGTTCATGTGCGAGTCAGACACGCACTTGGCCGATTTTTTAATTCTTTATTTTATGTGAGTTAAATTGCAATGTTAATATTTATTAGAATTGATTGATTGAAATTGAAACAAAACAGTCACAACTTACTCTATCTTAGCAACAAAGTCCATAATACAACATGACGTAGTGTTCATTTGGCGCTCGATATTTTATGAAAAACAAATGTCGATTCATTGACACCGCTGCGTAATTATACCCATATATCATAGCAAATTACTACGGACCAAATTACAGAGTAAGCGACTACTAAAATATTGAGCGAGTAGGGAAAATGTGGCGAGAAGGGGCAGAGCGGGCGGGCACTGGCGCGCCGCCCGGCTCTGCACGAGGACTGTACATACTCCAGAGCAATACCGGCGTCTGCTTAAAAATGTGCATCTCGAACGAAAATTTAATATGAAGGTTTTCTAATAAAACTGTGTGTGACTTTCACGAGAAAGAATGAGACAAAAATGGAGGAAAAATGTTAAATTAAAATAGTAGGGTCTACCGTAGAGTGGTGTAGTGAACTGACTTTCTCTACATACAAAGAACAAATCTTTTCTCATACCCACATGATATTTTGAGACTTCGTATCACTCGCGCGATGCCTCCTCTGTTGCTTACACAGCAACTCCTTGGGAGCTTACTGGTGACCTGACTCTCACGCAGAAAAACAACAACCCTCTAGGGAGTTGTTATTTGGCTGCGGTTTTCTGTGATTTGGAGGTACTTTCCCAGACGGGCTGCTTTGATGCGCCCTACCTCTCTTAAAACATTCAGTCCAAGACAAACAGACATGTTCATGCACACAAATGCTTGCCTTGTGTGGAAATCGAACCCACAAGCATTCGTGCCAAAGTCGCGTCATTCACGACTGATCCACCGTGCTCGTCAAAACGTGTACGTAAATATTTTATACAGTTATAATGTGTTGTTGTTATTTTGTCTTCCAACTCCGAGTAGGCATCCGAAGCAAACATTGTGCGCCATCAAAAGTACATTGTCGCGGTGAACGAGAGTCGCGCAGTACTTCAGTTGGCGGCGGTTGCTGCATCCGTAGCATGGCCGCCGGTAATGACGTCACTTCGTCTACAGCTTACTGTGAGAATGGTTCACTTCTGAAACTACCAGTGAAAGTCAATACAAGCTACTCGAAGCATTCAGAAATGAACATTCCTGAACGACATCAGTACCCTTTTTAGGGTTCTGTACCCAAAGGGTAAAACGGAACCCTATTACTGAGGCTCCGCTGTCCGTCCGTCCGTCCGTCCGTCCGCAAATTTTGACAGATGATGTATTTCTGTTGCCGCTATAACAACAAATACTAAAAAATAGAATATAATAAATATTTAGGGGGCTCCCATACAACAAACGTGATTTTTTTGCTCATTTTTGCTCGATATTGATAACGGCAACAGGTAGACGCTTAAAATATTCACAGAATATTTAGTTATATATTCACTTTAAGAATAAATATATATAATAATTAAATTAAAATAAAACAAATATTTAAGGGGCGCTCCCAAACAACAAACGTGTTTTTTTTGCCGCTATTATGGATAATGGTACGGAACCCTTCGTGCGCGAGTCCGACTCGCACTTGGCCGATTTTTTTATACAACATCGGGAGGAATACAAGCGTACGGCTTATCTGATGGAAAGTGGTTACATTAGCTTGTTATATAAGGAGTATTTACATGCAATTTGATCTAACCTGCTTTAACTTATCTTACGATTAATGTCTACAACGCTTGATGATGCCTCGTGGAGAGGCGAAATACGTGTCGCAGCGACGACTAGGCCAGTCCTGGCAGCGACGGTGGTGGGGGCATGCCGATTCTGTTCCAGATGGCGGACGACCGCAGACCGGCCGGCCGGCGCTAGTCCGCATGAACTAATTGGTGGCGGAAGCACACAAAGCATGTAAATTGTAGATCAAATTGCATGTAAATTTGACTTTCGCAAAATAACGCCCGAATCTATTAACTATGTAAGGAGTATTTCTCACGCGTTGGCATGTCCGCAGCTAACAGCAGCTTTTTAAGAGAGGTAGGGTGCAATAAAGCAGCCTGGCTGCACCCAAATATTAACTGAAGGACTGTGGTGTTCCTGGGTGCGAGTGAGATAAGGTCCTAAGGATTTACTGTGTTTCTGGGCTAGGTAAATGCTTCACATCATGTGAACCGTAAGGTTATGTGCATCCAGACGTTATATACGAGGGTCATTTGAAAAGTTCTTAGCCTAACATACTTAATGAAACCACACGATTTTGAGTTTATTTTTATTTTTCAACATACTCTCCTCCGAGCTCAAAACACTTTTTCCATCGACCCGGTAAGGCTTCGATACCCGTTTTCTAAAATCTTCGTCTAACTCCTCAAAATAAACGTCCACGGCGGCTATGACCTCTTCATTTGTAAAAAAATGTTTACCACCTAAACAATTTTTTCAGCTTTGGGAACAGATAAAAGTCGGACGGTGCTAAATCCGGTGAATATGGGGGATGAGGTAACAATTCGAAGCCACATTGATGGATTTCTGCCATGGATTGCACAGAGGTGTGAACGCGCGCATTGTCCTGATGAAACAAGACTTTTCTTCTCAATAAACCTGGACGTTTTTCTTTGATTTCTTCTCTCAAACGACGCAACAGGTTGCAATAGTAATCGGCCACCCAGCAGTCGTGCTCACTAAAATGTCTAGACGGGCGGCGGCGTTGGGGGGCGGGTCATCGAGTTCCCTAAAATATGGTTGAACACGGTGATGGCTGCCCTCTGCGTCAACTCGTGAACGGGTGCCGCTCGGAGGGACTGGTCTGCCCGCGTCTCTCGTCCCTCTTTCTGCTTAAAACAAAAACTAAAATAAAAACTAGTAATAAAAATAATAATAAGGCACTTATTGTAATCGCACTTGCGGAGCGATAAAAAAAAAACCAACAATTTGACAAAAAAAAAAAGGCCAAACAAACAAAGGCACGGGCCAAAGAGCCTGTGGATATGACTACTATTAAAAAAAAAAAAAATAGTAATCGGAGTTTATTGTTTCACCCTTTTTTAAACAATCCACGAGAATTATACCCTTTGCATCCCAAAAAAACGGATGCCATGACTTTGCCCGCCTATAAAACCACCTTTGCCTGCTTTGGGGTCGGCGATCCTGCTCTTTTCCATTGTTTCGACTATTCTTTTGTCTCGGGTGTATTGTGGTGAACCCAGGTTTCATCCATGGTTATAAATCTTTCAACAAATTCTATTGGGTCAGCTTCATATAACTCTAAACAGTCGCGAGAAGTTGTGTCGGTTGCGTTTTTGTTCCACTGAAAGCAGTCGCGGTACCCACCGCGCAGACACCTTAGAGAATCCAAGCTCAGTAGTAATTATAGGATGTGTTCGCTTAGATGAGATGCCTACAGTTAGCTATCTCCTCGACAGTCAATCTTCGATCTGATAAAATTAAATCATAGATTTTTTCTTTGTTTTGATCAGTGGAAGCAGTCGAAGGCCGGCCACTACGGGGCTCATCTTGAATGGTCTCACGACCACGTTTAAACTCTGCTACCCAGTTTTTAACAGTCGCATACGAAGGAGCGGACACACCCAAAGCAGCAGACATGTCTTCATGTATAGCTTTTAGAGTTAAACCTTTCAAATTCAGGTATTTTATCACTGCACGATGTTCAATTTTATCCATTTTCAAAAATAGCTCTGACTTGACTTACGGTATTACGTGTAAACGAACAATGAGTTACTGTGAATAATCTAAACTGTGCAAACTGTGTTTTTTACTCATCCCAAAAAGTTACAACGCCGCTAAAGAAGTTTTCACTTCAAAAATACAATAATATCACCGCGACTACTCAGCTTACTGGCCACATCTCTTGAATATTTAAAGGGTTATTCAGAGATCTGAATCACGTAAAGGTCCTAAATTGATGCCTTAATTATAGGTGGGTCATAAAGAGACCATTATCGACAGACGCGCGAATTGAAGAGATACGTCTGAGGCGAGAGAGGGCGGCCTGGCGATGGGATGCCCTGACTTATGTGACGGGGGATGGTCTAATCCATTAGGGTAAGCGATAAGACACATTTTATTATTTTCAGTTTCAGTCTTTCAGTGACTTACAGACATATGACTGGCCTGGGGGTACTTCCTCTTAATAAAATACCTGAGTCATAGCTTTCTAGAGTGGTTGCCGAAGTATGTCTTCCCCTCGTTTTCATCACCGACACCTTCGTTAACTGTATAAACGACTGAATACCTGCTGAGCTCGCGCAGCTGTTGTGATAGTCTCTGGTGACCCTCACTTCAATTTTCCTGGAACACCTTTTTCGTGCCCTAAATTACTACTCGGGTTAATCTAGCTCCGGCCCTGTGAATCCAAGAAACCATTATTCAATCGAGGAACTCAGAAACTCCTTAGGAACTTGCTGGTAATTCCACTCACTCGAACGAACGTAACAATCCTTCTTGGGCTGGTGTAAAATTTCAATACAATAAATTATTAATTTGTTTAAGTACGATTCGTAGTCTTGTATCTGTGTCAGATGTTAGTCGTGATCGCGGTCTGCAAGCGTTACGCTTTGTATTTTTGCTCAATACTTGTATTGAATTAAAACACAGAGTATTAATCCTCATACGCCTCGAGGTTTTGCTTTAAGCCGCTACTTCAGTGATTAGAAGCCCTTTGAATCCAGTCCACAGTCATTACAGTAATGGTCCGTGAAGGTCGCATTATAAATTACGTAGACGAAGAGCTTTGTCCCCTTCGATATCCAGGAGTAACTGGCCGCCGGGTGGTCGCCGGGAGTTGGACACGCTGAGGTATTCCCTGTGTGGCCCGCAAGTCGGCCTGCACACACGACGATAGATATTCAAAGAGGTTACATTCACATTTAAAAGAGAAAATTACGTTCAATATACTTCTTTTTGACTATTTGATGCACGTAATATATAACAATTATATTTTTTGCAATGTATACAAGTATACCCGTCTAAAGTATAACTATTGTAAAGTGGCTAACGGGGGAATGCTTTCAATAAAAGAAGCATCGCTAGCGCATTGAGACCCCTGCTGCTAATACAGAAACTCCTTAGGAGGTTAACCCCACTCACTCGCAGATTTTTTTTTCTAAAAGCTTACAAGTAACTTTGATCTTCACCTCATATCTCTCTTCACTTTATGTATTACAGATTAATTAGTTAATAGATTCAGGCGTAATTTTGTGAGAGTTAAATTTACAGGTAATTTGATGTAAACTACTTTGTGTGCTTCCGCTAGCGATTAGTTCATGCGAACTAGTGTCGGCCGGCACCCACTCACTACCGTTGGTAGATGCTAGCCGCCGCTGCCATGGCCGCTCCGGTCGCAAGATAGGTAACATGTTACAAATGATACATCCATCGTAGTGCCGTCCTCTACATACAGACGGAGGAGGTGCGCGAGCGGTGGAAGGAGTGCGAAACGATATTTAATAGAGGAGAGGTATTGCTTACGTCTGTTTGTTCATAAGAGACATATTAGAACTTTTGAGACATATTAGAACTGTTATGTTTAATAATTTCTAGTTGTTCCCTAATATTTAATTTTATTGCAGATTATCGCTTAAGATAGACACTGAATTAGCCTAAATCTCTCATTTGTGTACATGAACATGTCTGCTTGTCTTGGTCTGGATGTTTTAAGAGAGGTAGGGCGCATCAAAGCAGCCCGCCTGGGGATATACCTCCACCTCATAGAAAATCGCAGCCAAATAACAACTCCCTAGAGGGTTGTTGTGTTCCTGCGTATGGGTGAGGTCACCAGTAAGCTCCTAAGGAGTTGCTGTGTAAGCAGCAGAGGAGGCATTGCGCGAGTGATATATGTTACAAGCGTTAATAGGCTACGGTAACTGCTTTACATCAGGTGGACCGTATGCTTGTATGCCTCCCGGCGTTGTATATAATAAAAAGAAGATAAACGTTCAAGTAGTATACAATATATTTAATTTGCAGCCTAGAATTTATACGAGAGAAATTTTTATGAGTAGCTTTTCTTGAGTCACGATTTACCGCGTCCAGCTGCGGGATCCCGAGGGCCCGTTATTTCTCGTTTCAAGAGTTGCAGCGGAGATGTATCTACCGTCCTTGCAGTTTAGTAAAAGGTGAGAAGCAGTGTGTTATTAATATGTTATAAATACTAGTTAAAGATACTTCATTCCAAACTTTATAGAAATATATTTATTTCGATTTGTTTTGACAGATAAATTCCAGCTTGGCGAGACCACGCCCCTTCTTCAGGAACACCGTTCCTATATGAAATCTATAATGTTTGTCTGTGTATACGTTTTTTTCGAATATTCGAATTTTGATTACAGATTTGGATTCAGCATAAAAATTAGACTAGGAATGTTCAGGAACACCGTTCCTATCTCTTAAAGAACATGGTAAAAATGACCGACAATAAAAAAAATTTAATTGTTATATAATTGCCGAGCCAGGTGTTCTTCTGGCAATGCAAGCTTGCGCATTCTCAACTGGTTAATTTGTGAAACATGTAAAATTAATTGCTTTGAGTCGTAGTGGACTTGGCCATACAATATGGCTTTTAAACTAATAAGTTGGCACGGGGTTGTGCCCTTGAGATTGAATGCAGTGGGTCGAGCGTCGGTCGGGAATCATGGCGTCATGGCGGAGGACACAGTTTCGTTTAGTCAAGATTAGTGAGGACTTACGTGATAATATCGCTCAAATCTATTTGACTGTCTTAACACTGCTTGATTTTTCTAGCGCTTTTAACTCAATAGATTTTGATATTCTGCTTGGGATTTTACGTACCTTAAATTTTTCAGCATCAACGCTCCTGGTTTAACTCGTATCTCAAAACTCGACGCCAAATGCTGAAAATCGATGACTGCCAGTCGGACTGGTGTGAGCTGAATGCTGGTGTCCTACAGGGAGGAGTACTGACTCCGATTCTTTTCTCAATACTTATAAATGGCGTTGCATCGTCAATTCGCTCTACTTTTCATTTACATGTAGATGATTTGCAAATTTATACTACTGCACCATTTAAAAATATTTCTGAGGCAATTAGTGTAATTAACTCGGACTTGGTAACTATTGCTGCGTGGTTAGAGAATTACGGCCTTCAGATAAATGCTTTCAAGTCCCAGGCTGTAATAACGAGAAGTTTTCATTTTGCTACCAGACTTGGGACCACGGCTGTTCCCAAAGTAGTTTCAAAATGTACTATAATACCTTTCACCTATACCGTTACTAATTTGGGAATAATCATGGACTAAACGTTGTCCTCGGCCCTTGTCAGTCGAAGGGTATTTGCATCTCTACATTTTTACCGGTTTCCACTAGAACGTTATTAACTCGCTCGCTTTTATTTCCATTAATTGACTATGGTGATATTGCCTTCTTGGGCCCAACTTGCTAGACAAATTAGAGCGTCTCCAAAATTTATGCATAAGGTATGTGTATAGCCTTGGCTGGTATCCAGTAAAAATTAGGAGGAACTTCCACATATTCAGGTTATTATACAATGTCTTATTCAACACAGCACCGGGATATTTGGAGGAAAGGTTTCATTTTCGTGATGTTGATGACCGTCTGCGAACATGTGGACATCTCTTTGGATGCCCCCTACTATAGTCATCACTCTTATGCCAAACCTTTCACAATTTTTCACTGCTAAGCTTTGGAGCTTTTTACCACTGGACATAAAAATGTCGCCTACGTTGGGATCCTTCAAATCGACGTTAAAAAGATTTTTGGATAATACTTCGAATTTTTAGCTCATTAATAAATGGTTTTCAGACTATAGATTAATGATTTTGCATTGTGTAATATCTAAATTTGACTTGTTCTTTTGACTGTAATTATTTTATTCCACTCTCGTGTATTTACAATGCTCTCAAATATTTTAAGGTTGGCTGGAAGATATGTCTTAGAGGAATAATTAATTGGCTGCGGTTTTCTGTGAGGTGGAGGTGCTTCCTCAGACGAGCTGCTTCGCTTCCTCTTTTGTTTAATAAATGTACTGCGAACATGTAACCTATTTAATCACGTTTTTTCAATACAAGAGTGGTTGGGTGGAGCAATACTTCTTGTTTTGGTAATCACTTCCCAAGAGGTAAGCTGCATACTTGTATGCCTCGCGACGTTTTAGACGCCGTAATACACTGCTCTGTTTGTTTTACCCCACTAACTGTGAACATTAATATCCCGAGCTGACGCGTCCCCGGGGCCTATTCAGTCCCGAGAGTTGGGACACTTTTTCATTGTACATTCCATTTATTTATACTTTGATTTAATTTTAATAAAATAAAATAATTTATATTTATGAGAAATTATGTCAACATATTCTCATATTAAATGAGTATTTCATCTACCGTAGCCCTAGTCCGGGAAGTCCTTCTCTTTCCTCAATCACCGGTAGAGGCCCGGCCTGCCTCGCCGGTACGTGGTGCACATCTCCTTACTCCCTCCCTAACCTACTATATTCGACTTAAACGTTACAGCAGTCTACTGATTCCCGGGTCATCCAGTAACAATATCTGATTTTATTGAGGCCCATAGACTGTTTTATGTTAAAGTTTGTTAAAAATCAGTATCTTTGTCAAATCCTTAGGCTTATGTAGAGGACCCTAGCAATCCGAATAGATTAGGAAACGGGATAATGCTAATAAAAGAGAGTGAAATTTTGTGTGTAGAAATGGAAACTTTCACGGGAGAAGGTCTGAAAAATTTGCATATAGTTTAGAACAGAAATGTAGCTTACATCTTATTTCTCAGAATCCACGAAAGTTTATGTGCAAAATTTCGATAGCTGAACTCTACGCGAGCAAAGCTACCAGTAGCCGCTAGTTTGTATTTTTTAATATAAGAAGATCTATAACTTCACACCAAATCCCTTGCGGGGTCGGCAGATAAGAAGTTAAATATTCTTCATTTGCTACTACAGACCCTCGTGGGCACTGAGAGACGTCTTACATTTTTTTAAATATAATCTAGGTGTATCTTATTCAATTCTCTTTTTTTTTAATCTGCTGGCATATCCAGTAGAAGTGACCATTGGCGAAGAAGAAATGCCAAAAGAAACTTGCCAATTTTTTTTCATTTATTATTACTTTTAATTAGACATTACAATAAATTCACGTCAGTTAATAGATAGTACATAAATTCATTGCCTTTTTGGTGGTCGCCGCTATTAATTCTGGCTACACAGGAGACACAGTGGTGGGAATGAGTGGTGGGCCTGTCCCGATAAAATATTGATACAATAATGATATCAAATGTTACAATTAAAGATTATTAAGAAAACGTTGTCTGTACTGAATTATTTCCAGACATTTTTCTCAGTTACATACTCATCAATTCTATAATAAACCCTTTTACAGAGAGCATTTTTATGTGCTTTTTGAATACATTGTCGGGAAAGGACAGAACTATTTCAGGCAATATATTACAAAATCGAACACAATTAACAAGAAAAGATCTACCAGTCCTAGCACAACTTAATTCTACTTCTAAGTTTCCCGTTGAGAATATAATTCATAACTAACAACGCTTAACACTGTAAAGCTTATAGTTATTTTTCATATCATGTTACTTATAGTACCATGTACCACATCAACCCTTACTCAACCCACTGCAGGGATACGAGTCTCCCTTCAACCGAAGGGGTTTAGAGCATACTCTACCACGCTGTTCAAATGCTAAGGCCAGTGTTTTCAAGCCACCCGAGGGCCACTGACTTAGCTTAACGATTGTCATCTATCGACAACAGCCGGGACCGACGGCTTAACGTGCACTCCGAACTCGAAGAAACTCGAGATAGTAAAACCCATCCATAGACAGGCTGCGGTCGACATTGCTTAACCTGCGTGTTCGGTTACAATGACACCCGCAACGACGCCATCGAGCTCTACTTACTCAGTTACTTATAGTAGTGTAGTGTTATATTATCTTTGTGTAGTTTGTCCTGAACATTATGTATTAAATATTAGTTACCCTCCTTCTCCGAGTTGATATTCAATGAGAGCTGTTCTCATGTTGTTAGTTTAGTGAACGTTTTTGTGAACATTTATCGTTGAATCACTATCAGCGATACAACAAGCAGCGGCCTCTCCCGGCGCTCGTTCGTTCCGCGAGTAGGACACTCTCTCATCGCAGTCCAATTTTGTATATCCGGTATTATATCTCACAATAAAGTTACGTCGCACAATGGAAATAATAAAGATAAGAAACAAAGAGTTCGTGCCACGGACGGGGCGGGCGCGGAATGACAATTCCGTACAATTCAATAAAGATTGAAAGGTCGAAATAGAAACTTTATTTTCATTTTAAAACTCATATTTGTTTCGTTTCGGATGTTTACAGATTTTTTTATTAAATTACAAACTTTGCAGGAGTAATTTTCGTTAGGAAGGGCGTACAAATTTTAGTAAATAAATATCTTTTGTTGCTTCATTGATCGCTGGACTTTATTTATTGCAGTTATTTTTATAATTGGTAAATTTGTAGTGTTACTCATTTAGTTTGAAATTCAACTTCAAGTAACGGAGCCGATGATCAGAGAAGACAGTCGCGAGACGGCGACGCGCGAGTGACACAAGTACTAGGTTATTGTGAGACGCCGAGCTCGCAAGATATACTCCTATACACGCCAGATAAACTTTGTACTTTGTCAAAAAATAGGACATTGATTGGAAATAAAATTACCTCCCGAACGCACTGATCGGCTCAACTGAAAAGAATTATATGAAGGAGTTTCTTTACTTGGAATTATTCAGTTTTGTAGATCCAGTATACCTGCGAGGTCTATACCTTCGACGAGCTCGGTGCGCAGTGGTGAAACGCGCTGTTACCCTACTTTGACACCAACGCTCGTGGGTTCGATTCCCACACAGTACAAACATTTGTGTGCATGAACATGTCTGTTTGTATTGGTCTGGGTATTTTCTATGTTTTACAAAAAAAATGTATTTACGTATGTTTATCAGTTATCTAGTACCTATAACACAATTTTTTCAAGGATTTTCCAGTTTCTTTAACTTGTAATGAGCGACGATTGATTCTGAAAGGTATTTGTAAAACTTCGATCAAGTTTTTTTTACGGAACCCTCGGTGCCCGAGTCCGACTCACATTTGGCCGGTTGTGTTCATTATTATATTGTCGATTCTATGAGTTCTTACTAAGTATATATTTATGTATAAAAGTATGTTGTTTTATAATTTGAATTATTTTAATAAGAATAGTTTCACCCAAGAAATCATGTTCCGACTTATTGGATCGTGATATTATAGTTTTGTAATAAATACAACAACAAATATAAAATGTGTTTATTTATTTACTTCTTTATTTCAATCGCTTCATACAAAATAATTAAAAAAAAGTTTCATTTCATTATTCAGTCAATTTATAACCATTTCCCTAAACTAGCTGAGTAACATAGTTATGTTATATTTGTATTGTACAGTTACAATATAATTAAGATAGAAGGAAACTGCTTTTGTATAACTATGTTACATACGTCAATACAATAACCATGTCCCCAGAGATGTAACTACGTCACGGATTTAATCAATTTACTGTGGCTTTGGTTCAAGATCTCCTAAACTACAGGAGCTTTTGTTTCACGCATTTAAAGAAAGATTAAAAAAAACCGGTCAAGTGCATGTCGTGTCACGCATAGTATTGTATGACATTTGTACGTTTTCATAAAAGAAAATACATTTTATAAGTTCGTCGACTATTACTCGTTAACCTGTAAAGCCTCAAAGCTTAGCCGAGAAAGTCATGTAGGTGAGGTACCACCAAACATTTTTTTTTCAAGATTGGCCACTTAGTCAGCATAGTTAAAATGTATAAACATGCCAAACTACAGCTTTCTAGTATCAAGCGTCTCTGAGCTAAGCCGTGGACAGACGGACGAACAGACAGACGGACATGGCGAAACTATGTATAAGGGTCCCTTGTTTACTACGGAACCCTAAAATTGAATCATGTGAGATATACTTTTTAATTAAATATTAGATTAACCGGCTGACATCCATAAACTGTAATGATTCAAAGTTAAAAAGGTAACAATTATCCGCAGTAACTTCTACACGCCAAGGTATTTTTTTTATGATACGTCGGGAGGCACACAAGAATACGGCCCACCTGATGTAAAGCGGGTATCGTAGCCTATTATCGCTTGCGATATATTAAGTATCGCTCGCGCGATGCCTCCTCTGATACTTGCACAGCGACTCCTTGAGAGCTTACTGGTGACCTCACTCACACGCAGCAACAACAACCCTCTACAGAGTTACTTGTCTGCGGTTTTCTGTGAGGTTGAGGTACTTCGCCAGACGGGCTGCTATGATGCGCCCTACCTCTCTTAATCTCTCATTACCCGCGGGCCGATTTTCCGCCAAGAAATGTACATAAAATAAAAGAACAGGACACCAGTAGGTAAATAGTGCGGTTCTTCATCCACTGTGCTATGGCTGCTCACCTTGTTAGTTGAAATGGTCACCTACATACATTTGCTACAACGATTATCATCATATACGACTTGTGACGATAATTATAAGAACAAAGCGTTATCAAACACTCCCCTCCGGCGAACTAGCCTTTGTTCTCAAACTATTGTCGCCCACGCCGCTTGGCGCCGCTTCGTCAGCGTTATTGTTGAAATAGCGCGTTGTACATAAAATGAAGTCCACTGGCCTGTTGCACTGCATTTTTCATTATTATGGCATGGCAGTGTAATATCTGTATTGGCCAAGTGCTAATCAGACTCGTGCTCCGGGGGTTCAGTACCTACGTTATTAGGATATCTTACGATATTTTAATAAACTGAAATATGTTTAAAATCATGTTTTATTCATAAGGACAAGTTTATTAGGGTTTTTTTTTTCGCTTTTATTTCCGAGATCCATTGCAAATAAGAAACTATCATCCTATCATAATAACAGTGTAAGAGTACTCGATTGGTCTGTTTCGTGTGAATTACACACACGTTCTAATTTTAAAATAAATTACTCGTAGTTCTTCGTAGCTTTACTTTTTCACTGATTATATATTAACATTAGTAGAGGTCACCACGTCACGCAACTATGCCAGGTTTTACGTCTGGATGTCTAATCCTTCCATCTATCTATCTACATATTAGGACTAAGTCTATTGTGGAATAGGCAGAATCTATTTTCGGAGATTCTGAAAGGATAAGAAGTGAAGAATTGGACGATGAATTTGTAAAGAGTATGTATGCACGTCTAGCCAGTGAAAGAATTACGAACGCGTTCCGTCTTAGATGTAGACGAATGTTTGAAAGTTTTGAAAGTAAATATGGCGGGTAGTGCGAAAGAAGCTTGGAAATAGACATAGGAAAGCTTGGCTAGATTAAGCATCATCTTTGCACCAAAATGATAGTATGAAAGAGAAGCAGAAAGAAATATGCCGTCAAGAATGAAACCAAAGCTTCAGTGAAAGAAGAAGAGATCTAGACGCAATTGATCGGAAAGTCTGACTACTATTGACTGCACGCCGCATAGGTACATCATACGGGTTCATCAGTAACGAGGTTGCATATCTCACGAAAATAATATAACATCAGGAAATATTTCTTGCAAATCTTCTTGCTTGAATTTAGTTAAAGTGGATCGAGATTTGGCCTCTTTATCTTCAGCTCCAGAGAATTGCCACAGACTTGTAATATGCATTATTGATTATCGCATATATGGCGAGCAAGAACCTACATGGACATTTCTAGAAGGTCCTACATGTCCTAGACACATCAGCGTCTATATCGCGGTTACATTTCGGAGACCACTTTGGGAAAACCGAAAGTTTTGTGGGTTCGTGGACGAAGTTATTAAGACTAATAACTGTTGAAAAGATATCATGAAAGTCGAGCAGTCAGGCAGATGACACGCTCGTCATCTGGTAAATCCATCAGGCATGTTATTTCCGCTTATTTTCATCTTGCTAAACGAGTACTTGTCAATGCATGTACTTGTCCAAGCAAGTTGCTGGAGGATTATCTTGGCTACTTGGGTATGTCTATAGAAACCTTTCTTTATACATAGCTTTGCAATATAGTACTTGGGTTAAAGAGGTATAGGTATGTACCATATTACAGGCATTTGCCCAAATCAGTTCTTGAAAATGACAATGTCATTTAATCTGGGATCGTTCAATTATTATCACTGATTTGTATACTGGATTGAATTTATGGCGTAACACTAGCTGACCCCGTTCACAATGATGATGTAAGAAAGAGAGTTGGCCTGCTCCATTGGTTCGGACATGTAGAAAGAATACACTACGAAAAAATGACATAACACATACCTATACAATGTGAAAGTGGAAGGATGTAAAAACTGAGGAAGACCAATATTTACCTACCATGATCAAATTGGACGTGTTTTATCAGAAGGTGATATCAGGAGCCATAGAAACTAGAATATTATCGAGCGTGCATGAAAAGAGCTGTGAATGTTAAAGAAACGAGAGAGATAATTGTAAGAACTGCGTCTTATGGCGTTCGGTTCTCTCTGCCTGCCCCGCGAGGCACCCGGCGGGAAAGTATACTTACATATGTTGTTTCGAATGCTACTCGACGTAGTTTATTATTATATATTAGCTTTAGCTCTAAGATTTCATAGTCATAGTCCAACGGTTGTTGGGCCGTCGAGTATGAACAGATGTGTTCAATCAAATAAACCTGAAGTGAAAGGAAAGCGCACAAGCCTAGTAGATATAGTTTTGATGGGTGAGTAATGGTCCGGATGGTGCAGCGGGCCGAGGAGGCGCCGCCAGCGAGTGATGAAGCGAGACGCTGCAGACCGTTGCAACGTGCGCTTTTATAATGACAAGTGATCATATATCTTCGTGTTGCAGGATTTTTGCAAGGACAGACTGTGAGGTGGGAGAGGTAATGATAAAAATATAGATATTTTTCCACAGCGAAAATTACAATTTTGGCAATAAAATAATATTTTTTGAATAATTAATATAACGTAATTAACAATAGTTTTGTTCACTCTAATTTAAGGTGTAACAGAATGAATTCAACGATCTTTGCGAGGGGTTGCAGCGCTGGTCGCCGCACGATACAGGAGAGCAGGTCAATTAAACAACTAGTTTGTTCAGATATTTGAATAATAATTCACCTCATTAAGCAGTTTCATTGATCTCTATATATACAAGATGTAATGCTGACAGATACATTTCCTAGCAACGTACTATTAATTACACTGTACACTCTACAGGGTCATCAATAACTCGAAAAACGTACCAATTTAGTCAACAAACGCGTCATAGGAGGCATGTCACTGAGTATTGGATGTTGGTCGATTGGACCTCTGAAAATTACATCTATTTACAAAGAACTGTAGGGTTTCTTAATGGGTATAAACTTGTACATTTGTCGAATTCATTTTGGCACACTTTGTATTAATAAAATATAATAAGTTTTGATTTTATACATGTTAGACGTACCTAATGCAATGGCAAATATTCCTTTTCATTTCATTTTTTTATATAATGGCAAAACGTATGAAATTTTTAAATACAACCTTATTCAGGTCATATCGTATAACTTTCTTAAACGAATACGAACGAATGGATAACTTTTTCAAAATGGAGCGCTTTTTAAGGAAATGAAAAATTTCATATTCAATGAATATCGTGTATGCTCACATTAACTATTGACGCGTTCTTGTGAGTTCGGATTATATCGTTTCAGCCAAATGTTAATAACTGTTAAAAGGTATATTACGTTACATACATTTTATTTTTAATGCAATATCAGGAGCAATATAAGCATATGGATGCAAGCGGTTCTTCACACCTTCAGTTCGGCGGTGGACGCTCTTTCTATTTGATGTGATATTTAGGATCCACCACGTACAGAAGGTGAAGTAAAGCCAGGAATCGACAAGCGTGCATGAAAAGCGCTATGAATATTACAAAAACAAGTAACTATTTAAGGACCGTGTTGCACGGTACTCGGTTCTCCCTGCCTACCCCGCTACAGACGACGTGAAGATGTAGATTTGCTTTTTCACAAGGATGACAAACAAGCGTACTATTTGCCTGCTACCAAAAGTACTCGTATTTGAATTCAAAATAACCCGAAATATATTCAAAGTCTCCAAAAGTCCAAAAGCGGCCTTTGAGTGTACAGACAGGCACGCCGCCGCTGGCACAATGCGCTGTTGCGCCGCCGTTGGAGCGCGGCACGGAGCGGAGGACGGTCGCATATTGTCCGGTAATGGATTATCTAATATTGACTTTATCACGGTTTATAATATATTGCCCTGTCGTATTCCTGAGTTATTTAATCTATTGGAGATATTTGCCGCAACGCTAAAGCAGCTTTGATAATATTGACAGAGTATAGTGGTGTAGACCAAATTTACTCACATACCTACTCGTATATGAACCTACTTACATCTAAAAACATACACAATAAAATCCATTGAATATTTTTTTGCTTGAAAGGTACACAAGAGACAGACATTATGGGTACAATGACACTTTAGGTTGTGCACATTTTCCGCAGCTGTTTATTAATATATTAATTTAGTGAGTACAAAGTAAATAGTATTTCCTTATATTTATTACTTATGTATTTGTATATAAGTACGTGAAGAAAAGCCTTTGTACCCCTTTTTATATAAATCGGCCGCACAGAGAAGTAAGAGATTTGGAGTACCTAATTCAAATTCAAATGGAGGAGTGCACAAAGATAAAACGTATGTACAGTATATATTTTTTTATACCACGGCGGGAGGCATACCGCCCACTTGATGTAAAGCGGCTACCGTAGCCTATGAATGCTTGTAATACATTAAGTATCACCGCGCGATGTGACCTATGTTGATAACACATCAAAATCTTAGGAGCTTACTAATGACGTCACTCACTCGCAGGAACACAACAACCCTCCACAGAGTTGTCATTTGACTGCGATTTTCTATGACGTGGAGGTACTTCCCCAGACGTGTTGTATTGATGCGTCTCTCTTAAAAACACCCAGACCAAGTCAAACAGATGTTCATGCATACAAATGTTTGTCTTGTGTGGGAATCGAACCGACGATTAGCCACGATAACCCACAATATGGTTATTAAGATGTACTCTTTGATAAAATAACACCTCCACGTCCCGGTCTCGGTAGAATGGGTAATCCTAAAAAGTGCTGGTTTGACTTCGTAAGGGACGGCATGCATGCCAATGATCTCACAGGATGAGGATGCCGAACACCGCGCGAAGTGGCCAAGCAGAAATCGGAAAGCGAACCCCGGACTCTGAAGCGAGAGCTTAAGATGCTACCTAGACTAATAAAGACAACTCGAATGATGTTGATGAAGACTCTTTGATAAAATAACGTTCAAACTTAAAAATTTCCTGTAAGTACTTTGGTCTGATTTCTACTTCTAACAAATATAAATCTACTAATTCTACCCCCTACTCATCTCAATGGTATACAGGTTTCTCTTCAATCCAAGGGATTTAGAGCATACACGCTGCTCAACTGTGTAAAAGTCGCCATCCCTAGTCAGCTGGTCGCGGGTTCGAACCCAAAAAAAACATGGTGAAAAAACCCACATGTCCAAGAAATTATATTTCGGGAGACGTGTAACCTAAGAAAGGTCTGCTTTTTCCTCTTTTTCCTCTTTTCCCTCTGGGGCTGTGGAGGTCTGTGGGCAATCGCTTTATGTAATATTCAGAATCTGCACCGTATCCTTAGGGTTAGGAAGCGATTCCTGTCAATCCTAATGGAGTAGGAAACGGGACAATGGCAAGAAGAAGAAGACTTATTATACGACTTTTGACGAGCTCGGTGACGCAGTGGTCAATGGAGCGACTTCGACATCAACGCTCGTGAGTTCGATTCCCACACAAGACGAACATTTCCGTGCATGAACATGCATCTTTGTCCTGGTGGTTGGTTTAAGAGATGTAGGGGACATCAAAGCAACCCATCTCACCAAGTACTTCCACTTGACAGAAAACCGTAACCAAATAACAACTCCCTGAAGGGTTGTTGCGTCCCTGCGTATGAGCGTGATGCCTATTTGGCGCTGGAATCGAATTCATAACAAGCCCTCCTCGGTGTTAAAGTCGCCACTGCGAGCCATTCGTCATCATTTCGATAGGAATATCACGTTATAATATAAAGTGAGTCAACTTGTTGACACAGAAACAATATCCAAGAATGTTGAAGAAGAAGAAAATTGTGTGCAGCTCACTCGCGATACGAGTGAGACCTTCAAAATTTGAACTTCTAGATATTAAGACAAATGTAGATTAAAAGACGTAGCATTTATTATAATTAAATTTATATATGTCGGGAAATACAATTTCAGGAGGTATCCTATTACTCTAGCTAGTCGAGATCTATATAGAGAATGCAATAATTTAACACTGTTCAAGTATCAACAGATTTTAATGTCATTACACCGAACACATAATATAATGATATCAAATTAATTAACAATGTGATAATCTCGATCAAACAAATCGAATAATAAATTGTGAGGCAGACGATCCGTCAGAGTAATGCCCGCGCACCGAACGCAAAGCGATCTGGCGCGCCGCCCAACACTCCGACGTTCCGTGAGCGCGCGCTTGCGACGGCAGCGCCACCTCGCAGCGCGGCAAAGCACGCACTGTGCCTCGGAAGTGTCAAATTAGCTCCTTTTAATTATTTCCGCCGACATATATATTATTATGTGTTGAAAAAGGGCCAAATCAAAAGTACCCAATATCGAAGAGCATGCATGAAGAGGTTGATGAGTGTGGAAGAAGCGAGAGCGGTATGTTTGGTCGGTGCACCTGGCGTATACTTTCTGCCTACCCCAATGGAAGACAGGCGTCATGATATGTATGTATGTATGATTTATATACATCCCTACAATTAATATTATATATTCATTGTTAGGCTTATTTATTGATCTTCTTGAAAAAAGTTTTTATTAAAATAATGAATTATTTATATACACAATACACGTGAACAATACACCACGGTTGTTATGACGCCTTATCCCAAACTTCGTAATACGCAGGCGCACACGTGAAACGCTCGGACCCTGTAAATAATACTGTATAATGCCTTCTAACTCATTCTCCCGCACGTTAAATCCTATAGATATGTGGTTGCCTCTTTTTACTGTCGCTTTTCCGTTTCATCCAATTTCAAATCACAACGATGCTACAGAAGTTTTTACTTCAAAACCTTATTTCAATAAAATACAAAGCGAACTCTGTTACAATGTATGACAGTCACATATATAGATAACAAGGATTGAGAGACTGCAGCGAATTCAATGGAGAATGTCGACCGGAAAAGTATCTACGAGATGTAGTTGCCGCATCACGACATGTAGTTGCCGCATCATGACATCCGGTTACCTTTGTCTTCATTTTCGGCCCGACAGTCACCGAACGTAAAGGAATCGAAACATCGTCGGTGAAATACGAGACAAAATATTATTGGCTCCAAATTATCAAATACTAGTTTACTCGCCTGGCTTTACCTGTACAGACTTGTTTCTAGCATGAGGCTATATTGTTAGATATTTAGTGAGGCATTAGATAGCTGGAGTATCTTTAGTTGAATGGCCCTTCCATTAAAGTCTTTTAGACGTGATAACGTCTTATAAATCGATGAACGCCGGCAGCACGCACGAAAAAGTGTCACGTTCCACCTGAGCCGAGCGTGCAAGCGAGAGCGCGGAACAAGCGATAGAGAGGCACGATCGGTCTAAACGTTCGGCTTGTGACTGTGTAGAAGAGAGACAGCAGCAGCACACAACCTACCCGTGAACTGTTTTGTCAAATGTTGAATGTTTTCTTATGATGTCCGTGAACCGACTTTACAGACAATAATTTTTTTTTATACAACTTCGGGAGGATGAGGAGCATACGGTCCACCTAATATAAAGTGATTACCGTAGCCTATGAACACTAGTAATACATTAAGTATCACTCGCGCGATGCCTCCTCTGCTACTAAAACGGAAATTCAAACTTAGCCAAGATGAACAAAAAAATATTCATTGAAATTTGTTAACTCATTCTTGAGATATCATAAAAAAGGCGGCACATATAAAATACATGAGAAAATATTAATTTTCTTTATAATTGTTTTTTTCGTTATTTTTTTCCAAGTTTTAATAGTTATTTTGCTATTCGAGGCATACGCAAATCCAACAAAACAAAGATTATATAAATCGGTCTTGCCGTTCTCGAGTTATAAATAGTGTAACTAACCCGACTTTGTTTTAGGTACACATATAATATATAGATAATAAAAAAAAAAAAAAATGTATTAAAAATTCAGTGAAATCTTCGAAGCTGAAATAAGTTACGCATGCTACATTGGCTTGCTAAGACGAGTAAATCTTTGTTATAAATTGTATTCGCTTCTATAATAAATTGCCTGAAACTATTTTGTCCTATCCTGATGAATTTCAAAAGGCACATCGAAAATACTCTTTGTGGGAGGGCTTGCTATAGAATTGAAGAATATCTAACTGACAAAGATGTCTGGAAATGATTCAGTACATGTATACATTTTTGCATCATCATTTTATCACTCGATGTCTTCAATGTTATTGTATTGTTATAGAGACCAATGGTATTGTATTGTTATAGAGACCAATGGTATTGTATTGTTATAGAGACCAATGGTATTGTATTGTTATAGAGACCAATGGTATTGTATTGTTATAGAGACCAATGGTATTGTATTGTTATAGAGACCAATGGTATTGAATTGTTATAGAGACCAATGGTATTGAATTGTTATAGAGACCAATGGTATTGAATTGTTATAGAGACCAATGGTATTGAATTGTTATAGAGACCAATGGTATTGAATTGTTATAGAGACCAATGTTATTGTATTGTTATAGAGACCAATGGTATTGTATTGTTATAGAGACCAATGGTATTGTATTGTTACACTGACCTAGATTTCTTGTAATACCAATTACAAAAAGAGCTGCATTGGCAAGTTTCTTTTGGCATTCCTTCGTCGCTAATGGTCATTTTCGAAATGCTGGTATTCAAAAATGATAAATGGAAAATATGAGAAATAAATTGAATGCAATAAGATTTGATAGCAATTCCCGCCCGCGAGGGCCCGATGGAATTTTAACTTTTTATATTTCATATTATTTCACTTTGTCCGTATTTCTATATAATGACTTTGTCACCGCAATGCAAATTTATGGTGTTACCTAATCTGTATCCGTTATCTGTAATAGATTTCATGTTACCATACTCCCTTCACTCTACAAAATGCAGAACGTCCAGTTCCCTTTTTCTACTAACTAGCTCCTACTTCCTATGTTACTGCCATATTCCTACCTTCCTACTTATTGGCCAAACTTCATATTCCGACCTCATTTTTCAAGGTTTTTATGTTTGCATTATTTCCACTCCATATTGTTCTCAATTACTTCGCTCTATTACTTGAGTCTCGATTAACCACCTCCCTTAAGTTTTCTCTACCATCCTATCAACACTTCTTAGTACGCTGACACATCCGTCCATCAGCTATAAAACTTTCCTATGGTGTATTTTTATATACCTATGTATATATGTCTGTATTTCGCTTTATTCGCCATGAACAACGAGCCACCTGACGACCATTACATCCACGTTCTGACATATATAAAACACGTCGAGAGGTATACAAAACTGCGACTGGCCCATCTGATGTAAAGCGGTTACCGTATCCGTATATTTACAATACATTTTAAGTGTCGCTTGCGCGATGCCAACTCTACTGCTAGGAGCAACAACAGCAACTCCTTAGGAGCTTCCTTGTAATCTCACTCACTCGCAGGAACTCAACAGCCCTCCAGGAAGTTGTATTCCTGCGAGTTTCTGGGATTTAAAACTTCCAAACCAAAATACTCAGACATGTTCATACACATAAATATTTAACCAATGGGAGGATCGAATGCACGGGCCATGGTGCTAAGGTAGCCGTTTCTAACCACTCGACCACCGAGCTCGTCGGCACTTCGACCATTGAATGTTGAGTCATATACATACACGTATTGTTTTGTTATCTGCCTATATATATATATATATATACTTGAGCTTCACTTCAAACGTTACGAGGAGATAAAATTAACTCGTCTTTCAGACAAACCTTTAAATTCTATTAGTGAATAAAACAATGTCCTCGTCTGATCCGTGAACTGAGAAGAGGCGTTCCGTCCCCGGGCTGCACACACACCGATGAGGTTTCTAACTTCAATTCTAACGACTTACACCAACACTACGGCGGGGATGACACATGGTAGATCATTGAGCGAGTAACAAAATTTAATATAAATTATATTTATTGCTACCCACCGTACCGTAGCCTATTAACGCTTGAGATATATTAAGTATACTCGCACGATGCCTCCTCTGCTGCTTACACAGCAACTCTTTGGAAGCTTACTGGTGACCTCACTCACACGCAGGAACACAACAACCCTCTAGGAAGTCGTTATTTGGGTGCGGTTTTCTTTGAGTTGAAGGTACTTCCCCGGACGGGCTGCTTTGATGTGCTCTACCTCTCTTAAAACATCCAGACCAAGACAAACAGACATGTTCATGCACACAAATGTTTACTTTGTGTGGGAATCGAACCCACGAGCGTTAGTGCCAAAGTCACGTCATTCACGACTGAGTCACCGAGCTCGTCAAATATATGCGATAATTACGGTTCCAGTGTATGAGGATGAATTCCCAGCTATCGGAAAGCGGTGCAGTTATAAAACAAAGTTGTCGGTATATCGAGGAATGTCTTGGAACACGACCCATTATACAACCGGTAGAACACGCAAAGGGACGCAAAATATCCATTTGAACTCAAACTCAACACTGTATTAAATTATTTATTTATCTACATTGTAATATAACAACTCACTTGATTACTAAACATAAAATAGCTGTGTAGATACAATGGCTACTCGTCTAAATCATCTCCCAGAAGACGGTTCAGCATCTCGTCACCAGTCTTCTTCTCAATGCGCAGACACTTGTTGACCATGGGGCTGTAGTAATATGCCTGGTAATCATGACGCACTCCCATCTTCTGAATTATTTGTTTTTCTAATGCACGCATTTTTGTTTTATGCTGCTCTTCATCGATGAAGTGCATAAATTTCTCATATTCCTGTTGTATATAAGCTTAAAATCAGCATCCATGGTGCTTAGTTCAATGCCAAAAATTTCAATTATCCAGCGAGAAATCCGACAGGCGCGTTACTACCCTCTCTCGGCATTCATAAGTCCAGTAGGCTATAATAGCAGTGGTGCTCAAACTGTGATCTCCCGAGACTTGACGCATGTTCTTGCGTTTTTATACTCCACTGGAGAAACCCCGTCTTTCCCATCCGTCCGGATATAACCTTCCTTCTGTCCAACCAAGCTGATGGAGGGAGCCATGCACGTGACTCCTTATTTATCTAAAAGATCAGAATTTAGCTACCGTCAACATGGGTTTCACTACGATTCCTCTGTGATAGGACATCTTACACACTGCTGGGCTTTGGTGATGACAGTCAAGGTGAGGCATTGAAGCCAAAGATAAATATAATATTTTTTCATTCGGGTCGATGAACTAGGTACAGGAACTTCGACACGTTTTACATTTTGAAATTAAATGTTATTGTATTTTATTAAGTTCCCATAGTTATCGGTTATTTTTTTTTTATTTATCAGCATTTCCAAACTGATCATTGACGAAGTAGACAATCTAAAAGAAACTTGCCAACCGTTTTTATAACTATATATGTTAGGTAAAATATTTTTTATAGCAGTAAAATAATGTTTTTTTATATACCACTAAGGTGGTAATCAAGGGTACGGCCTGCCTGATGGGAAGCAGTTAGCGTAGCCTATGGACATTTGCAACACCAGGGGTGTCACTCACGTAAATATCTCTTCACATCTTTCTTGAAGAACCCTATGCTGTAGTCCCTTGCAAAAACCTCGGCTGCGAATTCATTCCACAACTTAAAAGTTCTCGGAAGAAAATTTCTCTGGAACCGCACAGTACGTATCCATTGCGGGTTCAGTGTGTGAGTGTGAACTCCCCGCCGTCGGCGAGTGGTGCGGTTGTAAATCATGATGACAAGTGACAAAGAATTTTTTCAATTCAACAAAAAACCAGTTGCGAATGCGCAAGCTTGCATTACCAGAACAACACCTGGCTCGTCAATTATAGAACAATTCTTTTTTTTTTTATTTGTCGGCCATTTTGACCATGTTCCAACAGATAGGAACGGTGTTCCTGAACATTCCTATTCTACTTTTTTATGCTGAATCCGAATTTGAAGTCAAAATTCGAATATTCGAAAAAAAAGCGACAGTAGCGCACACACAGACAAACATATAGATTTCGTATAGGGACGGTGTTCCTGAAAATATAATAGTAATAACTGAGATGTAATGTGTCGTAGTGACATTTAGTGGCAAACGGGATAATGTACACAATTCAATTTGGTGCGAGTGTGTCATGCGAGTGAGTAGTGTAGTGGGTGGCATGATCGCCACCCGGAATAGTATAAAATAATCACTTAATTTGAGAGTCGCGCCGCCTCTCACTGCACCCTATTCCTGAAGTGGCACAGAGCTGCATCGTCTACGGCCCCTTGCAGTCCGCTCATAAACTGTGACGTGTCCCTACAAGCCTCGCCGTGTTATCCTCGCCGCCGCCGCCGGGATCGCTGACTCGTCTCCTGGCACTTCGGAAATCTGATTCCGTTATTAAACTTGGCGAAAGGTACATATCGCTCTGCGTTGGTTCCAATTCCAACGTGTGATGAAGTGGATTACAGTGGCTTGTGACTTTGATTCATGTGAAAGTGGCATCGCTGACAATTGACTAGTTTTATAAAACATCGAGAGGCGTAAAAGCGTACGGACAACATGATGTGAGGTGGTTACCGTAGCTTACGAGCGCTCACAATACAGTGAGTATCGCTCGCGCGTTGTCTCACCCGCTGCTACCACAGCAACCCTTCAAGGAGCTGTTATTTGACTGCGATTTCTATATAGTGGAGATATTTCCCCAGCTGGGCTACCTTGTTGACCTTGACCTAGCTCATTATTACCAGAGCCTCGTGTGTTAATTAGCAGAGTGTACGAAGTACACGTTAGCTTAGATATTTGGCTGCGGCTGTCTTAATAGTGAAGATATTTCCTTAATTGACTGATTTTTATTAGAAAATACCCGCGGCTTCATTCGCGTGATCAAATGGAAACAAAACGGGATTTTTTCATGGCAGTATGCTATTTTACCGCGATATAAAGTAGCCTATGTCTCTTTCAGAACCTCCTACTATCTCCATACAAAGACTGACATCACTTCGTTGCTCCACTTCGATGTGAAATAATGACAAACAAACTAACAAACACACTTTCACATTTATAACATTAGCGTGGATAGTACGGACTAGCTACCACCCGCCCCGGCTACGCACGAGCGACCTCGCACGGGTGATTCTATCGGTTCCATACTTTAGTACTATACTGAATTACCCGCCACGCTAATCAAAAGATTCCCTGAAAATTTCTTTAAAATTGGTACTGAAACTGGTTTTGGAGTCCATAATAAACATAACTACATACATTAGAAATACACATCAAATTTTACATAAATGCTAACTGTGACCTATCTCTTTCTCTCGGCCTATAGATCTAGACTGGTACGACTTTGTAAACGTAGTTCACAACTATTTTACTGCATAATTGGCGTCTGATTGAGGAGGTACAGACCCAGTAGAGACAGACCACCTAGCACAGTAGCTAGAAATCAATTTCAAAGCCATTTCAATGCAGTTCCTAATAACCGCGCCATTGATGTCAATATCAGAAGCTGTTTGATAATTTGGTACATCGAAACTGACCGTGCAAACATGTAACAAAGACCGCGATAATAGATGTCGGCCTTCAATCTAAATAGTACGCATCATTGTCATTGTCACCTGTGTGGTATAAAATTGCACAGTAGTTGGTCGAAGTTAAATTAAATAAGTTAACAAATACGTTGAAGGTTAAATACAGATATGTCACAAATAATAATTAAGAAGGTGCAAAATATCTTTGTTTTACTTATTTTTTTTAAGATTACCTATAAGACTACATTGGTTAAAAAAATTACTGCCTTCGAAAGATAAACTCTTCCTTAAGTGCAGTAACAGGAATATTATCAATTATATTGACAGTTATTAATAAAACCTCAATTCTTTTACGGTCAAAATTCTACATCGGCGGTACTTTTCAGGTAAGATTTAACTATTGTAACATGCAAGTATGTATGTTTTTTACTTTTGTCTAAAAGAACAGATAGTTGTGCAGTGGGTCATAGATTCAATATTTTAAAAATACTGAGTTTTAATATAGTTCAACATAATTGCAAAATGGCTACAACATACGTAAACGCTCAAATCCTGTAACAAACACTGTAGAAACCTTCTATCTTATTCTATCGCACGTTAAATCCTATAGATACTTCTATGTCCCTTTCTCTGTCACTTTTTATTGTCGCTTTTACAATTCATAGAACTTAAAGAAGTCTTCACTCCAATATATTCGATGTTTTAATACCATATTGGGCAAAATTGATACAATCCGACTGATGTGAAGCGGTTACTAAAAACTATAAAATGATTACAGCATAAGGAGTACGACAATGTACGACATTGCCACCTCTTCTGTTAGTGCAACAACTTCGAGCTTCCTGGTAATCTCACTCGCTCGTAGGAACGCAACAATGGGAATAGTTACTTGGCTGCGGTCTTTTGTGAAATGAAGGTGTTTCTATCGGAGGACTATTGCTGTGCCCTACCACGGCAGGGTGCATCACCTGCAGGTTGACTTTGTCTATGAAAGGTATAGTAAGTCACTTACATCCTAATATGCTATTGAAACTGGAATACAATTCTAATAGATAACATTAGTATCTAATATCATAGCATTTACTGATAATAAGATAAAAATACATGCTCATACAAACGAGTATACACGGATACACGCAGAAAGTGAACAAATAGAGAACATCTTTGGTAAAAAAATACATTATAATCACTACAAAATGTATATTTTGATGATAAATAACACCTTAAAATTTATTCTCGTAAACAAAACAGAAGTATCTAAATGGGTAATATAAAATAGTGAAGCACACAAATTTCACACACACAGGTCTTCTTGTAGTATGCATTAGAATTGTTGCAGTTTTGACTTGCGTCAATTGGGATGCACGCTCTTAACTGTTTTACGACCGTCATGTAGCGGTTTGGTGTAAATATAAAATGGGATCCTTCAAAATAAGCATTTTGCGGGCCAGTATGGCAGCGTGAACTGACAGGACACTGTGTAGTCAGTTGCTGTTGCAATTTGAGTTCCTCTTTCGCTTACCATCCGGCGTAGCAGAGCCACTATGCTGAGCTTATATAAAAAAAATCTCGTATGATGTGTCTTGTCTTTATTTTTTTTTTTCATATAACCTCGGCAGGTAAATAAACAGTCGTTCTACTTGATATAACGTGATTACCTGAACGATTTGCTCTCACATTGCCATCACCGTTGCTAACACAGCAATTCCTCAGGAGACTAGTGGTAACCTCACTCAATGACAGGAACTTACCAACCCTCCATGAAGTTGTTATTTGCAGCGGTTTTCTGTGACCTATTTACTTCTTCAGTCGGTCTCTCTAGCTGCTCCCTGCCTCTCTTCAGAGACTCTCATGTTGATAAGCAGGATGCTCCACGTGCAGGTAAGATTGGCTTTAAGATGATGAGCCACTCAAATGTAAGATCAAGAAACTGACGTCATAAGTGGACTTAAAAGAGCAAAACAGTACCAAGTCGAGACAAATGCCTGCAAGTTGCAATCATTCATAGTTAATGGTGGTTAACCGTGTAAGTCGTATGTATTGTCTTGTTAATGTAAAGTAAAAAAAAATACAAATCCTATTTCAGTTTTTCGTTACATCCAACCGCAATCTGTGTGCGCTTCATTAAGTTCGGTTTCGGCGTATCTTCCTTATAATTCATAACATATCATTGGTAGGTATAGGACGACAATAACAAGTAGAGGACAGCGGGTGCAAAGCTAATTCTTTGGCGGAGTGCGGCGCCGGAACTCTCGCGAGCCAAGTTAAATTGAAAGGCGCAACTCCGACGAAGTTGTCCGCATCGCCGAGTCGCCGCCATTTGGAAAATATTTACATGCAATTTGATCTAACCTGCTTTGTGTGCTTCCGCCATCGATTAGTTCGTGCGGCCTAGCGTCGGCCGACACCCACCCACTACCGTTAGTGGATGCAACATGTCGTCGCTGCCATGACTGTTCCGGTAGTCTCTGCCTCGGCTGCTGCGGTCGCCCGCCATCTGGAACAGAAACCGTTTGCCTCGACCACCGTCGCTGCCACGACTGGCCTGGTCGTCACTGCGATACGTGTTTCGCCTTTCCACGAGGCATCCTCAGGCGCTGTAGACGTTAATCGTTAGAATACCGGAGCAACCATGGCAGCGTCGGCATGTTGTATCTACTAACGGTAGTGGGTGGGTGTCGGCCGCCGCTAGGCCGCTTGAACTAATTGTTGGCAAAAGTACACAAAGCAGGTTAGATCAAATTGCATATAAATTTAGCTTTCGCAAAATAACGCCTGAATCTATTAACTATTTAACTGGAAAATATTTTGTAGGAAACAAACAAAACATATCGAAGACAAAACAATAAAATACGTAATATTCTGCCGTCCTCAAACTAAAGTGCGGCTAAGTGACATGTGGTCGTTTTTCAGTCTTAAATGGCATCTCATACAGTTTTTAATTCTCTATCGATCTGTCTTGGACATATATTCGTATCGTTTATAGTTTTTAAAATAGAGACAGTAAGAAAGCGGTTAAACAACACTCATTTTTGATATCACAACACTGAAACGCAGTTATACAGCATTTCATAACTAAAAAACAGTTATATGTGATAATTAGTGATAAATTACTCCAAAATATTACAGTTTGTCATAACTAAAACGTAGTTAATGGACTTTACTAATATAAAAAGGGGTTTAAGTACTTTTACTTTTTTTTAATCTAGTTTAATTAAATTTCATTAATTGCAATCCTAATCTAAAAAAGGGTTTCATGAAAATACTAATCATTAACGAAGTTAAAGTGACTTTGCTGCTTTTTAGCTATTTATTTTCGAATAAGTTTACCTTATTATACTGCTATCATAAGCCTCAGTCCGTTCTTAATAAATGAACTTAAATTTATTTTGAATGTTTTGCTAGACTAGAACGCCGTTTTGTAACGTTACATGACTAAAGAGCCGTTATTTGCCTTTGCCCATGGAGTGACATGGAGTATACATTTTGACGTTTCGTTATTCTGTTAAGCGATCTGACAGCAGCGGCGTTGCAGCAACGCTGCAGTAAATGACTCGCTATTCTGTTAAAAAACCTGCACTGCATCTGCACGTTTCCTGCAATATAATCGTATTCTATTAAATGATTTTGACATTTTCATAGCGGTGACAGTAGTTTTAAGGAATACCTGCAGTTTTGCTAACGTTAGTCCCAAACAACTTTTGCGAAGAGAAATTAATATTCTAAAGCGGTGATTTATATTGTAAAATATTTATTTTGTTTTGGGAAATGTTTGTAGGAATATATAATTAAGTAAAGCTTCTTTTCAGTTAGAAATACCTTCACGCCGGCAACCAAGGGCAATCGGGGGTGAAACTATAGGAGACAACATTAAGTCCAAAATCCAATTTATTAGATTGAAATATGGTAACATGACAGGAGTTAAGTAGTTCATTTGTACGAAACGCATAGTTGCAGTGCAGCATACGTACAGTTCCAGCGTAGTTGCAGTGCAGGAAATTTTAATAGAATATACCTATTGGCACTGCACTATTCCTGCACAAGCACGACTAACGTGATAGGCGTAAACGTGCAGTTGCAGTTTTTTAGTAGAATCGGCCTACAGTGCTTACGCGTCGCGTTGCCGTGGGGGAATTCCCGCCTAAACTCCCTCGATGTCCACGGTGAGTGTTCGTTAACATTATAATTTAGTTTGTTCACACGAAACGCGTTTAAGCGTGAGTATAAGTAGTATTGAAACTTATTTTTATCTCCACATAGTATCCACTCACAAATGATTTTCCCGATTATGATGAGGTTTTTAGGCTCAAAATAATTTGAAAGTCACTGAATATGAATGTAGGTACATAGGTATATTTGTTAAATTAGGTTAGAAGTAGCTTGTTTTATTTGTAAAATTGTGTTTTATTGCATATAGATTCGTATTTCATTAGTTACAGGAGCACTAGAAATACTCAATCAAGAGCTAAATATCGATTTAGCTCTTGATTGATTGATTAGCCCTACATTTGGCGCTTGATTACAATAATATTGAACCTCTGGAAGTAGCTGTGAATACCGAAAAGAAAAAAAAAGACAACTGACAAAGATTACTGCCTGGAAGCGAGTGAAGTGACTCCAGAGATAGTTCGGCGGCCTCAAATTCGAAGACAAAAAAAGTGACACAAATAGTAAAAGCAGCACCTATAACCAAAAAAACCTTTATCATCAGTTGAACCTATCCAGCTTACTCATTTGCAGCGACGAATCACTGTTGATGTTTGTCAAATAAGAAGGACAGAGATTTTAAAACAGCGTAAGAGAAGACATGATATCTTGGGCGCAAAAAATAATGATAGCTGTCAAATTCAACCATTTGACCCTTTCGAGGTATCGCAAAAGAAACGGAAGAAATACAATGTTTCTTTAACACAACGTAAAGCAAATGCATAGTCTTAAACGGTTGGAATACTTAGTTAAACAAGGCTGTAATAATAAGTGCTTCAAGCAATGTAAAACTAAATTTAGCCAGGAGGATCGCGAAAACATTAATGAGCAATTTTGGAAACTAACATGGGAGTAAAGGCAATCTTTTGTAGCCTCTCAGAGTTCTGTTGCAACGCCAAAAAGAAAAACCACAAAAGAACAGAAAAGGAACCTTAAAAGAGTACTTTCACTTAAGAACCATGATGGGATTCGCATTGAAGTGTGTAATGTATTTTTCTTGACAACTTTAGGGTACAAGAAAAGTAACGATAGAGTTTTATACAACACTTTCTCTGAAATTGATACTGATAAACGACGGCATCAAAAAACACCTGTATTTGATCGCAACTTGCTTAGTCAACATGTTGAATCTTTCCATCCAGCCGAACCACATTACAGGCGCGAACATGCCTCTTTGAGGCGATTTATTCCAAGTGACATCTATATTATTATTACTTCCATGCATAAGGACTTTACATACCGACCGCACGACCGTACGCATATAAAGCGAATGAATATATCATTCACACGTCTTGGCAATGAAGAATGTGAGATTTGCGAAAGCTATAGGTAACACAGGCAGCAGACCTCTCATGATGCAATGACTCAAATTGTCACTGATTGTGATCATTGTTCAGTGAGTTCATCACCATGAAAAATATAAAAGGCAAGGGCTCAGTATGATTCACATAAGAAGAATATGCCACAAAATGATTCACAAATATTTGTAAGTTCTGATTTAGAAAAAGTGATAATGTTACCCCGGATGGAATTATTTAAATCAGTAATATTCTGTCAAAGTAAAATATATAAAAGTGAAATAAATCAAGTAATAATGAATATTGTGATCTCATTAATAAATTTTTAGATGATAAATAACACTTTTCGGAGTAATATTGTTAAAAAAAAAATTAAAATAATATTTTGGTAACAGTATTAATACCTACCTAATGATATTAATCACAATCATTTATTTACACATGAAAAGATTCGATCTCACTAAAAAGTAATAAACTTTTGATTTTGATACTTACTATTCTTTTATTTTAATACATAACGTAATTTTAGTACAGATATCTGACAATATAAAGCAATGAATACTAAACAAGAAAGGGGTTAAAGATAAAGGTTTTGATTTAAGCTGCGTTTAAGTGATGTATCTGAAAACTTTTTTATTCTAAAAATCTATTTATACTCTAATGCTAGCTTAAAACGTGGTCCATGTGCCTTAACTTCGTTTAAGCTATGAGAAGACTATGATAAAATGTAACTTTGCTAAGCTATAACGAAGTTTCTGCATTTTAGTTAAGTAGTGGTGGATAACTTTGAAGAATACAAACAGGTCGCGGTAATTATGTACAAATCCTTGACTACAGTGCAGCTAAGGTATACTTAGCCACCATATAGTGGTGTAATCTAGATATTTCACCTAGAATGTTACCAAGTTATAACACCAAAACTCAATTTAAAAAACATTTACTAGGGTAGTTTTATTAAACAAAACAGCTATTCGATAGTAGTTTATTAGAGCTATCTCGCAAAATCTAAAAATCCGTCATTTGATGAATGGTTACAAAATAGCAATAATTTTAAATTTACGCGGCGTTTTTTGGCCATATCTCAAAACTTGGTTTTGTCATTTAGCCGCGCTTTAGTTTGAGGACGGCAGTATTAGTGAATTTGAATTTTAAATGATAGTATTTTTAGCTTTGGCGTAGACGTGGCTTACTAAGCTGGTACTCATACACCACGAGGCAAATGTCTCTTCGCTGAAGACTGCTAATGACGCCGCCGCCCGGTGCCCTGTGGGAGATAAATCAGAGTCATCAAATTATAGATCTGTATTTATTTTGTTTTTGTACAACGTCGGGGGGTATACAAGCATAAGGCTCGCCTGATGTAAAGCGTTTACCGTAGCCTATGAACACTGTAATAGATTAAGTATAACTCGCGCGATGCCACCTCTGCTTTTAACACAGCAACTCCCTAGGAGTTTACTGGTAGCTTACTTGGGAGAGGTTTTCTGTGAGGTAGAGGTACTTCTCTAGACGAGCTGCTTTGATGCACCATACCTGTCTTAAAAACACCTAGACCAAGATAAACATACATGCTCATGCACATAAAAACCATTTATTATTTTTTGCCAGAGGGAGACTTTGTACATAAGTCGTCTGCGTGGGTACCTCTGTCTCACCTATTTCTACCGCCAAGCAGCTGTATTTATAAAGCTGTGTTCCTGTTTGAAGGGCGAGATATGGCAGTGAAGTTACTAGGTACTTTGACGAAACAGCCTTAGGTCACAAGATTGGCAGCTAATGCTTCTTTCCCAATCTAGTTGTATAAAAAAAAAACACGAATGTTTGTTCTATGTAGGAATCGTACCTGTTGGTGTCAAAGTAGCGTTTTTATCCACTGCGATCTGCGATCGGTGGCGAGCTCGTCGACCGTTACCATCTTTCTCTCCAAGGTGTGTGATAAACACGCGACTTCTGGCCCACCCGGAAGACAAGACAAGATACTCTCTCAACACGGTTTTCAGTACGGACGTTTTGCTAGTGATCCTCCAATGTACTCATAAATCGTTGGGCTTCACGAGAATCAAGATGAGGCACTGGCTGTCAATTAAGATTTTTTTATCTAACTGATAGAGATGTATGGAAATGATATGAATGTATATGAATAAATAATAATATAACTTTAATTGTACCATTTGATATCACTTTATGAACACTCATATATATTTATTGTAATATGTATAGATTATTAAAAAAAAGACCCATATTGGCAAGTTTCTTTTGGCATTTTTTCTTCGCCAATGGTCATTTGAAATGCTGATAGATAAAAAAAAAGAAAAAAAATTAATAATATATTATATTGAGAGTGTAAGACGTATCGAAGTACCCGTGAGGGTCTGAATGCAAATAAATAATTTTTATCTTTATAAAAGTAATTTTTGTAATTTTACGAGAATCTGGTTGCCAGATTCTATTTCAGCAGATACATAATTACCGTTGTTGATGGCAGCTGCTCAGATAACTGAATGTCGTTTTTGAAGAGCTGGGTGGCGCAGTGGCGAAACGTGCTGTTACGTTACTTTGACACCAACGCTCATGGGTACGATTCCTATATCGAACAAACATTTGTGCGCATGAACATGTAAGTATATCTTGGTTTTGTGTTTTAAAGATAGGTAGGGCGCATCGAAGCCCGTCTAGAGAAGTACCTCCCCCTTACAGAAAACCGTAGCCAGTAACACCTACAGGTAGTGTTGTTGTATTCTTGCGTGCGAGTGAGGTCACCAGTAAGTTCCTGAGGTGTTACTGTGCTAACAGCAGAGGTAGCATCGCGTGAGTGATGCTTAATGTATTCCAAGCGTTCATAGGCTACGGTAACCGCCTTCCGCCAGGTGGACCGCATGCTTGTATGCCTCCCGACGTCAGTGAGACTAATAAGACTATTCTGTTCTTTAAGCTGTATGTGCTGCATATCATAATGATGACACTCAAGCGACTCTCCTGACAGATGAAAGTGACAGTTTTAACAATGCTCCATCAGATACACAGAGCATATAAGCATTGGAATCAGAGGATTTTAATCAATTGAAATCAGTAGATTTGAGGACAATTGCAGGTCCTGAAATATTCCAATAATTTTCATTGCTGAATCTGCTAAAAGTATAGCGCCACATTACAATGTTGCTTACACGTTCTCTAAATGAAAGGGATGTGCCTAATACGTGGAAGACTGCTTTAATTACACCGATACATAAAACTGGACCGGAGCATTTGGTAGAGAACTATAGACCTGTCTCAAAATTGTTCGTTTTCGCAAAAATATTGGAAAAGTTTGTTTATAAACAAACTTACTCATCATTAAAGGAAACCTTTTCGGAACATCAACACGGCTTTCTTAGAGGACGACCTACTGTATCGAACCTAATCACATGTGGTGATTTTTTAACTGGCAGGTTGATATAATCTATACAGATTATAGCAAATGTTTTGATAGAATAGATCATTATTTTACGTGAAAAAGTGCAAAGTCGGAATACATAGAGGTCTGTTTAGATGGTTTGTGTCATATATTTCAAATAAATGCCAGTCTAAATGGATACATATCGTCCCCGATACAAACATCTATTGGGGTTTCACAAGGTTTGCTTCTGGGTCCCCTGCTATTTAATATATTTATTAACGACATATAGTCATGTTTCACTCACTCAAAAAATGTCTTATATGCTGACGACTTGAAAATTATTTACCCAGTAAGATCGTTCTAATATTCAGTTTTCCTACAACAAGACATAGACAGGTTTCAGGTATACTGTAGTGATAACAGGTTGGATTTAATCGTATCTACGCTCACACGAAAGCCAACACTGTTGACCTTTCAATACATGCTAAAAAATTCCATCATCAAAAGAGTTACTTCTGTAAAGGATGCCTAGCATTACATTTGATTCCAAATTGTTGTTTGATTTGCACATAAATTATATTATTAATAAGGCCTCGAAAGCTATATTGCAAATATACTCAGAATTTAATAATATAAAAACATTTAAAATTCTCTATTGTTTTTTCGTCTGCACTAACCCTGAATACGTTTCTCAAGTACTGTATGAAACCCTAAATATTAAGTATCTAGTAACTGTCAAGTATATATAACAGGAAGTATATCTTTCGATATATATACTTACGATGTTTTTGTGAGAAGGAGAATGGCTGACATTGCATACCTTCTTAAATTAGCAAATGGCTCGATAGATTGCTCCGAGCTATTAATTGTGATATCTCTGCGTGTACTAGCTACACTCACAAGACAGAGCGACGCCCTCTGTGTTCCATTAACGAAATGTACTTATAGGTAAAACTCATACATAATAAGAACATACAAGAGTTTTAATGAAGCGTCAAAGATTGTGAATATTGACCTATTCGACATGGCTAATTATTACTTCATGTTTGGAATAAAAAGTATTGTTTCGGAGACTATTTGTCCCGGTTATATTGCATTGTGTGGGTCTATGCGCACTCCGTAACTTATTTATGCGGTATGTTATTTATTGTGCATTTTGTTAGCAAATAATCATGACATTTCCTGTTTGTTCGCGTCCGCTTACCTTGTTTAGCGAATATATTTTTGTATACTTGCGAAAATGTATAATTGGCCTTCAGAGACCATACTGCACACTGCTCTGTATGTTTTCTGTGATTAGCTGTAAGTTTTCCTTCGAAAAAATGAAATATAATAATAATTATTCGATGACATGCTGTAAATAAAGCAATTAGTGCAATATTGACTGCACTTAAAATACAGGCCATGGTAACGTTCCTCATTATCTTGAGAAAGAAAACCACTATCAACTTGTGTCTGCAAATGAGAGTACTTTTACTAAATCATATACTAAATGTATCCGCCGGGGGAGGTTAGAATTGGTTCAATTCGATCCCATCGAGACAGATACCGGCACGTTCACCGCTAAGAAAATTCAATTTGCGCTCGCTACGCAATTTCGCATTATATTTATATACAGATAGGTCTGAGGATCCTTAATATTCGATTGTCACATCAACCTTTACTCATTCCACCGCAGGGATACGGCTCTCTCTTCAACCGAATGGGATTAGAGCATACTCCACCACGCTGCTCAAATGCGGATTGGCGGAGGTCAGTGTTTTCAAGCCGCCACTGACTTAGCTTAACGACTGTCATCTATCGACAACAGCCGAGACCGACTGCTTAAACGTGCTCTTCGATGCACGGAGAAATTCGAGATAGATAGACCCATCCATAGACAGGCTGCAGTCGACGTTGCTTAACCTGCGTGTTCGGTTAGAATGACACGCGCAACGACGCCATTGAGCTCTCGAATATTCGATTACTTACATCATTATGTGCTATAAATGTTAAAATATAAAACGAGGTACAAGACTGTCCTACAAGTTGTGATGAGAGCGCGCTGCATTAGTAACGGCTTGGCGATGACAGCACGCAAGACTGCCGCAACCACTTCAGCGGTTCACCATCAACCGAATATTATTCTTGTATACTATCCGAATCAGTATCTACCGAAAATAAGATGTTTCATTGTACAAATATAAATCAACGCTTAATCGCCATATTATCGAGTTATTCTTCTAACAACTCATAACTAATTATTCTTAACAGTTTCATCGTTCAGTAAGAAACTGCAAGCCCCAACAATTAGAGTGGTGCTAATTAAAAGTCCGGAGCAGAAGCCGCACCTCTCCCCCCCGGGGAGACTCCTGCTCCCATTCGCGTTATAAATATTTTATAGATTTTATTTCCCGTAATAGTTTCCATCTTTGAGTATGCCCGAGGGAGCGCGCCGTTTAAACTCGGCTGTATTCATTTCAGTATTTTGAGTAGATTTTATTTTAAACTTAGCTTGTAAACTTTGATTTTAATACCGAGCACAGTGCATATGTATGTATCTGAGCGCATCACTTACAATCACTGGTACCCACTATCTTGACATATCACATCTCGTTACATTGAAATGACCACCGGACTGTTGTTGAGCGCAGCGCAGTAAGTTGTATTCCATAATTGTGTAGCATCTCTTGTACCTTCTTTTCTCAAATAAATTATCTTATCTTGTCTTATATGCTGTATTCATTTCAGTATTTTGAGTAGATTTTATTTTAAACTTAGCTTGTAAACTTTGATTTTAATACCGAGCACAGTGCATATGTATGTATCTGAGCGCATCACTTACAATCACTGGTACCCACTATCTTGACATATCACATCTCGTTACATTGAAATGACCACCGGACTGTTGTTGAGCGCAGCGCAGTAAGTTGTATTCCATAATTGTGTAGCATCTCTTGTACCTTCTTTTCTCAAATAAATTATCTTATCTTGTCTTATATGCTGTATTCATTTCAGTATTTTGAGTAGATTTTATTTTAAACTTAGCTTGTAAACTTTGATTTTAATACCGAGCACAGTGCATATGTATGTATCTGAGCGCATCACTTACAATCACTGGTACCCACTATCTTGACATATCACATCTCGTTACATTGAAATGACCACCGGACTGTTGTTGAGCGCAGCGCAGTAAGTTGTATTCCATAATTGTGTAGCATCTCTTGTACCTTATTTTCTCAAATAAATTATCTTATCTTGTCTTATATGCCTTCACAGAAAAGGTTAAAAAAGATCAGATTCAAACTAAAAGTCAGACAAAAATAAAAAGTTGAATATGTTTAGACGCAATAAAGAGACAGTGAAACTAACGTTACGTTTTCATTCATTTGCTCTTTTGTAAAAATGTTTTTTTTTTTCGTTGTAGCGTGTTCTATGCAACCATTATTATAGAAAGTCTTTTTGTTTGAATTATATATACATATACTACACATGGGTGACAAGGTGGAGATGCCCAAGTGGTAAAAGACATAAAGGTAGACCGCTAACAAGATGGGCGGACGACATTATAAAAACGGCTGGTCCTAACTGGAGTCAGATAGCTCAGGAAAGAGAAAGCTGGGGTTCCTTGGAGGCGGCCTTCACCTGCGGAGGGGTTCTTGCAATCTAAAAATTTAAATATTGTACTATTTTTATTATTTTCTTTTTATAATTTACTTGCCGTGATAAGATAGGATTAAGTTTTTTTTAGGTATTATTTTGTTTTGCAAGAAATAAAAGGCTTTTATTATTTATTATTATTATTATACTATACATAATTTTAGACACGTATTTTTATCAGTAACCGTTATAAGTACTTGTGAACATGTCCTACGCCTACACTAGTATTTTTATATAAACTTACACATGGCGGTTTGCCTCACACTACACTTTCACCAATCCGTTCCCTATAATACTGATATTATGAAATATATTGAATCAGTCCAATGGCTGTGGCAGAAAATCAGTGTTCATGCATGCATGAGCAAAAACCCACACTGAGCCATGACCATTGTTGTATGGCTGCAGCGCACGCGTTGAAGTATGTACTATATACAATGTGTAATTAAGTAATGTCTCAAATTTGTTTGATCACTGTATGTACACTGTGGACTGCAATAGCATGTATGTGTTGGAAGTTGCACAATAAACATTTTATCTATCTACGAGTATCATCTTAATATTTCTTAGAATATTTCTAAGAAATCTATCCAATCGTTCACATTCATATAATTTTATTTTCAGACATGAGGTTTATAAAGATTAAAAGACAGATCCATAAATGACGAGCTCGGTGGCTCAGTCGCGAATGACGCGACTTTAACACCAACGCTCGTGGGTTCCTTTCCCGCACAAGGCAAACATTTGTGTGCATGATCATGGCTGTGTGTCTTGGTTTGGATGTTTTAAGAGAGGTAGGGCGCATCAAAGCAGCCCGTCTGGAGAAGTACCTCCACCTCACAGAAAACCGCAGCCAAATAACAAATTGAATTAAACAATTTTTAACGGAAGTATCGCGTGTTTTATTTATCTTGTTGAACCTGACGTTTCGAACGTCATAAATCACGACGAATCACGAAATAAATAAAACACGTGATACTTCCGTTAAAATCCCTAGAGGATTGTTGTGTTCCTGCGTGTGGTGAGGTCATCAGTAAGCTCCCGAGGAGTTACTGTGTAAGCAGCAGATGAGACATCGCATATCGCAAGCGTTAATAGGCTACGGTACCCGCATTACATCAGATGGGCCGTATGCTTGTATGCCTCACGACGTAGTATAAAAAAAAATAACTAATAATAATCCCTTATGTACATAAAATATTTTATTCTTTTGTATGACGTCAGCCAACCACTCTCGGTGCTCCTGAAACACAATTCCCTCCAGCCAGACGTCTTCTAATGAGGGTCAACATGATGAGCCGGCACCCTCGGTACAACAAAGGAACTGAAACTAAAACTAAAATTCGTGGTTTCAAATTGTTTTGTCTTAGTTTGGGTATTTTTAAGAGAGGTAGGGCGCGTCGAAGCAGCCCGTCTGGGGAAGTACCTCCCAGAAAACCTCAGCCAAATAACAGCTCCCTAGAGGGTAGTTGTCTTTCTACGCGTGAGTGAGGTCACCAGAAATCTCCTAAGGAGTTGCTGTGTTAGCAGCAGAGGTGACATCGTGCGAGTGATACTTAATGTATTGCAAGCTATTATATGGTACGGTAACCGAAGGTGGGCCGTAGCTTGTATGACCCCGACGTTGTATATATATTTTTTTCTAGCGTCATCCACGAGGATTAGACTAAGGATTAAGCATATATACTTCTGACATGGATGATTCTGACTGCTATTAGACTTCCAAAACCCAAAAGAAAACCAGACCTTCCTTACGTCAGACGTATTCGAAATATAATTGATGGACGAGTGGGTTTCCTCGCGATGTTTTCCTTACGATAACTACCAACATGTACACAAATACTCCGCCATCGTTGTCATATAAAATGCAGCTAACACTTGCCGCGAAAAATGTTTCAAAGTTACATTCCGAGCTGCAGTCCGCGGGGGTGGAGTGGTGGAGTGGTGCTGCGGGAGACACCGCGGTGAGTTAAGGAGCCGCGGGGAGCATGAACAGCTACGAGTGCCGCCGCTCGCCGCTCCGACGACTGCACCGGCCCGTTCTCGAACATTCTTAGCTCGTGAATAATTTTATGAAATAAACAACTGAATAGTTTTGATACAATGTTGGGAGGCATACAAGCATACGTAATATATTTTTAGGGGGGTTAATTTTTATACAACTAGATTGGCAAACAAGCATACGTCCCGCATTAGACGGTAAGCGGTCACTGCAGCCTATTGGCGATCGCAACACGCGCGCTACCAATCTTGTGACCTAAGTCTGTTTCGTCACAGTACCCAGTAATTTCTCTGCCATATCTCACCCTTCAAACTGGAACACAGCTATATAAATATAGCTGCTTGGCGGTAGAAATAGATCCTTCATTCATCATTCATCCTGCATTCTTTCTACCCTTTTTATTCTTTTTTATGTTAACATCTTTCAGACGAATGTCTATTTTGTATCATCATACTGTATATGTTATAAGATGGAGGTCGTATAATGTGCAGTGTAAGTCGCGCCGGGCTGCAGAGAGCGCGGGCGAAGCCCCCGGCGCCTGGTTTACGACTTGCGCCGCCAATAAAAGTTGTTCACTGAACATTGGATGCAGTGAAGATAGTCCACAACAGTATGGGGAGTTGTGTCGAGTGAGCCTTGTGAGGGCGGTGGTTTATTGTACGCACATTGTAATGTTCTTTAGGTGCGTTTTATATTGCATGTGGTGTAGATTTAATGGCAATTTTTGTTTTATTTATATGTATTGTAATGGTTAAATATCATTGTATATTTTCGGTCCACGTCGTCACTCTTGACTTCCACTGAAGACCAGGGCTGGGAATTCTTTGTGAGTTCCCAGCACAGAACCCTGAGTGAGAGTACTCTACTGTAAAATTAATTTTGTGAAGTTGGAATAAATATGTTTCTATTTCAATCAGCCGTTTCGTAGAGAACTTGAGTACTTCCCGCAAGAAATATATGAAATATCTGATAGCTCAGTGGAAGTGACCAGCCTGTTGACGTACGGTCCTGGTTCGAATCCTGACGTGCACCACTAAATTTGTGTTTTTGTATTTTAAGTATATATGTATAATTATCACTTGCTCTTCCGTGTTGTACATCGAAAGGAAATGTGCACGTCCAGGGAAATATATTTCGAGAGACGTGTGATCTGACGTTAGTAAGGTCTGGTTGTCCTCTGGGTAGTGAGGCAGGCAACAGGCAGCAGGCAGCAGCAGGCAGTCGCTCCGTATAAAAATCTGTATCTGCGCCAAATCCTTAGAATGCGTGAAGAGGTTTTTAGAGGGTCGGAAACGCATGAGTGACACCCCTGGTGCTGTAAATGTCCATAGGCTGCGGTGACTGTTTACAATCGGGCAGGCCGTGTGCTTGATTACCACCTTAGTAGTATAAAAAAAGACTTAGGTCAACTACCCACCTCTCAGTTCCAATTGATTAGGAAGCGAGACTTTTTACTTGGAGGATGAAGCTGACCTTCGTGACTTCATAGTTTCGAAATGAAGTTTTCTAAAGAGCGAGTTGGCCTGGATCAGATGAAAAATGTAACTATTATTTTAAATCAATAAGGCAACAAATATATATACGTCAAGTCTGATGGTAAGCAGTTATGGTCATTTATGAAAATTTGCTTTAACAGAAACGATAATTGGCGCCGTTTTTTAGAACTGCTGCGTTTTCGTGTCAATACTCAATCTCTATCATTGAAATGTCTTTTCTCTCTGTGTCTCTTCATTCTACGCAGTCAGGTTTATTTTCTATATTTATTTTACATCTCTCAGTCTCATTATCTCATATATTATGTACATAATTTCATCATCTTCTTCGTCTTAATATTATCCGTTTCCTAATCCATTATGATCGCGGTGTCCGCTGCTAAAGCCTAAGGATTTGGTGAAGACATTGATTTTGACACGGAGCGACTGCCTTCACACCTCCACAACTCAGAGGGAAAGCCGGACCTTCTTAGGTAAGATCTTTGGAAATATAATTTCTTGGACGTGCGAGTTCCCTCACGATGTTGTTGTTGTTGTTGTAATATCTTTATTGTACAAAAAATTTAAAAATATACATATGTGTGTGTAGATGTGTTCCTTCACCGCTGATAATCAAATGATGAATACAAATACATATGTACATAAATCCGAAATCACGAATCTAGTTGTACATAACGGAATTCGAACGGGGGACCATGTCAATGGGGTGATTCTTTACTCGCCGGGCCGGCACTGTTAAAATGTATATAATTTAATAAAGATAAATAATT